>VWZP01001401.1:31767-168318 GCA_013396995.1 Dicaeum eximium | reverse complement strand
CAGCTGACAAGGAGAAGAAAAGGTGAGGGGCCGCGGGCGAGTGCCGGGCTGCTCGGGCCGCTGCGCCCTCCTTCTGCCGCGGGACTCCCCGCGGGCAGGGGCCGAGGCGGCACTGCCGGCGGGACGGCGCGGCCTCGCCTCCCCCCGCCGCGGCTCCTGTGCNGGGTAGTAGGGAGCTATTTTTTAGTTGAGGACGGGGGTTTTGAAGGTAGCAGCACTCTTAGCAAAACGCGTTTCATCATGGAAGTCGCGTGGATGAAATTGTCAGGCTATGTAAATGTTTCGACACCTCCTCGCTCCAGTCCGAGACGCTGGCCGCGGTGCATCTCCCGCGGTTCACGGAGCTCCTCAGCTGTCAGCGGGTTTTCCCGAGAGCTCCAGGAGTGCCCAGCGCCTCGTTTGCTGCTGCCCTTCGACAGGGATGCAAAGCGAGACATTCCCACACTGCCAGAGCGAGCCTTCCAGAGGGAATCAAAGCGACGCACTGGTGGTTTTGTAGTTCAACTAAGAGTGCGTTTTCTTGTTGGTTCTTGAGAACAAACGTCAAAATAAAACTCAGCGGTCCATAACACAGAAATTACAGGTGGAGATTAGGAGAAGAATTATCTACTTGTTGCTCGAAAGCTATAAACAATTCTTATGGATGAGAGAGGGCACGGACATGGGGAAAACTAAGCAAGTGAATAAGTCTATGAAATTTTGTAAAAGAATACGTATTCAGTCTGTTTTATACAACAGGCAGTCACAAGGATCCGTCGATTATCAGCACAGGTTACTGTTCTGGCTATAGATTCTCTTTAGAAGCTATGTGGTTTACAGACTAAGAATTTTATGTTGTTATTTGTCGTGCATACAACCCGGTTGATCATGCAGTAAACTTTAAACCCTGGGTTTTTGTTTTTGTAATAGCTCCTTTTTTATTGAGTCACCCTATGACAATGTAATAAGGGAGGTATAGTAGTGTAAATCATACCTTTTCCATGTAGTTCTGTTTTCCTCAGTTTATCAGAAAGTAACTATTAGGGTTAAACAGTTGCCTCAAGTGTATTTTGTTCTAGGTAGAGTGCAGAGTACAAAATACACGTACATTTTGTGTCTTATGTTGGAAAAGTAAGTATAGTACAGTACAATGTAGTTAGAAAAATGTGTTAGTTTATAAGGCAAGAGGATGAAATAGTGTATATATTGGAAATACACTGCATTCATTGTATCACCTCTTTTTAATGGGGCACTCTTAATCTCTTCAGTTTTAACCTCTTATTTTCAAGCAGAGTGAGGGATTGAGTGCTGTTTAATCTTGCAGGACAGCACACTGAAGTGGTTTGTGGAAATACTCTCAGATACAACACGGGCTTCACAGGACTGAAGTCTGAACCCTGATCCTGACTGTCACTGGCTTTAAATATTGTGACATTCAGTGACAATTTTTCTTTTTCTCTCAGAAGTAGGCTAATTGTTATCTGGTTCATGGGGTTGTTGCGTAAATGAATGTTTGTGGAAGAGCTGGGAGAGTGTCATAGGAGGGATTTCAGAGAGCTGGCTTGTGCCTCCCTGTCAGTGTGCCGTGGATATCCCGACTGGGGGATGTACCCTATGTAGCCTGTTGAAACAAGATCGTTTTGCTTTCTTAATTTTCCAGTTCTGTTATAGAGTAGGTTTATTGCCTAGAGTTCGACAGTTCCTGTATTGTTTGCTTGATCTCTATCCAGATATGCAGCTGAGATCTCTAACCTAACTTGCTAATAGCATTTATAAATCACTTTCACAGAGAAAAGGTGGAACCATGTTACCAGATTTCCAGGCAGCTCTGAAACTATGTTGAGGAGCAGTTCTGTTGCTGTTAAATGTTCTAAGAAAGATAATCTTTGATTCTCTTAATGGTCCATTTAAGAACGCCCTCAGGTCCTCATTTGAAGCTCTGTTTGCCAGCAGGAAAGAGCAGTTGCTTTATTTGGAACAAAAGTTATGACATTTTCAGTAGGCTGATTTCCCACATTTAAAGTTAGTCCAAGATACAGAGCTGAGATTAATATGATTATTCTTTTAATTTAATTTTTAAAAAATTATTTACACACTATTAGATACTCTCTTAGAATGCTGGTAATTAGAAACTGGGAGAAGGAGGAATAAAAGGGCATAACACATTTTAGCAAAATAATAAAAGCTGAAGGAAAAGTGTCTGTGATTGCTGTGCAGTACAACAACAAGTGGTAGGTAAGTCCCAGTGTAATTAGAGCAGTCTGATAAAGAATCTTGATATGTTTTTTAATGATTTGGAAGACTCAGTTATTTTGTTAGGAATAGATGCTGTGTTAAAGGAGTTGTCTGGATGGACAACGGTGTCTGTTTGAGAAGTTTGAAACCAGGCTCAGGACAAGTCAGGTACCCCTGAGAAGGATGCATCATTTAGCTTCACCTTTTCAGTTGTGTTGTTACTTGGGGAATTCTGTGTTTGTTTTCCAGTTTTATGAAAAATAAACAATTTTGCAGCTCAGGGTGTTTCTGTGCTAGTGGTCCCCATGAATTTACACAATATGTTTTGTGACCATAACCATGTAATGTTACATAAATCCATTTAACTTCTTCTGGTCCAGACAGTAACGAAATGGGATTGCCCTCAGTTATTGTCTAGGTAGTAGACTGCTTTCATTTACCGGCTTTATTTGATGTTGAGCCCCTCTAATGAGATGCTTTGTGCCTCAATTTTCGCTGACCTTTTCCTTCAGGAGAGTAGTTTTGCCAAGCTGAGGTCACTCTTGGCTGCTCCTCCTCAGGATGAGGAAGCTGTCATGGTGGCACAGCTCTCTAGAGCTCAGGTAGTTGCTCTCTTGTAATGGATATAATTTGGATGTCAGGAAATGTGAGCATTTGGATGTGCCGAGGTGTTAAACTGACGATTTCAAGAAACATACGTTCTCAGTTGTGTTCTCCCCAGTACATTTTCTGTGTCACTATTGCTAGGTATTCTCCCTATTGCCTGTTATTCTGTGATGGTTTGATGATCTTGTCCATTCTCTTGCCAAGCCAGGTTGGTCCTTATACTCTTTTAAACCTCACTTTATGTATTTTAGCTGATGGAGCTTTGAGCATTTCCCTTTGCAAATTATTTCTTGGATTACTCAGCTTCATAAAAAAAAAAAGTTCAAGTTTTATTATTGCTCAACATCTCTCCATGCATAGCCCACATATTTTATTTACTTCTGTTTGCTTCTGTGTTCACATCTGCCCTTGCAGTTTTTCTTATTTGGAGTTATCAAAAGGAAATGTGATCTCCTGAATTCCTGGTGAACAATCTGTTGAAATTGGCTGTTTAGCACATGCTTATGGCATGTTAACATTCAGCAATTTGTATTTATGTTTCAGCACCACAAATTCAGGCACTTCATAGCTTGCAGGTCTCTGGAATGATCCTGGCCACTCAATACCCCTCCTACTTTGGTTTTGCCCCTTGTGTTTCTGTACTCACTGCCCCTTCTGATTTGTACAGATGTCTGGCTTTTCTACCAGAGGGTGGCCCAAGGGCACAGGAATGAGGAGGGACAGGCTTTTGCTGTGGGAATGGTGTGCAGTGTGAGTGCCTCCCAGTGTGTCCCATCCTCCCAAAGTGATCTGGGCACCTGAGGATTTGTGGTTCGCAGGGATGCTCCAAGGGCTTGCCCTGCTGGTGTTCAGCACTTAGAGCAAGATAAAAATCTGCCAGCCTTTCATAAACACAATCTTTGTGCCTTGTCCTTTTCTCTGCATCTTCTGTCACATTTATCTTGTGTGGGACATTAAGAATGGCTTGCATCTTTGAGGTACTCTGCTAATTACCAGTTTTGCATTTATGCTGCAAATTCAGGAGATCCATTATGAGTATCAAAAATGGATCTCTCGATATCTTTCTCTAATATTTTTTATTATGATGGATTCATAAACATTAAGTATTTTTGTTTTCAGGTTCCAAGCAGGAACTGCTGTTAGGTGTGGTGGGGGCAGACAAACATTAAAACCTTTTGCTATTCTCAGGATAAACATTAGAGTAAGGAAATGAGCAATACAAAGGCAGATTGTATTTAAAAATAATTTAAATACATGGAATGGTTTTATTCTGCTAAGGCTATTTGTGAAATGCGATTGTGTTAATTACTCCAATATTCAGTGACATGTATATCTTAATAGTTATAAATAGTTCTACTCCTGGTAGCTGGCACAAGGTTGACAAAACCCTTCTCTTAAATTAAGAGAAAGTGCAGGTATGAATACTATGTATCTGGCAGTTTTTTTCTCATTTATCATTCTTGTGCTCAATTTGCTTAAAACGCAAATTAGTTAATCGAGTTAATAATCAAGTAGTTATCTGGTTAGGATAAAACCTTGACGGCTTACATATATATATAAAAAAAAACTTCCTTACATTTACAGAACTACTTTTCATGGAGACTCTTTCTGAAGTCTGTAAAATGGGAAACTATTTTACTATGCATTTGGAAAGTAGCTTAATAAAGTACAGTAGGCCAGTTGGCTGATAAATAAGTAGTGTTCCAAAGTAACTCACTTAATTATACTCCTCTTGAGCTCAAATCTAATTATGATTTTGGTTCTTTCCTCTGTGACTTTATTTAGGTCTAGAAAATTTAGCTAAAAGAACATCTGCCATACATTTTGATTAAATGGGCATATTTGGGCCTGAAAACAGTTAGACTTGTAATTTAATTTACTTGACTGTTATTATAAAGTGTTTGGAATTGGATAGCATCTCCATTATGCTTCTCTCTCCATTGCTTTATGTGACACAGCAAATATTCAGTATTTATTCTATAGAAACTTATCAAATGTTTTGCCAGACAAGAAGCAAAGTTGCTTTAGTTGAATTTTTATGTCTGATCTTCAGTCAAAGAGGTGCCCTGGTCTTGACCCTTTCCCTGTGTGCTAATATGTAGAATCAGCAGTTTTGATTTAGAGGAATGTTTAGGGTGTTGCCTCCAAGAATATTGAAAAACTCAGAAACTTTACACATACTTGGTTATCCTATGGGTGGACGATTAATACTGGCTTATTGCAGCTTTATAAACAAATTTGTGCATTTGGGCAGGAGGAAAAAACACTTCTTTATTTTGTTTTTGCTCTCAACTAGGACAAAACCAGGATAATATAGCTCCTCAGTGGTTTTGATTCCTAATGTAAATATATTGAACCCCAAGTTACAAATGCTGCTTCGTTCTGCTGTGTACGTATTTGTGCACTGATTTGCTTTCAAACAAACATTAAGTAGCATGTGTTTTAATCTCAAGTGTTTGTGGAGAATCTGTAGAACCAAACTGACTGTCTGGTCAAAGAGATTTCAATAAGCTGCTGAAATGCTCAGACTGCATCTTGCCTGGCTATTCCTCCAGTCCCTACTTCTTGAGCATGTCCCTAAACCCCAGCTGTGACCTGCATGAATGAAACCTCCAGACCAGAATTTGGGCAGACTGTAAAGCATTAATTTGATGGAGAGAAAAACTGGACTTTTATGAGATTTTGCTGGGATTTGTTTGCTTGTTTTTTTCATATATATGAGTGAACAGTGATGATGAGTGCAGGGTCCTATAGTGCTCTCTGTTGCCTGCCTCATTCTTTAAATCCTCCCCCTCAAAAAAAAAAATAAATCAGTAACTCCTGGTTGTTTTCACCTTCTCCACAGCCCTGGTAGAACAGAAGGCTGAAGCACTGAAACATCCCTTTATATTTGGATGTAAAATGTTGTGTGCACTGAACGTACTTCTACAAATAACAATACTTTTACAGTAGCATTTTGGAGCTAGAAGAGTGTGAGCAGTCTCTTTTTGTTTCAGGAAATTGTGTTATCTAAGGAAAAGCTAAAATTAGAAGTGATATGGGGAGCATTGTGCATAGTGACTTTTTTTCTGGGTGGGTGGTGTGGTTGGGTTTTGAGTTTGTTTTTTGTTTTTTAGACAGAGCAGCTCTCCTAATGGATGAATCATGTGGGTGTAACATGGCACTTGATAGCAAGCAGTCTGTCTGAAGGTATATGTGTAGTAAGATTACTGGGATCATTAGAAATTATTTAGAACTACTCAAATGTGAACTTAATCTATTGTAAATATTTGTTACTCATTATCTAATATATCAAAATATATTGGGTTAGAGTTAGGCAAATGAAGGTAAGATATAAAGTGCAAATTTTGAACAATGAGCTACCAGGCCCTGGAAAATCTGCAGATCTGTAGTTGGTGATTATTTTTTGTAAAAACAAATGTTTTCTTGGAAAATAATTTTCCAGATCACAAGGGAAACAAGAGCTAGTGTTCTAGTTTGAGCTAGACTAAAATGAAGAGATTGGGCTGAGAAATTGTCAAGACCTATGAACACTGCTGAAACATTTTAGATTTGGCTTCATTTTTATAAGGTTTCCCGTGTTGCACTATGTTGTTAATTGAAAACCAGATGTTATAAATTCACTTGAATGAGACTTAATTATGAGTCTGTTGTTAATTTAATTTTTTTTTTGTTTGTTTGTTTTGGGTTTTTTTTGTCTTTCTTTTCTGGTGTTAGACTTAATTGGGGTTTTTTCCAAATCTTTACTGTACTGAAGTCTACAACACACATACATGTGTCTGGTTTGATGGCTTGACCTCAATCAGATTCCTGTCTTCCTTTCAGGGGAAATCTTCAAATTTATGTGCTAAACCAAAATATTAGGTATTCCTTTTACACTATTTACAAGGCCCTCATCACTTAAAGCCTTGAATTCAAAACAGTTGCAGTCTTTCAAAAACTGCAATTGCTTAGACAAGTTAGCAGGTCTGATGAAAATACTTAGTTGCCTTTGGCTTGGGTTAGGCAGGAAGTGTGACTTGGCAATGACAAAGGTCTTCTCTAGCTTTGGTTATGTGAACAGCTTTTTAAAGACAGGAGTATAATTGAAAACATAGCAATGAAGGCTCTCCATAACCCCTCACTAGCTCCTGACACGACAGACAAGAAGGTCAAAATATGGGAGAGATGAAAACAGCATGTTTACAGAATTTCCAACTTGTTCTCAAAGGACTGATAATTTCAGAGCCACGTTCTCGAAAACCTGCCTGCGTATGCTGAGAGATAGACATGTTTGCCTTTCCCAGGAAAGATATTGCTTTAAGTAGCAGATACAATAATATCTTGAAATATAGCCATCCCAGGTGATACCCACCTTTGGCCTAGTGCATGTGTTTTCTTTACATAGTCAGCTTCTGAATCCCTTATATATATATTTTTTTTAATACACAGAAGGTGGTTTGCTGAATGGTTTCAGTTTAAGAACCCAGTTTAGTGGCCTAAATAAGTTTCATGAAATCTTAAAAATGTGCTCTATTCTTCTCTTCTTAACAGGGAGAGCTGGTGCTCATTTGTTGTATCAGAAGCCTTATGAACTTTTTAAAATCTGCATGGGAAAAAATCCATTAAGGGCTCATAATTTTGGTGCAAGTTGTCTGATGGTGTTCAAAATTTACTGTATAATATTTTTCATTTAAGATATAATCATGTTCTTGTAAGATAAATATTTGCTTTGGTAATAAGCTGAAGCAAGTATGAAGTGGGATGGTTATTAGGCAGCTTTTATAAAGGTGGTGGAAGTATGCTTTAAAGAACATTCCTTGTATTTTGTTTCACCCTTAGCATATCTAAGGTATTTACTGCCATAGAAAGGTGCTTAAACTCCTGGTATCACAGCTGTAGTCATTTGCACTTGCATTTGTATGATAAACTACAAAGCAGTCCTATTCAACCATTGTGTTTGGGACATTCTCTGGCTGCTGTTGGTCTTCAGGCCCTGTCCATTCACAATTGTATCACCCTCTCTGCCAGTAAATTCTAGGTATTATTGGGTACTTATTGTCAAAATACTTCAAAGATCTTTGAGACATTAAGAAACCACCCCACTCTGTATTTCTAGACTTGTAAATGGGGAATGTTGCTAGGAATGTGCCCAGCTTTTAGCTGTCTGTGCAATTTGTATCCAAAAATCCTTGCAAATAGCAAAGTATCTTCTGAGATGATAAGCACTGTTGTTCCTGGTTAGATTTTTGTGTGGCATTATGATGAAATAACAAACTCCTTAGCTGATGGCACTGACGGTGTCATCAGACTCTTTTAGGTATTTATGGCAAGTATTGACTTGAAGCTGATAGGACGTTTGCTTAGAACAAAAATGGCTTTTGAGTGATCTGTGGAATGTCAGCATCATATGTGGATGTGTGAAGAAGAAATTCAACATTAAATGGCTTTATAATGGCACAACTCCCTAAACAGTATTTCTCTAGAGTACAAATCCAGTGACCAGTTACAGATACACTCCATTCCAGGTTATTTTTTTAAGGTCTCAGTTGCCTCCACTGTGTTTCATAACCTGTGAGAGAAGACTGCAAATTGGTGAAAGTGCTTTTGGCATTTTCCTATAGTTTTTGCCAGATGATTCTTGTGGAAAAGCTGCATTTGTCTAATTCAGTGAAAGTGAAGAGCCTTTGGGAAAGGATAAGCCTTTTGGAATGGTCTCTGCGTATTGCCTTCACCACATGGTCTTCAAAACAACAGCGAGGCTTTGCCTACTGCTGGCTTTTCCCATTTCTCCTCTGTCACAAAGGAAAACAATGACAGATGTGGCTCTTGGTTTACTTCTTCCAGTTATCCCCATATTGTTCTGGGAGACAATTCCCGTTGTCTGTAAGGTTGTCTTGCACATAGAAGAATGCAGAAAGTTGGAGTTCACTGGTTCTTGCACATGGGATGGCTGAGATTTGCTTGCAGAGCAGGAAGCCAGTGCCTCAAGACAGATAATTATGCGTGTTCTTAACAAAAACCAGTGTTATTCATGCTTTCAAGGGAAGGTGGATATTTGGGGGTGCTGATCCCCTTTATTGCTTAATGAAGCACTTTTATGTGCGTGATTAGGTGGAAGATGTTGCATTTCACAGAGGGAACATAGCTTGGTTCAGCTGCGGGTGGGCTGTTTTTGTGCTGCAGCTGTAAGATTATCAGTTTGTGTTAATAAATCTGGTTCTTGGTTTTTTCCCCTGTAAATGATTTGAAGGATGTGTTTATTGCAGTTACTAATCAGAGGGACGTTTTTATGGGAACATCTTTTCTGTGCTCAAGTTGTCTTAATGCTTCTGCTGGTTTTTTACATAACAGCAAAGCCGTATTTATGTTCCCAGTGATTCACAAAAGGGGACTATCCCGTTCGCTTAGGCATGTGCTGGCTTGAAAATGAAATAGAAGCAAGTGCAGATATCTTGAGGGAAACTTAATGCTGGTGTTTCGAAACAGCCATTATTTCCCATTTAAGAAAAACCAACCCCCCAACCCTACTTTTGTTTGTCAGCTGCATGACTGGCCTGAACAAAGCCTCTCTGGCATGGGGACCTGGGCCAGAGAGCAGCGAAGCTGAATAAAATCACATTTTAGATTCTGTTTCTTGAGCTTGTTCGCCACTCTCAGTAGAGCTGGCTGTGAAAGTTGCATCTGGTTGCTGACCTGGCTGCTGAACAACAGCTTCAGCAAGTGGGTCTGGCCTCTGCAGTTGCTTCTTCTGTCTCCTTTCTCCTCCACACCCTCTCTGAAAGCCCCTTGCTCGGCCTGGCTCTTTGTTCTGCTGGGTACTCAGGGCATTGCATTGGTAATGTAGCCAGGACAGTGTGGTGTGACTGGTCGCTGTAGTTATCCCAGCTCCTCAGTCTGGAAAACTGGGATGGGAGTACATCCTTCCTTCCACCCTTTGTGTGTCTTATTTATTTAAATTGTAAACTTTTAAAAATAGGGACTTTCCATTTCTATGCCTAACACAATGCTGTAGATAGGTTTATTCTACAAGCTTCTTGCCAACATAACTCGAAAATGCTTTAATAGGAGTCTGTCAAGTGGAAGGAGTTTGGTTATCTCTCACTCCTGTATTACGTGGTTAATTGCTTTCTTTACTGTACCACTCCATATTATCCCTCAATATGTAGGTTACACCCATGTGCTGACGGGTGACCTACACCTTCACGTGCTTCACCTTTGAATTTGTCCTCCTGTCACATAAGATCCATGTGCAATTTAGACGCCCCAAGCCATTGAGAAGGCGGGAGTGTTGGTGGCTGCAGCAGGAGATTGCAACATCCTGAAAGCATCTCAGAGATGATAAAACCCCTTATTCTTTGAGATTTCATCACAGAGCAGGCAGGTGAGCAACCCACGGGGCAATAAGAGTGAAATGGAAGGTTTGACCATCACAACAAAACCAGTCTTTTGTGCAGGTGGGGAGTTCAGCACGGTTTCAGCCAGCAATCATTTGCTCTCAGTTTCTTACTGAGAGCTGTAAGAAAGTAGAAGAGTGCTGACATACAGGATTATTGTGACATGGGTTTAGCCTACACAATCTCATTCACAGAGACTGAAGTCTGTGGATCTTCATTCTGTTAAGGCTTCTCTTGCATAGGGTTGCCAGGATGGGCCTGAAGACAGAGCCCATAGAGTGTTTAGTGTAAAGAAGAAACAGTGAGAAAAGCCTAACGTTAGACTTGGCAGCTTTGCACACTGTGCGCAGGCCCTGAAGAAGATAGTGCAAGAAGCCGTGTTATCTGTATAACACTTCTTTCCCTTTGCCTGCCAAATCTTAGGACAACATCCCCTGCCCCTCAAACCTAAATGTCACTGTAAACATGGTGTAACTAAATTCCAGCTTCTCAAACAGCAGATACGGAGCAATGAACCAGAGTGACTAGCACTATTGCTTTCTAACACTTTTAGAAAGAAGTATTTTAAAGGAAGCAGATGACAGCAAATGGTGCTTGTTCAAGTAGGAACTTTTCAACAGCTCTTCTAACCTGGGCAATAAAATGAGCAGGGAGCAAAGTCGGCATTGCAGGTCACAGTAGGGATCTTGGGTGCAGTGATGGCTAATGTGGAGCAGAATTCTGCCTAAAGGCAAGGCTGAAAGAGGAAGAGCACCTGCCACTCGATCTGTTAAAACCTTCCAAGAAGAAACACTGCCAACATGAAGCCATTACAGAGCATTCCTTCAGAGGGAGTCATGTGATGAATACAGCACAAGTATAAAATTATTTCATGTTACATTGCATTTTGAGTAGGTTACAGCCATGGAAAGAGCCTGCTGAGTCATTTGTTGAGCTGTGTGCTCCTATTTATTTGGCTTCTTAAGTTTCTCTTTGTACCTTAATTAACAGTTGGAGTGCTCTGGCTTTTGTACCAAAAAACTTCCATGTCCATAATGTCTAGAATTTCTATCAAAATGGAGTTCAGTTCCTGCCTCAGACCTTTGGGTACTGTTTTGTGAAAGTGCATTTGAGGAAAATAAAATGTCAGCTGCACGTGATATAAACCTTGATCCCTCTTAAAAGAGGATTTCATGATCATTTCACTTCAGGTCTTAGCTGGTGGTTTAAGCAAATGAAATACCTTTGTAAGGTATGAGGAAAGTAAGACAAGCTTCTGTTCTTATACTGTTACTTGTATAGGAAGTCAGTTCTGATTTACACTTGTAAGAAGGAATATTTGGTGGGCAAATATATTTGTGTGCTCTGTTTGCCCACATACCAGGAGATGTTTTAGTGAAGCTGTGGAATATGAAATCAGTGTACTGAAGGAAAATAAAGAGAAGGCCTCAACCTAGAGATATACTTGCTTCTGAGAATCAAAATATCTCCCCTTCTACCTCAGAGGAAGTAAAAACCTTATTGTGCTTGTGGTTGTAGGTATATTATAGCTTGCTGTAGCTGAATATGGATTGCATATAGGAAGTTTGGAGAAGGATTATGGCTCAGTGAACTACTTGGAAATCAAAAGCAATTTTAATAGATGATGAGACAGTGATTAGATGAATTATCCCCTTCTAGCTTGTTTCCTTAAGGGATCAAGGTTTACATGGTTATAGTGTGTCTACCTCTATTTCTGGTAGAGCTAAAGAGATCTCAAGGATATTAAATAACTGGGAGTAGGTGTTGTAATGGCTACAGGGAAGAGTTGCAGCCACAATCCATTTCCCTTTAGAGATGAAAGATCTATGGCTGAAGAAGTCCAGGTGCCAGCCAGCTACATGTTTGCAGCTTGCTGTGCCACAGGTTCCAGGATCCACCAGGAGTCTGCAGAATCTGGAGAAGTGTGTTTTTGCTAGCACCGTTTTTGGCACAACAGTTTGTTGCTTTTGTAGCATGGTTCACCAGTTAAACCTTGTGGTGTTTTAAAAACTTACTGTAAGCTATTTGCCTTGCTATGTGGCAGAAATACATACAGATAAAAATGTTGTTCCTTAGAGTGTTTTAGTGTGCTTAGACCTTATTGCTTTTGGATGAAGAAACTGCTGTGCTACTGTGATTAATACTAACACTGTGCTCTACTGTAGCCTGGCCACATTAAAACCACCAATGCATACTTCACTCAGGCCTTGGGAAGTGCAGCTAGACTTGTTTCTGCTGGATGGGAATCTCTGACTTCAGCTGCACAAACAACTGCCCTTCTCAACAGCTTTGACTCTGGATCCTGCTGTAGAAAGATCTGTTTTGGTTGGAGAGGCCCAACTGTGTGTGCGTTGGTGTTGATTGTTGGGGTTATGATTAATTTTGGGCATTGTTATACTGGCAGTAACAATGAAGGCATTGTCACCACTAACATTTTCACTTTCCTGTGTTGTTGCAGTGCCTGTTTAATTATTTTTGCAAGAGCAGTAAGTTATGGGAACCTTTTCATGTGCAGACCACATTGAAGGCGGGAATCTCCTGTTAAGAGTTGCGTATTTTTGTTGTTCCCATAAGCAAAGGTAATGATGAAAACTTTTAGAATTGGTTCATTGGCTTTGGCAATCGGTATCTACTGAAGATCTCTTATACTTCTCAGAATCACTTCCCCCAGTTGAGGCAGTACTACTGTTTGGTCTTTGTTTGTATTATGTATTTGCTGGGAGGAGAGTGCTATTGTGTGTTTTTTGAGGGTGATTACAAACATAAAATAGATTCTCTTGAGAACGCTTTGTCTACTCTCATCACAATTGGTAATTGTTTCGTGTTGTGTAAGACTCTGCATGCTGTGCTTCTTACTTGGCAGTATGTGTGTGTGAACCTAAAACTGGATTTCCACCTCCAGCATTTTATCACTGATGTTTTAAAGGTGAATCCTGGAACAAAGCATAAAACCTCTCTGAACTCATGTGTTGCTAGATGATGAATGTTTACCAAATTATGGCAAATTTTTTCAGTCATTTGGGAAACGAAGTTTGCTGCATTTTAATGGATGTCTTCTCCAGTTAGGACCTGTGTGAGGTAGGTTTCAAAAATAAAAAAAAAAACCCTAACCCAGCTCCCAAAACAATTACTTGGGACATTGAAGCAGACTAAAATAGTGTAGTTATGTGCAAGGTGGGTGTCATACTTTTGCACCAAGTGTATTTTCAGAGGTCATTCCAAAATGCCAAGGGAAAGGAATCCATAATCCTCACATATCCTATTAGCTGAGAGCCTTGAGGTAGAGATGGGCAAGATGTGTGGAAAAAATGAGACTTCTGCCAGACGATTTCTTTGTAGGTCACTTATTGTAGTTGAAACTACAGGGAGCGTAAGAGCAAGTGATCTATTAGCAAAGCCATGAAAATAAACAATTTGCCACTTCTAACAAGTGTTGGACCAAAATATGCTTCAAATTTTAAAAATAAGTGAAAACTTGGCGAAAAGCAAGACCGGTTTTATCTGCATTTCATCAGGTACATGGCGTCCTGGAACGCAGCCCACTGGCAAAAGCATGGGGAGTGTTATCCTTTGCAGCACTGGGAATGTTCTCTGCTGAATTTGGCGCCAATGACCGAGCTTTGCTTGTTAGCTGAAGTTCACACAGACTCCTTGCCAGGCCTGCCCAGAATGCTGTCTCCTCTGACTTCCTGTGGTCTTGCATAATATTTCCTTGCTTCTTGTATAACTGCGGCTCATTCTGGTCACTGCCCAGTTTATACGGTCGACTTTTTAAAAGGCCAGTCCTGCAAACGTGCGGCTGAGCCATGGAAGTGGCGGGAGGCGTCCCGGCGGTGACGCCAATGGAAGCACCCTTCCATGGGGAAACCGCCGGCAGCGGGGCCGTGTGTCGGTGCAGACATGTCTGAAGGCAATAAAGTTGGCTGCTGCAGCCTCGTGACGAGATAAGCGTGAGGCACGCTTTTCCAGATTGATTGCACCTTTGAAATACGTGCCGCTGCTGCTCTGATTTCTGTAACAAATGTAGGCGCTGATTAAGGATGGGGGAGGCAGCACGCGATGAAAGCGCATCTTCAGAGCGCTCTGAAAATTACTGCTAATAGTCCCTCCCTTAAAAGTTCTTACATTTGCCTTGAAGACGTGCTCCAGGTATCCAGAGTGTTAAAGACAATGATAGGAATGTCAGGAAGGAGTTTCAGAAAACAGTATTTTCATGCTGATGGTTTTTAATGCTTCCATACAAGCTGTTTCTGCAGTAGTCTGGTTAAAATATGCATTAGTTTAGCATTACTGTTGAAGCAAGTGTATTTAATAATGTTTACCATTTACTAGCCTAGATTATCTGTATGTGTTTTGAAAGTGTATTTCATAGCAACTTGTGCCATGTCACTGCGTTTATGCTGATTATTTTCTAAATATTTGTGTTTGCACCTGTAGTTATATGTAGAACCCTGTGTGTACTTACAGAGCTTTGTCAGTAGCTCATTTTCAGAAGGATGTTTGTCTAAATTGACGCTTTCTACACAGTTTAAGCACAGTTTTCAAACTGTTACTCATGTTCTTTGGCAAACTGGTTCCTGGCATGGCTTGGAAAAGCTGAAGAATGGAGATGACAAAATAGTATTTAACTGGAAGATCATATATGACCTGGAACTGTAACAGAAAAAATCAGTACAGTCTATTGAGTAAGTTTACAAACCTACTGAAAAGACTATCTGCTTTGAAGAAACAGAAGAATCAATTTAAGGGAAAGCATTAGAATTGACCTAGTCATCACAGTTATGTGAGATTGTGTTTAA
Source organism: Dicaeum eximium (assembly GCA_013396995.1). Classification (NCBI taxonomy): domain Eukaryota; kingdom Metazoa; phylum Chordata; class Aves; order Passeriformes; family Dicaeidae; genus Dicaeum; species Dicaeum eximium. Next base: position 153,323 of record VWZP01001401.1, on the reverse strand, counting down.
ATTGTCTCATACCATCATCTTTTCCATGAATCCAGGTTATCCAGTTGTCATAGAAAAAGTCATGCTGCCTACACGTCTTCTTGCAACGCTGTCTTTTAATCTGATGAATTCAATGGAAAATAAACTTTTACTAGTTAATGTGTGTTATGAGACAGCTTTCCTGGTCACTTACAGGCTGCAGTCTGGTTTATTACCTTGTAGTCTTAGGATCAACATTTTAATGGCTACAGTCCAGCTAATACCATACTTGGGAGAATTGTCAGATAATAGATACTGCTGATGTCTAGCAAACCATTTTATAGTATTGGAAGTACAAGCACTTCTTGGGGGCATGTATAACATGTACTGCATTTTTGATAGAAGGATGCAAAGCCAGAAATCCAATGCAAGCCAATGTATGCCTTGACCAAACAGCTCTAGCAGCATGGTTGCCAAATAAATCAGGTTAACCTCAACATGTTTTGACCAATGATGGACAACAGCAACAAGCTTGCTCCACAGTGATGGGTTTGGAGTCCTGAATAAGCCATGCAAATATGAATTGTTAGACTGATCCTGGGCTTGGCCCTAAGATTAGGGAAGACACATAAGAATTGCAAAAGGTGTTGGGCTGAGTACTGTTCAGCCAGCTGGAGAGCACAGTTCACTGTCAATAAGGATGGATTTTTCTCTCCAAATGTAAGCACTTAGAAAGATATTTTAGGACCTTACAGTCCATTTCTTTTAATAAGTGTATGTTCCTCCTGTGTACATAATTTTAAGTGATTTCAGAAAAATTGTTTTGCCTTATAAAGTCAGGGCTAGAAATTTACTCTGCATATAGAATTACAAGACTTAGAAACTCATGTTCAAAAAAGATGGGCTGAGCCTTAGTCCTTCTTTCAGCAGTGTTAAAAAGGCACACGTGCTCTCTGAATGCAAATGTAGCCACGTGTTGGAGAGATCCATGGTCACATGGACATGTTCGCTTCTCCCTTTTCTTTGATGATTTAGAAATCATCACTGCAGAAGGTTTGAGGGTTTAATCCTCAGCTGCAAAGGCAGAACAGATACCTGCTGCGTTCAGTGGGAGTTAGTCCCAGTAAACAGCTCGGGATTGTTGGCTTGTATACATGTCTGAAGGTGGATGTCAGTGCAGTAAACACGCGCGTGGCTGTACGCGCTAATCTGTCTCAGAGCTGGGAACACCCTGTGTCCCTCGCGTCACTGGGGACACGGCCACACCTGCAGCTTCATGCGGGCTCCTGTTAAGGACACCGATGGCCCATCCAACGCGTGTCCTGCTGCCAGAGAGCAGTGATAGGTATCTCTGGGGGAACGGCAGCCCCGTCACTCGGCTTTTGGCGTACGGAGATACTGCTCTCCTCTGAAGGATGTGCTAGGGCAGATACACGCTGCCAAAATGCCTGGGCTCACAGATAAAGCAGGAGGGAGCAGCTCACCTCACCCCGAGTATTTTCAGCCTGCGTGCCTGCTCCTTCCTGAAGCTGAAGAGCTTGCTTGGTGTTTCTCAGGCTGAACTTGTACAGGAGCAGGAATAAACTGCACATCTAGGGAATAGTCTGTGTAAAGGCTAGCTGGGAACAGCAGAAACACAGCTATGCTCACAGTGCCAAAGAGCATTAGAGCTTCTCCTGAGCTGTATGCTGCAGCTGGCCAAGCAGCAACACCTGTGAACCTCTTTCACAGGCAGTGTGCAGGTGAGAATGAGAGCCTTCTCATACAGGCACTGCTGTGGACAGAGAGTTGCTGATATTTATTTTAGCTTATTCTTAAAATTTAAAGCTTTTTGATGGCACTTGTTCAGAGGTTGTAGTCTGTCAGCAGGGAAAGCCAACTTTGTGACATTACAGCAGAACATGCTGTGTCTCCTGCAGTGTAACTTGTACGCTGTCATTAGGGACCTGTGCACATGAGGGAATGCTGTAGGTGTGTAACAATATTAATGTATACTATAAAATCCAGTCTCATTAAGTACTGAGGACCTCAGGAGTTTTGTAAGAGCTGCTCCTACTGCCTGATGTAGTAATTTAGTATACTTAGCCTCTTAGAGGACAGGTTTAATAACAACAATTAGTACATTTGTATGTTTAAGTATGCTTAAAAAGCTTAAATGGATGTGGTTTGAAAAAGTCAAATGAAAGAACAGTAAAATTAACATTAAAATCCAGCATATGCTATGGTGGGGAAGTATAGTCTTAACTATACTACAAAAAATAGAGATCTAAAAATGTTCCTGATTGACATATCTGTCAGAACAAGCAGAAGTAAATAGTAAATGTTAACTGTTGCTTATGGTGTATTGGCTCTTTTGAGTTTTTTGAAGCATTAGGGATGTGGTGCTGTGCAATAAAGATTATCAAAATGCACCTTTTCAAAATGTTAACACAAGTCCCAGAAAGAGCAGTAACATCTTACACAGCATTCACACTTCAGTTTCTCTAAATAGGAAAAAAATTTTTTTTTGTTTCGTTTGCTTTAGTAAGTAAGTATGGAAACATTTTTGAAAGAAGAGCATAATGCAAAGGGAGTTTTGAGAGAAGACAAGAGGCACTTTCCTTTTGCTGTTACTAGAGCCCCTGTAGGCTTGGTGAGGTTGTGTTTTTGGGTGGAGGTGGCGTATTCCTCTGTAGGCAGGGGTACACCAAGGGGACAGAAAGCGTTGATGAAGGGGCAAACCAGATTTACTTTCATTCTATCCAAATCAACAGCGAAACCCCCTCCTGCTGATTTCAGTAGCCATACATGCTTTTTGACCAGACATCTCATGGTTGTATATCTGATATGTTCATATGTGTATGAACCAACTTTTAGTCTGATGTTCAATAGATAAGGGCTCTTAGGAAAATTTGGTTTGCCTTTTTTTTTTTTTTTTTCCAGGAAAGCAAGCATTTGGTACTACAAACCTTAATTATTACATACTAATTATTCAGGCTTTTCACCGAATTACATGGGGTTGTTTCCACAGCAAAACACATTTTTACATACGCATAGCACAACACTAGCCGTGGCCTAACTCTGGGGGATTACAGAGATAAGATCCCAACCATGGTTAGCATCATCTGCTGATAAACTGGAGCATCAGTAGGTGCAGAGCTATAGCCTTGAAGGCAGAGAAAATGGTATTTAGGGCTCTTTGAAAATCTTGGTTTAGGGATTGCATAGGAATGATAAACAGATTTTTGCAAGGTTTTATGGGGACACCATTGTTAACTTTTGCAGTAATTATTGAACTGCTTTCGTGTTGCTTGAGAACTGGTACTGTCATTTGTTTGTCACTGTTCAATCATTGGAGTGGAGCACTTTGTAACAAATTGCAGCATGGGGAATTACTAAGGTTGTCTATTTCAAGCAACATTTGAATACTGGAAACATAGGTAAAATGAAAGGCGAAGGTTAATGATTTAATAACAAGGTCCCCAGGACCGTGCCTTATGTCTAGAAGGCAGAAATTTGCATTTGCTTCCTGTAGGGTGACTTTACTGAGGAACTGAAGGCACTCAGTATATGCAGATGCTGAAACTCTTCTATGCATCTGTTACTATTTAAAAAGTATAAAGTCTGTGGTGGAGACTTTAGAGATGTCAAAGAAGAAGGAGTAAGGCACTGACAGACAGGAAGGTGCTGGTGTAGGCAGGGAGTGACAAAGAGAGGAGATGGTTATGTGCCCTCCAAAAAGGTGGGGGGACACCAAGATGGTTAATGAAGGCAAATAGCCTCTGTTTAGGGGAGGGATGGTTATGTGCTTGATAGAATTGCATATACAGCAAATCACCTTAAATACATTTCGTGGTTGCCACTACTTGTATACAAAGCAAAACCATAATTACAAAGCTGTTCTTGTTTTTGAAACGTCATGTGCCAAACAAGTTGTAGATATTTGTAGGGCATGGTAATGTCAAAGATCACTTGCGTGTGAAAAAGATAGGTTTTCACAAACCAGCTGAAGCTAAATTCTCATTTGCATCATGTTGTGAAAACTCAACTTTCTTCCAGTATTTGATGGTGGCTTCTGCAGAACCTGCAGCAGACGCTGCGGGTGGTGGGAGGCTGTAGACAGGGCATCTGGTGGAGCAAGAGACTGCGGCCTCAGGCTCTTCAACACTTCTCTGATGCTGGTCAGGCTGTGCAGTACGTGCAACAGCATCATTAATGTCCCTTTGTTCTTCCCCAGTGCTGTATGAACAGCTTGGGGCAGAAAAAAAATCTCCTTATGTTGAGCTTGCTGATCGTGACAATGTCTTGTGAAACTCAGCAGTTTCTCTTTGCCTTTTTGATCATGCTGATAGCTTCTTCTGGAACCACCTCCATTATATCAACTCTTTTATTTTTTTTAATTGTTTCAAAAAGTTCAAGGAAAAGTGTTTTGTTGGGTTTTTCTTTGGGTTTTTTTGATTTTAATTTTTTTTATTGGTTGATTGGAGGCAGTATTAGAAGAGTGAGTCCTAAGCACAGTTGGAATGGAGGGTTCCTAGACAGTTCAGCACACACATCCAGGAGCCTTCTCTCTCTCTCCTACTGATTTCCTCAAAGCTGTTTGAAGATAAATTATAGACATGAAATAGCACACAGGTCAGATGCCTAGCATGAGAGCCAAGGCCTTCAGCTCTGGCCGAGTGGCCAAGCTCCTGCCAGGCCTCCCCCAGGTTAGCTGCAGGGGATTGAACTCACTGCTCCAGTCCAGCTTGCAGGGCTCACCATCTCAGATTACTCAAAATTATTCACTGGACTTCTGCTGAGAGCAACCAAAAAAGAAGTGAGCACCCCCAAGTCCTTTCGTAAAGCTTAATAATAGTTCACAAATAATCGTAATACATTAGGCTAAAAGTACACTATTTATAGCAAAATATGTCCAATGCCTGCAGTCAGGGACTGGTATTGTTGTCCTTTCACAGCACATTTTAAAGAGTGTAAGAGCACTAACTGGTGCAGACATAAGTACTAGGACTAGTTGAAAACGTGGTCATTTTGTGCTTTTGCCTGCCCTGCTTCTGCCCTGCTCAGTACTAATGGGACTGTATGGGATGTCAGTGGCCACAGCACTTTTGCTGTTATATATAAACTAAATTTAAGGAACTTTTAGTGTTTGTTGTGCACAGCGAACCTCTGGGAAAGCTTCCACCTTTGACCTCTGTAGGGGGTTATGACAGGGAAGATTCGTAAGAGCTTGATTTAGACTCATCTCTGGAAAGCTGGTTAAAAATATTCAACTACCATGTTCTTTCTCCTCCCCCATCTCAGTAAAGGTCCTCTTAAAATACTTACTCTGACACTTCATTTTTGTCATTTCTTTGGGAGCCCTGTAAGGAAGGCTGCTTGTAAGGAAATGATTAAATTATATTCATGTTTGTGCTTTAAAACTGCCTTGGTGGTAGTCCAAGAAGTATTTTCTTGCTCTTCCAAATTTCCATGTGCTTTAATATTAATCTATTTTCATCAGTGTGACCTGCCCCAGCAGTAACATTTGTTTGTAATTGGTCATGTAATGTTTGCTGAAGAGACAGAAAAACGAAATTAAATTTGTCTGAGACTTATAAAAACCTTATTCTGAGAAAAATGAGGGATTTATTAGAAAATGAAAAGACATTTGACAGTATTGGGTAATATGTCACAAACCTGAATAGTTAATAAAGAAATTGTGGTAGCAGAACTCTTTCATTTTGCTTCTACTAAGAATATTCTTTCTTTGAAATACTTTGTTACCAGCTTTTAATTTTGCATTATATGTTAATAAATGTTTATGCTTGGGTTATGGCAGCAATTTCAGACTGAACAACTGGTAGTGACATTATTTATTGCCTTTGAGAAAGAGCCCTTTGATGTGAGTTGTATATCACAAATGAGATCTATCCCAAATATCTAAAATGAAAGAATATATATATTTTTAATGGTAACACAAGTAGTCTTCAGACCAAGCCAGCATATCTGGCTGCCAGTTCAGACTTGGAAATTCTGGTTTTCTAATACAGCTTTTTTTGTTAAGTCCAAGTGAAAGGCTATTTCATAAAAGAACAAAAGTGACTGTATTATTTAGTTAGAATGGTTGTTACTAATGACTAATTACTTGCACTTTTAGAGCAGTCAATAATATTTTGTTATTTTTCTTGCAACATTGTTTGTAATCAAAGCCATTAAACTATCATTTAAATGGGGAGCCTGCTGTTTGCCCAGAACAGCTGGCTTGCTACATTAGCTTCTATAAATAAGTTTATTATTTTCGATGAAAGTTTTAAAGCATTCTATTTACCTCTACTGAAGTAAGTAGAATAGCTGAAAACATTGCTAAAAAAAGAATGAAGAGCAGCATTGGAACAAAATAAAGTCCTCCAAGGGTTCTTTATGCTTATTTATTATTTTAATCAAGCACAACTTCTCTGTGGTTTTGTGGTCTTAAGAAAACTGGAAGGAGGGAAAGTGCTATTTCACTCTTCAGTTGACTGAAATGTAGTATTTTCTATGTTTAAAATAGTGATTTTCCCTGATTGTCCTGAGATGTTTTTGGAAGCACATAGAACTGAATGGAGGAAAAAAAAAAAGAAATATGAAAAAATACAGAGACTTGCATTAACTGTGTGGAGAGAATAAAAGCATTAGCATGAAATCTGTTCTCCTTTAGAAACACATATTGGTTAGAAACAGATACCTCAGTCCCACATATGCTGAAAATGTGGTTTAAGAGCTTTAATTTACCTTCGTCTGTCAATGTTAATGGACAGAGCAAGTGCTGGAGCTGTTGTAAAACAAATCTGTTTTCCTTTTGTCTGCTCTGCCAGATAATGAAATAAAAGCTAAATTATCACTGGTAAAAGTAATTTGCAGAAAAGCATTGATAAAAATATAACAACAGAGCTTGCCATTAGCAGTTTAAATGGGCAGTGTTTACTTGTAACCTACTTCTGTCCTCTGGTTTTTATTGTCTTCTCCCCCTTCCCGAGCAAGGAAGGGCCTTTTCAGTAGAGGCTTCAGGCAATGAAATTATGGGTATACTAAATCCTGGCATTGGTACGTTTCTGAGGGATAACTCCTACTTTTTCCTCTTCTTTTTCTGTACTGCAGTATTGCCAAGTCAAAGTTTGTGCACAGTTTGAAGTGCAGTTATCAGTATAATTTTATCCATCCCACCTTGAGGAATGTGTCTGCTAATGACAAAAACTGAGAAAATTATTTCTGTCATTGCAGCACTCGTAGCGCCTACCATGAGTTACACAAATAGTTACTGTGAAGGTCTTCATTCTTGATGTTCAGGTGTGAGACACATACTTCCCTTTCTGTCTCTCTATATGTGTCTTTACTTATTTTTTTAATTTAATATTGTAAGATGGAGAAGTTTGAAGTTGTCCCAGCTGTTCACAAAAATTCAGAAATGAGAAGGCAAAGACTTCTGAGCCCCATGTGTTTGTGTGTGCATGGGGATTCTAATGTGTACATATATGAATGTGCACACACATCAACAAACACTTAAATTTTACCATTTTCTTTTAAACCAGACTTACCTCTTGTCATTTTTTAGATGCTTGGACTTCTTATTACGTTGACAATGAGTAGCCAGTGTCCAGGGTAAAACATTAGCCACAGGGTATGTGACAGATGCTTAGTGTCATGCAAAAGCTGGACATGCTCACTGGTACATTTGTTGTTTGTAAAAGTGTTTATTTAAAGACATTGAGTTCTGAGTGACCAAATAGGGAACCACTGCTAAACTCTAGCTGCAGTACTTAAAGTATTTTATAGTTGCAGCCTGGACACTACTGTACAGTGCTTGCCAGTTTGCAAATGTCAAGGACAGTTACCCTCTCACATTCCTAAATGACTTGCTCCTGACCATCCTTCAAAATACCTGCCCTTTCTCCAGCTCCTTCTCCAGCTATTGCTGCCAATTTCTGTTTCACTGTGTGACTGCTAGGACTGTAATCCTTGGGAAGGCTAGGTCTTGTTGGTCCAGACAATCTGTAAAGTATATGAGCTCCTTCTCCTTACCCTAAAAACCCAAGACAATGGCACCTGAAAAGCTGGGGAAAGTCTTTCCATGTGTGTAGCTGTGCAGATTATTAGCTAGAGCACATAGTCTTGCTGGTCTTGGTCAGCTAATTCCTTACAGGCCTAGGCTAATACAATGTGCAAAGGTACTATTATTTAATATTTTATTATGCATTAATGTCTTGATATTTTCATGTGTAATGTAGGAGAAAATATCACATGTATGACCTTTCTAAAGTACTTTTATCTAACAAAAACCTTTGTGTTAGTCTTGTAAGTGATATGGGTCTGTATTGTACTGTAGTGCCTTAGCATTTATTGTGGCTGATGCTGTTTTTAGAAATGCATAATGTTATAATACTTTGAGCATTGCTTCTGTATTGTGCCCATTCTGTGGGTAATGCTTTATTCCCTCTGCAGCTTCAAAGTGTTTAGAAAAAAGGGTAGTGCGCTATTAAAAATGTGTTTATGGCAGAACAAGTAACTGAATTCCTTTTTTGTAAATACTGGTCAAATATGTGAAAGTTGTCTTCAAAGGTGAACTTAGTGGCATAATATTTAGATAGCAATACAATGGAGTAATAACAATGCCATACTGTAATAAACTCTAAATTCTAGTTGACTGATATAAATGCAAATTTAGGGCAATAACCTGAAGGTATGGTGGCAGAGGTCAGTTTGCAGTGTAGAGTACCAGGTGTACTCTGGCTTGTGACAGGCAGGCAGGATGTGATGCACAAGGTGATTCTGTTCATGGCGTGTTAAACACAACTTCAGTGAAGTTAAACTTTGAGTAACATCAAAGCTGTATTTTACCATAGCTGGATAACAAAGCAGTGTAATGTGTTGGCAAGAGAGAACAAAATGGAGTAGCAAAACTGAGGAGTGTGAATGCTAATGTACAAGTAGATACAGGGGAAACTGCTGTTTGTCATATTTACTTACTTATTTGTGATCTTTTAGGTATGAATGGATGTTGAACAAAGCAGTTTGACTGCAGAAAATGGTCCCCAGTTCACTGATGACAGAGTGAAATAGAGAGGTAGCTCCCAAAACTACTGAAACACAGCAGCATGAAAGGAAATAGGAAAACAACACCTCTAGTGAAAACTCAGTGTAAAATACAGATGGAGATGCAGAATTAAATCCTCACAACAGCTAGTCTTAACTAAGCTCCAGTTTGAACTTCCAATTCACTTTCAGGGAGGAGGATGCAAGGGCTCCACTCCTCCTGGCCTGTGCTGTGAGTGCCAGAAGCACACTAGAAAATGAGCCAATTTAGGTAGTTTAGGCGAGCAGTTGGACCAGGGATAAAGCATGAAGACCCGAGATATTTGGGCACACAGCCATGAAAAGAAGTTTACTCAGGCCAAATTGGAAAAGGCTTTTCAATAAATGAAATGGACGCTGCTTCACAGGACAGGTGTTCTCACTAGGGGAGCACTTACCTTTCTGAGGAGGGCTGGCAGTGGCCTTGCTTGTGCAAGGGGCTTGCTGAGCAGATAGCCATGGGAGCTTGCCATGGGCGAGGATACAGCAAGCTTGTGAGCAGAAACATGGGAAAAAGTACTTGAGCATACAGAAAATACATCCTGACTTAAGGTTTATTCTGGTTTTAGTTTTTTGGGTTGTGGCGTTGGTTTGGTGGTTTTTTGAGGGCTGAGTTGTATCTGGAGAGTTGCAGTCATATATATTTGTATGAAGGTACTGCTTAATAGAAGGTACATTTTCATCTTTCCTTTGAAGTTTTTATGCAGTATCTTTTCCTCTTCTTTACTGCATCCTTGTGGGAATAAGAAGTGTATCTTTCTTGATGAAGCTACTGTGCAGGCTGAGCCCTTTTGTTCTTAAACAGTGTTATTCATGGAGTTAAACAGAATTAATCTTTGTCCTCCTGACAGTTCTCAAAGCCTGGTTAATTAAGATGATCAGTGCTTGCATAACTAGGACTTAACAAAGTCCAGATGTTCCTGTATTTCAGGCACACCTGCACCTTTTCCCCTCTGTGAAGCAAGACACTTAGGGTGAAAAGTTCTTGACTCCTCTCTTTATCTAATTCTAGGTCTGCACTTGGAAATGTTTTCCATATTCTTGAAGTCTTTCTACACTCATGGGATTTTTTTTTTTTGGTTGTGTGCTTTCCCTTTCCTCTCCCTAAATCTGCTGACGGCACTCCCAAATCTTTATCCCATTTTCTGAATTGTGTTATCTACTTCCTCCAGAGATGGTTTGATAAAAATCTGGTTTCCAGGTCTCTCCATGTTTCAGGCTTCAGTGTGGAAGAGAACATCATTTAATGGACCTCTGTTTGTGATCTTTCTTGCTTTTTGATATGGTTTTCATTTCAAATGCTCCTCAACATTTTATTTCTTTTTCTCTACTGAAATAGATTTGTATTGAGGCATTGGAAATGCTATATTACAGACTAGTTACGGATTCATTCTCTCATGGCCTCTGGAATTACGTGAAACTCCCATTGTTTTCTATAATAGACTTACAGAAAGAGTTACTTTTTTTCCTTGCAGAGCCCTTGTTTTGTTTAAACTTTTTCCAAAACTGTTGTTTCTACCTATTTTCTCTTTTAAATCTTTATCCCTCTTTCTTGGTAGCAAAGTAACAGAACTGATGTGGATATCGAGATGTTCCTTCCTATGCTGAGCAGTCACTGCTTCTTAATAGTTGATCTGGTGTAAGGAGTGTGACATGTCCCAGGAGAGTCAGAGAGAAAAGTATTTCCTGTTTATTGGCATTAAAACAACACAAGAAAAGATAAAACTTAGTTTGAAGAGTTGTGTTCCAAGCTCCCATTGGTGCAAGTCAGGATAGCTCCATTTAAGTTAGTGTGAGGTAAGAATTGATCCTAGGGACAGGTGTGATGTGATTCCTCAGGGAGACACTTGGGAGGGGAGACCTTGCCTTTGTAGTATCACAGGCTAGTCCTTCATCCTGAACTCTGTTGGGTCCCCCCTGTGTCCTCTTCCTTTGTACCACAAATGCCATCATTTGGATGGAGTCTCAGATGTTTTTTTGCTGTCTCTTCTCTCCTTGGTCCCCTGTTTGTGTGTGGGGATGAGTGTCAGTATTGTATCCCTGCTCTGAGCAGGAGTCAGATTGGTCAGACATGGGACATGTCGTGTCAAGTATGGTTTTCCCAGTTGTTTTGTTGCTGGGTTGTTTTTTTTTCATGCTAAAACAAGGAAGTGACGAGTTTAATGTTTCAAAATGATAATTTAAATAGCTGCAGCTCCCAAAAACGTGGGAAAGACGTGTTTTGAGACTGGCTTTGCAAAGCTGTTTTAGTCAACTGTAGCTCAGAGGGTATGCTCTGTGGCATTCCATCCTTCCCATGTAAACACTAGGGAGGGAGAGGTCACAGAAACAGGCTTTGCAGCTGCTGCCTGTAGCCACTCTTTGGTTTTTACTGTCCAGAGCAATCCACGTGTAGAAATGTTAGTGCCTGGCACAGCGAGCGCTGACAGTGCGTGACAGTGAGTAGAGTGGCTCTGCAAGCACCTGAGGAATGACTTGCTGTGCCTGCCACCTGTGGAAGGCAGAAGGGGAAATACCATTCACCAGAGGCAAACACTGGATTTTCTGGGAACTGGGGTGGGGAGTGTGTGTGTGTGTGTGTGTGTGTGTGTGTGTGTGTGTGTGTGTGTTGGTTTTTTTCCTCCTGAAACCCCACAGCTTATCTTGCTTGTTTCTCTGTCTCTCCTCTCCCCTCTAGCCAAACTCGACTTTGTAATTCTTTGCTCTTTCCTGCTTGGCCTGATGTTTTCTCATGTTAAATGCTGGGTTTGAATTTGCACCTAGTTTCTGCACAGAACATAGCAGTGCTGCAAGACCTGTTGGTTAAGAGGCTTTTCACAGTATGAAACAGAGACTGAAAGTGAAGTGGTATTGGGTTGGTACACCAGTGTGCCCAAAATAACTTCAGGCCTTTAAAAATAGGCAGTAAGAAATAAATTATAATGGAGAAAAAAGAAAATCTATACAAATATTTTGACAGTGAAGGTGACTGACTAGTAGAGCAAGTTTCTAAATATTGCAGTGGGTTGGCTTTGGTTCTCCATCCTTGAAAGTTGCTTAAGTTGGTCAGACTGTTGTTTTAAAGAAATGCTCAGATTCAAATTGTATTAATTCAAGTGAATCCTGCAACCTCTGATCTACAGGTTAGACAAGTTGTTGGCATTCTTCATTTCTGGGCTGATGAGGTTTGACGCTGTCATTCATCCTTCTCCCGGAGCTGTTAGCAAGCTAGAGCTTCAGGGAAACAAATCTTCATTCAGGTTTTTAATGAAACATGCTGTAATCACAATGAACAAAATCCCTGTGTCTGCAGAGGCACAGACCTACGCCCTACCTCACTATGAGTTGGAGCTTAATTGAGAATACAGCAGACAGAGGGGAGTCTCTTTCTTCTTACATGGTGGATTGGTTTTGTTCACTGTGTTTTTAGAAAGGTTTTGCCAGGCTTTGTTGGTTAAAGCTAAACAACCTGTTCTCAGCTGTGGTAAACATTTATTGGTAGATAATGAAACTTTATTTAGTATCAGTCATGAAAATCGCCTGTTTGATTCTTAGTGATCTGAGAGATTGGTTTCCTCTTAAGTGGAGAAACTGTGGTTAAAATATTCATCCACATGGGTTTGTTCTGGTAGTGGCTGTTGTCTTACAGCCCTTGAAGATTTTTCCCAATGTTTTCAAGTTTTCTTCAAAATCAACAGAAATTGGTAGAAGTCCATTATCTGTATGAGGAAATGATAATAAGATCAAGGGAGAAGAGTTTAGATAGATTATTTTGACATACAGTCATGAAGAAAATGGCTTTTAAAACTTTTAAAATGTGTCATAAAATCAGTAGTATGTACATGAAGTGTATTTCTTCAAGGCTTGTGGCTTTATAAATGTACCATTGACTAAAAAATATGTTAAATGAAATCATATTTGTACAACTTAGTTTGTCTCCATTAGATGTTACTATACCTTGAATAGTAACATCTTAATTATGACTCTTTTTCCATATGCCTTGGTCTTTAATGTACTTCACAGTAGCATAAAGCTGTTTGAGTAAAAAGTTAAATATTTATTCATGTTCTGTATTCTGTATTAAAGGACTTTTTTTTCTCCTGTCTATGAAGGGGTAAATACATTTTTATAACTACCCTTGGCCACAGCAGCATGTTCTGTACAAATGTAGCAAACTGCACTGGCAGACAGACACAGTTCAAAAGAATACATTAGCACAAGAAGCGATGTTCCCTTTTGGATTCAGCTTGTATCAACATGTGTACGTGGTGCTCTCTCTGCGCCTGCCCATCCCTCCCCTGCACTTCTGCTGGTGGTGGTACAGTTGTTCCTCAGCCTGTCTCAGCTTTGGCCTCTGTACCATCCCAGTTGTGTTTTCTAATAACAAACCCATGATTTTTGGCAGTGAGTGCAGCTTTTCTTTTTTTCCTTCATTTTTTCCTTTTTTTTTTCTTTTTCTGGGAAAGCGGTTAGTTTTGGGAGATTATGCAGTTCAGTTGATTAAGTTATATAATTTAGGGAAAGGATGAGAAGAATAAAAAATTTTATTTTCCCAGAACCACTGTAAGGAGGCACAAAGTATGTTTACAAAACAGTGTTGGTAGTTACTGGGGTGAGAGCACCCTCACTCCTGACTTGGGAGATGCCATCTGTTTTGTGTAACTCCTGTGGCCACTTCTGTGTGTACTGATCCAGCTGCATACATTTCAGCATGTGCATCTTGAACATTCTCGCCAGAAATTTGGTTGCTGTATAGTTAGAATCAAAACTGTGAATATTGAGGTACCACACCCTGACAGATGCACAGTTCTGATAGATCTCCAGGACCTGCCTAGTTGTAATTGTGTTGTTAAGTAAGCTGACAATTGTGGATGGTATCATATGAAACAAAAAGTCTTGTTTCTTTTCTGGAAGAATTGAGTTCTTCCTACCTATGTTTTTCATAAACAGAATTTATTACAGCTGATTCCTGCCTTCTGTCCTCTTGGGGTGATGGGAGAGATGGTGGAGATGAGAATCAGGCCCAGTACATGCATGTGTGCCTTGTTTGCTTAAACTTAAGGAGAACAAAAGCTCCAACAGGAATAACACCAAAATACTGATATGTTAATTCATAGTTCTGAAGTAAAACCCAGAAAATATAAAGAAATGTGGCCATGTGAATCTACCTTTGTATATGTACAGAATTTCTTCCTAGCTGTGCTGCTCCTCAGTTCATAATATTTTTTTCCTTTTCCCAGAGTAACCAATTTTTTATTGTAGCTACATAGCAGTTTAGGAGTGAGTGGACAGTAGGAGCAGGGAAGCAATAAAATAAGAAACACCAAAGACTGCATCCAGTTATTTACTCTGTGTTACAATACAGACTGCCTTTATATCAGCTCCCTTTGAAAGTTAGTGTTTAGCGAGCAATTACTCAGGGTGTTATGTCAGAGGAGCTAGAGGCCAATTCCCGACAGAACCAAGCCTTAATTTTTAAAATATTTTAAATACTGCAGTTGAGTGTTGAGGGGCCACAACTGTTTCCTCCTCAAGTACTGGAGTTTCGATGTCCCTCCAGCTTCTGCCACAACCACAGGAGCAGAGGGGCAGGTCAGCACTCAGAAGATTTCTCAGGACTTTGCCAGGAGCTGTCAGTGTGTGTTTTGGGGTTACTGATTGCCCCCAGGTTGCATCACTCCAGGCTCTGATTTTAGCTGTAAATTTAGAGGAATTGCCTAACTTCGCTGAAGTGACTGCTGCTTTTCTGGCCAAGTAGCTGAAGCAGTCTGACCCTTTGGTATCAATCCTTTTACCTTGTAGTAAGCAAAGAACAAATTTACCCCAGCTCAAGCTACTAAATTTCGATTTTTATTGACTTAAACTAGTGGCAGACTTTTGAACACTAATGAGAGAACTCAGAATCACAGCATGGAAAGTTATCACTGCTCCAGTTTACCTGATGACTTAGTTAGGAGGAGAGAGACAATTAAAGAGCTGCTGTATAAAATAACAGCCCTCCAAAGAGAAAGCAGGGGCTGAGAATGAGCTGTGTCTCGGGATGTTTGTACAGACAAAACCCACACCTCAGAGGGCAAAAAATGTAGCCTGGCCTTCAGAATCTGCACTTGATCATTGTTGCAGGAAGTGGAGGAAGCTGAGTTACAAGGAATGGTGAAAATTTAGAGCATCTGTATTGTTATTTTCAGGAATTATTATTCCCTGCTTGCCAAAGAAATGGCTGTTTAATCTGTCTTTCTGGATATCCATCATCTTACCATGGATGGCTATAAATCGCCAAGAGATAGGGAAGGAGAAATCATTACCTTCCATCATTACCAAGTGCACATTAAAATGGTTAAGATCCAAAAAGTAAAGAAGGGTCAGCATTCTTTAATACAGATTTTATTGCACGATCTGTTTTCTTAACTTTAGTATTAGAAGATCTGACACTTTGGGAGGATAAAGCATGACTTATTAACAGACAATGCTGCAAGATAATTTTAGTGAGTGTTTTGAATGTTCTCTAAAGGAGACAAAACACTTTTATTTAGAGTTGGTGTGCGCCCCCACTGCAGTCTTTAGACCATCCAGAGCAGAGACCTTATGCTTGAAACAAGGTGACACAAAGTGATGGAATTTCTGTTGTAGGTGCTCCGGTGCTTTTCTGTACAGAACTTATGAGGTAGTGAGCATCACCAGAGAGCAGCCCAAAGCCTTAGGAGAAGCAGCTATTTCTGTGTTCCCAAGGCTGGGGCTTCAGCTGCTCGATCTTTGCTCTGTTGGAAACCTCGCTGAGTGTGGTGGAGACAATCCTCTGTGAGACTGGCTTCCAGTTTACAACTGTCTGCTGGTTTCAGAGACCCATTGAATTATGGATTATTCACTGCTTCTTTCTCTCTGGTTGCTGTTTTACCTGAAATATTTTATTAGCTCTAGCTGAAATTGATAGGAGAAAAAACACAGCCGAAATGCATTGTAGTGGACTGTATAGCAATTTTTCAATTGTGTCAATATAGCTACTTTTCAATCCCTATGAATGCTTGCTATCATGTATTTATTAGACAATACACTTTTAAGTTTTAATTTTATTCAGAAAATTAGGATGTCTATTTGAGTCAGCTTACGTAGAGAGCCTGGAGATGCTTAAGAGAAGAAAGGTGGTTTGGAGAGGTTTTGGTGGATGGCTTCTTACATGGCTCTTTTTGGTGAAGATTTCTATGTCTTTATTGCTTGCTGATTTCTTTTCAGAGGTTGGAGAACCTACAACATATTGAAGGGTGGGCTGTTTATTTTCCCTGTGTTGTTTTTATGTACTGAAATATTGTAGTGAAAATAGCTGGGTGGGGTGTAATGAATGTTTTCAAAGACCTTCCTTTGAAAGAGGCTTTTTTCCAGCCCTTGGTGGTCACCACCCATTTTCCTGTGCTGTGCGGGCCTCCCTCATTGTTCCTACCCACAAAGGCCCCTTGTGTGAACCTGTCAGCAAATGTGCCAGCACAACGAGCTAAAATGTCATGAGATGCTGGTCCAAGCCTGCTGAACCCCCGGGGTTTGCCCCCACAAATGTTGGTGGGTATCGCCCAAGGGACAACACAGAGTTAGATCGTAAAACTTGGGATTTGTCAACAATGCTCTGCCTCTGAACTGTTTAGGGCTGAGTGGGTTTGGGGCTGAAGCGTAGGTACGCATACCGCTGATAGCAAAGTCACGCGATGGCAATGTTTGTCCCTTAGGCTTGAAATAAAGCCTAATTGAAAAATTGTCCCTGTTTACCTGCAGTTGCGCCATCTTGTTAAATAATGCCGGTTGTGGGTTGGTATGGGCTGGGGATGTGGTCAGTGCCCCCCTGAAAAATGAGGCTGGTTTTGAGCTTAACTGTGGGGCCCACCTCCCTCACACCCCCCCAGCCTGCGAATTGCACTTCATTCACCTTTAGCTTTAACCCGCTGGTTAAAGCAGAGATAAAGCTCATCCTTTCATATGTGTTTTTTAGAGTAGGTAAATAGTTGGGTTATCTGAAAACAGATCTTAGCAATACCTGCTGAGCCTTTGAGCAACAATGTGTATGGACCTTTAGATTAGCTGTCAAAATTGACTGATTACTACAAGTAATGCCCCAAGATAAGAATCTGTAATCTCTCAAACACGAATCATTGATAGCCATCTGAGGTTGTGCATTGTCATAACCAACCTTATCCCCACCACTCTCCTGCAATTCCAGGAGAGAAAAGCAGAGTAATACATTTATCACCCACCAAAAAAAAATTGGCTGACTTAAAAGCAAGTTCAGTTTTGGCCAATGTTGAAACAATCATTTCTGTTCTGTTGTTGAGTTGGTGCTGGGCCTTCTTTAGTCTGTAGGTTGTTTCTGAAGCTTGCCTTGTCTTGGCTGCTGTCAGAGCTGATTGCCACAGGGAAGGAATCCATGATCTTGATGGAGCAGGGCAGAGTAAAACCAGTCTGGGGAGGGAAGACCTGAGCTGAGATGAATGGCTGGTCCGCTGAGACTTGACCGTATGCCGTCCTCCTTGTTTCTCTCCAAATGTCCCCGATATTTGAGAAGATGGAGGATGTGTTTCACTGATCTGTTTTACATGTGGGCTGAAGCAGCTTTACAAAGGTGACCCAGAGCTGTTTTGACTCTCTGTGAGCAGCATTGGTGCTTTCTGAGCATGCAGTGACTTGGAGCAGGATATTGCACTTCCTGAAAGCTAAACCAGAGTAAAGTCATCCAGCTCTAATAAAGGCAAAAGGCAGTGCCGCTATCTGCTCTAACAGCTGATAAGCACCTTGGCATCTTCTGTGCATGCTGCAGGCCTCGGGTGGTTCCATGGGGCTGGGCCTTGCCCAGGACACAAAGCATTTGGCACATCCTCTGAGGTACCAGGCTTGTGCTGGCGTGGCAGCTGCGGGACAGGCTGGCATTCTCAGCATCGTAAAATAATCCAGGATGAGATTAATGGCTGCAGGAATCCTAATACTTATCTTTCTGTTCAAGGTACTCATAAAACCAGAGAAAAAAAGGAAGAACATAAATCCTTAGACATTGTTTTGCTTACTATGATTAAATTTATCAGACTCTGTTGACATATTTGAAAGTAAATGCTTTAAAAAATGTCAGTGCTCCTGCAGCCTCAGTGAGGTTTGCAACATTGAACTTCCAAACTGCATTAAATGCAGTTAGTGGTATTAAAAAATATGCCAGTGCTATAAACATTTTAAAACTGTAGAGGTATAATGCTTTTTGTCGTAATACCACCTTTTTTCCCCCAGAAATCAATGCCAAGAATGTTAATGAAAATAAATAAAATACAAACCTGATACATTTTAATTATTATGACTAAAGGTACAATCAGAGCTTCAGACACTAGAAAAGTTATAGTCTTATGTGTGTTTTTAAAGTACATATAAATTTATCCCCTGTAAAGGAAGCCTATTCCTGGCTGTGTTACTGTCAGCTGTGAGGGTCTTGGAGTGATATGGACTTAGTGAATCATAAATATGTTTGAAGGCACAAAAACTTTGGTATTCATTTCGGCCTCATCTCTTGATACTGTAATTATGGTAGCCAAATCCTGTATTGTTGTGCCTAGCATCCTAATGAGAATGGAAATTAGTTCCTCACTCTTAATGCAGACTCTTTCCTTCTCTGTCCCTGAGACACTCAGATTTCTCATTTTCCTATCACCTTTGGTTTTAAACTTTGGTGAAGGAATTGCATTGATATTGCTATGGCAGTAGGCACCAAGCTTTGCTGAACTAGCAGGGATTTGTGATTTAATGAGTACATACAGAAATACAAGAAATTTCTCAAACAAGCCAAGGAGCTCGTGGTGAGTTACTGAAAGTTAGGGCAGCTTTAAAGGAAGGGTGGAAGATACTTCATTTCCCTTTTTTTTTTGTAATAGCCCTTTCTGTTAGTAGCCTTTCTTGTTACCTTCCAACTTTCATTTCCTTTATTAACAAATTCCCTATTTTGGCATCCTTTGAGTTTATTTTGTCTGTGTACTGGGTACTGTATCCCAGTGGGCAGCAACACTGCTTTAGCACTTGCCCTCCATGAGCACTCCACAATATTTCAAACTGCTTTTGGGTTTTTTTCATCTGCCTGAAAATAACTGTGTGTGCTTTCCCTTCTTTTGGCTCTTGCTGGTGTGCTGAACCTGGGCATCTGCTGTCTTGTCAGGCTTTAGAAATAGTTATTTTCACTGGAAAGAGGTATAAGGAGGGATCTGCATGGCACTGTGCATGGGTTTCCTTCACAGCTTTCATAGTTTGGCCTGAATTCGTGGGGAGTGAGTAAATTGCTGCTTCTAGCACTTTTTATTTACCGATGGTCACTTTTATTACCTCAACGGAGGGAGCTTTCAAAAGCACAGCGTGGCATCCAGAATAAACTGCTTGTCAGGTAGAATGGTTACAAATACTTTTTAAAGGAATTTTAAGGCTAAGTAAGCATGACTGCTGGCTGCTTGGTGTCTGCAAGCACATCTCTGGGGCAGTCAAGTGGTGTGGTTCTGAGATAGCTATGGAGTGCCTCACAGTCAGCAAAACTCCTTTTTTATTATTCTGGTTCAAATCAACTAGAGATTTGCCAAGCAGAAAGTAATGCAAAATATAAACTCAGCAAAAAAATGAATTTTCTAGTTTGAAATAAATCTTTTTTGTTATCTAAGGTAGTACTGCCTATTAAAATACTTTTAGGAGTTTTTACAGGTTTTAGTTTGAGTTTTTTTATGCTAAGCATCTGATTTTTCATTTATCTGTACTGTAAAGTATTTTCTTATCTTTGCATTCACAGAATGTATTTTTCCTGTTCTGCAAGTTAGCATTTGATGCTTTAAACCATTCGAAACTAGCATTTGCTAGAAAAATTTCATGTGACAACTTAATTAACTGTGGATTCTTGACCTTTAAAATGCTGAAGCTAGAAATATTTAATAACCAGCCATTGGATATAAAGTAATATGCTTGTTGTTTTACTAGCTTGCATACATGGCAGTTTGAAGCAAAGTCCAAGGGTCACCAAAATCATGAAGTACACTCAAGCGGCGGGTCTGTCTGAACTGCAGAATTCAAAGTGCTGTCTGGATGTGTCACACAGAATGTATGTATGAGTGAAGGCTACCAGCTTACTTACAAGATATTTTTCTGCAAGGTGTGCATTTCAGTTTCTCTGAAAATTTCTGTGATCTGGAGTCTGCACAGTGGGAGTGTAGTTTGCTGCACTGCTGAATCTTAAACAAGGGGGTGTGTGTGTGTGTGTACAACCTGAGTATCGACCCACATGGACTCGTGAAGAGCAGCAAAACCCTGAGCAGAAGATTGCTGTCCTGGCAAGTCCCCTGCATCGGCTTAGAGGAGGCCACCAATGTCCTTGACAGAAGGGAGGACCCGTGGCGCTGACTGCCTGGCACCCCCATCAGCTGAGTGGGTACCGAGGGCTTTGTGGGGGTTGGAACAGCCTGCGGGAAGGAGAAGGAGCAGGCAGATTTATGGGTGGAGGTGGTGGGCAGGGATTAGTACTGGTGGGATTTAAACTGCAGAGGGCGAATACAGTCACAAACAGTGGAAACAGGATTGAAACCTCAGCTCAGTCCCTGGCTGCTAAGCTGAGGAGGATTGTGTGCGTGCCTAACCAAACTCAGTGAGTGCCGAAGCTCCAGGTGGGGGATGATCTGTGTGCCCCATTGTTTGTGGGGCTGATCCTTCCTGTCTCTGAGTCACAGGTACCCTCTGAGGATATGCTGCAGCAGGACAGTGGCAGCAGTGCAGCCTCTGGCTGAGGCTGGCTTCCTCAGCTCTTTTCCTGGCTACTGGAGCCTGGAGTTGTCACAGCAGTGGGCACTGGGAAGGCAGTTCCTAAGCTGACATGGTAGTTTTGCAAGATTGTTTAAACCAGATGGGTTAGGTGGGGCTTCAGGTTTTGCCAATAAGTTGCCGTCCCTGAAGTCCCTGAAGTTTCCAGTCGTGCAGTAAGAGAGGCTTCAGAAAGTCAGATTATGATCTTCACCCCGGGTGTGCAGGACCTTTGTCTGCAGGCACTCCTGCCGATTTCGGTGAAGCTGTGTTGCAAGGGCCTGCCGGACGTGAGCAAAGAGATAGGAATCTGGCTCCTGGGATCCATGCAAGGCATTCCTACATCACCTGGGGTGTTTTCACCCAGTGGGATCAAGATCTCTGTTCCTGGGCATAGGCTGTCCCCTTGGGACTAGTGTGGTGTTTGGATTCTAGAGAGAAGCATGGGGAACTGCTTATGAAAATTTGGAAGCTTCACTTGGGAGCGCAAACAGTTGCCAGTTGTTTGTCATCTTTTCTCACGTGCATTGGCCCATAAATTCTATTTTCAGAGTGCAAACTAAACCCACCAGGAGGGAGTGGGAAACCATGTAAACAGCTGTCCTGAGGGTACAGTGCTGTACTTGTGTTCTGTGTCACAGAACTGCCTGTGCATCTGGAACTCTTCCATTCCCAATGGCTTGCATGCCCATAAGCAGTGCAGCACTGGCGCATCATCCAGCAGTCCTGGGAGAGTCCTTGCTGGGAAGCGGTACCTCCCTCTTCCTTCTCAAGTCTCCTGACCACTTTTTATGTAGCCAAGTCCTAAATGGAGTCACCAGACCCATTCCTCAGCTTGGCTTCCCCATTTTCAAAAGAAATCCGAGCTTCTCCATTCCTTTCTTGGTTTATTGGGACCAGTTATGCTGTGATTGCAGTGTGAAGGTGCATGTGCAGCTCAGTGGAGTCTTACCCTGCTCGATGCTGGGACTCCTGAAGGAGCAGGTGTCCAGGAGCTCCCTGAAGTCTTATCTTGGAATACCCTGGGGATTTGGACCAGCGTACGGGCAGCTTGATTTGTGGTGGCTTTCTCTGCTCTTCCCTCTGCACTTTTAGAAATCTGTCAGAGCGAGTGAGGTTTCTGCTTGCGTTGCTTTCTCCAAGCAGTGACGCACGCGTGTGCTCTTTTTCTGCCACATAAGTGGGTGGTTTGTGTGCTAGGAGGGAATGATTCATAAATTAGCTAGAGCCCGGGCCTTTTCTCTATTGCCCGGGTGATGTGTGAAGAGGATTCAGTGTCAGCCTTTCTCTCCTCCTGGCCTTCAGCCGTGGAGGTTGCAGTCACCTTACCACTCTCCAGCTATGGTGGTCCAGCCTCACCCAGAGTGAAATGCTAATCATGTGGGGGGAACTGCAGGGAGAATTATTAATGGCCTACAGTCTGCAAACAAAATTCATGAAAATACTGCTTTTTGCAGAATTCTATCACTCAACTGCAATTTTGGGAGTCTTTTGCAACCAGGGCAAGTAAGCGCAGAATAACCATCTTTGATATGGACATCTCTGGGAGGCACAGCAAGCAAGCACAGATGGGGATCTTGAGTGGGGAAGTGGGATGGGGGTGTTTTGGGTCTTGGTGGGCTTATGCTGCCATGGCTACAACAGCAACACAACTCAAGGGTGTGCTGTGTGAGGAGAGATGGGGAGGAAAATTGAGGTGCAAGAAGCCGCAAGGGGGAAATTAAATTCTTAATAGGCAAGTTGTTTGTTTATTTAAAATTATAATGGATGAGCAGAAAAGTCTTTTGAAAAAAAACAGGCAGGCTGATTCCTCCCCGTTTCCTGATGTGAGAAAGCTCTTGTGTGTAATGAACAGAGATGTCTCTCTGCAGAGGACCTAAGCAGGACAGACAGAAGCAGTGTTGAGGGAAAGCATCTGTAACAGAAAAAGAGAAAATCTTTCTCTGCTCATAGTGTTAATTACTAGAAACCTTGAGCAACCCATGGTTATTGAAACCATCTTGTCTCATTAGCCACACTTCAAAATTACATTTACAGAGGTTAGAAAACTAAATGTTTTTCTTTGTGGCTGCGGTGGTGTCATGAGACACCCTCTCTTATACAACCTGTTTTTACTGTATAAATTGTGACCTGGCTTTGGCCTTGGTTCCCAAAGTTTCATAATTAAATGAGGAGGGATTGGATCTTGTTTAGCCCAAGTTGGTTCTAATGTGAAAATTGTGGCCTCTAGATTTGGAACAGAGCTCAAACATTTATGGTTGAAGTTATATTTTTCAAGTGACAGTTGGAAATGCTCACAAATACTGCTACATCGTTTTTGTTCTGTTTGGTTTTGTTTTGCTTCTAATCTTTTATTTTCTTGGTATAATTGGAAACTGAGATTTGTTCCCAGTCTAGCATCTCTATAGGCACAGAGCAGGCACATTTTTCTTTAGAGACCAAGATGTGTTTCTGAAAGTAGGATCGGTATATGCATTATACATTACTCTCCTGTAGCCAGCGCCTGCCCCAGGAGAACATGGGGCATTTTTTTGTTGTATCTTCTCCGATAGTTGTAAGAAGGGACTTCTTTTTTTCACATGGATGTAGTATTACTCTTACTTGGCAAGGAGAAAAGTATTGAGTTAGTGTCACCTTGTGAATTTTCTTTAGATTCCAACTCAGGTGGGTTGATGTTCGCTTCAGCAACACCCCAGAAGTAATTATTGAAGTTGGATCCTGCCATGATGTACTGAAATTTGTGTAGGTCTCCTCCAGCACATGCCTCCTGTAACAGAGACCATGTTATAGAACATTCACTTGGGGCAAAATAATTGTGAAAGAGCTTTGCTGAGGGCTGATCACTGATTTTGAGAAGATACTGTAAGAATTTGAGCCCTCTTGCCCTGTTAGCACACCTGCTAGTGAGCACCTGTCTGATCCCACATGTGTGCCCAGCTTCTTGTGTTTGCAGCACAAGGGCTCTGCTCGTGTGTTGTGAGCTCCCTTCTGGTTTGAATGATGATGTTGAGTGTCCAGCCTTGTTGAGCCCCAGCAAACACCTTATTGTGACTTTACTCTTGGCATTTAATGCGTGTCCTGGCTGTTTTTCCTTCTTACTAATTTATGAAGTCTCCTGTGGTTTCCATGCTAGAAGCTTTTGCAGACTGTCTAGTCTTCAAGAAACAATAATCTTCTTTAGAATACTCTGTTATGGATTAGTACTTAATACTATTTTTCTATTTGAGGCAGTTTAGCATGAGACCAATCATGGGTGAAACAGTTTCTAGAATTAAGTTATGTGATTAATACTTGTTTTTCTCATAGTCGTCATGCAACAAAATATATTTATTTAAACTCCTGGTTTTGATAGGGTGGGGTTTTTTTGGTTGGTCCATTTTTAGTTTACAGGCTCATTATTTTATATTGATGTTGGAAAAAACAAGTTATAAGCTGCTTCATTTTTGAGAGCCTCACAAGTGGAGAGAGGTGCTGCTGGTGATTCTAGAAATGAGTGTGCAGCCAAAACAGCAAAAACAGTGGAACTGTTCTGCTTAGCACCCTGTTCTGTGCTCAGTCAAGTGGCACTGGTGGACTGTTCCAACAGTTGGTCTGAAAAGAAATCTATTTTGTGTTTGTGTGACTGTGATCCTCAACTGCAAAACCTCAACTCGTGCATGTGTAGGAACTTGTAGTATCAGCAGAGCTACGTGGGGTTGAAATGGCTCATGGTTTTAAATGGATTCAGATGCTTCATGTTCTGAAATAAGAATTGTACTTCATTAAAGAACCTTAGACTCATTAGCGTTTGCTCTTAAAATGCCCTATCCCAGAACAATTATAAATGTATTCCTTGTGCTTCTCACATGTTAAATTTAGCTTTATGTCCCTCGGTGGCTTAAATTTGCATACTTGCTTTATAAAACGTCTTCCCCTTTGTTATTTCCTGTCCCTCTTTTTTCCATGGAGTTTGAAGAAGGCTGGCTCTATTGGTTATGTTATTTTACTACAGAAGGAATCTATTTTCATAGACAATGGAGAGATGGTGATTTAATTAGAACAGCTTCTCCTTCCTTCTTTTTCCAAAGAAGGGCTATCTTGCAAGCAACAGTATTTTCCATTTTGTGCCCTTCATGGTCAAAGAAAGATGGCTTGCTGGACAAGTTTTATATTAAGAACTGAGACAGTTCTATAGACCAACACAATCTGATACTCTACTACTACTTTTATTTTGATGTGGAGTGCAGCCATTGAAACTCCACAACATCGTTGTATCTATGTCACAGCCATATTCACTGTAATTATTCTAGCTTTAAAAATGGATTGCCACCCTGTCTCAGAGTAAGTGAATTTAGATTGAACAAACAAAAAAATTATTTTTCATGTTTTCTGAATCCCAGAAGTAGTACTTTGCTATTTCATTTTGAATCTCTTGCCTAAGGCAGATCTCAGTCCTGTTGTACTGCGTGGGGATTCAGAGCCTTCACAGGCTGACTCAGGTACAATCTGAGCCCTTTCCAGCTGTGGCAGTCCTCTCCTAATTCCCATTCAAAGGGCACAAATAGGTATTAAAGCCTGGCCAATTGATTTCAAACACTTGATAGAATGGATTCATTGTTGAAAAGATCCACTCTTGTAAATGCCTCACAAGCTGTGAATTGCATTTCAAGAAATCCTTATTCCTTTCTCTTCTTTACCTATCAGGAGCAGTTCCGAACGGAGGAAGGAGAAATCAAGAGATGCAGCAAGATGCAGAAGAAGCAAAGAGACCGAGGTTTTCTATGAACTGGCACATGAGCTGCCCCTGCCCCACAACATCAGCTCCCACCTGGACAAGGCATCCATAATGCGCTTGGCAATCAGTTTCCTACGGACTCATAAACTTTTGTCTTCAGGTAAGACCTGGCTATAAAAGAAGTTAGGTCTCCAGGCAGCTTGGTAAGATTATGCATGCTCTTCTCTGACAACAGGGATACCAAAATAACAATTAGTGCAGGTTTTTTGCCTCTCTAAATAAAACCTCTGAGAACTCTTGAATGTGGTTTATTAATCTCAGTTACGAGATTTTGAGCTCTTAAGAGTTTAATCAGAATTCAAATGTATGCCTAAAGCTTCCATGCTGAAACGAATAATTTTTGATTTGGCGTGGCAAGCATGTTTGTGCCTGCACATTCAAACAGCAGCTAGGACGCTCTGAAGGTCCAGTACTTTCTTTGAAAGGAATAATTGTGCTATCCACTGGCAAAGAGTAGTAGGTAGGTTGCTTAAAACAAGCTGTACTAAGATAGCTAAAAGAGCTGCTAAATACCTGATGTAAGTGGCTTCTACGCAATCAGTTTTGCTCATGTTAGACTAGTAGGAAACGTGCACAAGGATAATTTTTATAGCCTGTGAAAACTGGTAAAATTAGGAATATTCTTATTTTGCCCCTGGACTTGAATAAACACTTGGATGGAAGTATGTGGCTTGAGTAGCCTGTAAGATCACTGAAAACAACTGATGTTTCCAGAACTTTCACGTGGTGACCTATGAGTGTTCAGAATATGTTAAGAAAACAATGCCTGCATTGTTTGTGAATGGTAACCCCAGAATTTTGTCTTTTCCTTCATTAATGGCAAGACTCCCAATAAGGTCACGATTGCACTTCCTCTACTCAGAAAAGTTGAGTCATACAACAGCAATTACTTTAATAAATGTTATTAGGAAGCATCCCATTTTGTGGTCAAATTTGCTGTTGCTTTGTTGTTGGTTAGTCTGAAAGATACGGCAAATTCAGTCCTGTTTCTGTGCGCTCTGTAATTTCTTGTAGCACTTCTGGCTTTTGCTGAAGCCTACTGTATAAAATGTAGGTATTTTTGTCTTAGCTTATAGAATGTGGTTTTATCATGTACTTCTGTGAAAAGAAAAGTTTATGTGCTGAACAGTGTTTGGAAATCGTCTCTGATTTTGTCATGTAGCTAATACTTGAAGAAGTTGCGTAAATAGGTACATGTTCTTAAACAAAGCCAATTTGTTAGTAACTTTCTCATAAAAACACAGCCTCAGCTTTTCAAATATTTATATGGCAGGAACTGGAGACTGACACAACATAGGAAAAGTAAACTTCTGAGAGGCTGAAACCGATAATATAAGTACTGTGCGTGCCTATAAAAATTGACATGAAATAATCTGATGCAGTCATCAGAAGAATACATTTGCTAAACTGCTGAGATCAAAGTGAACTTTTCAAATGAAGTTGCATTTCTCAGTGAGGAAAAAAATCTACTGACTAATACATTTATTTCGATGCTTCTATAGCGTTAAGGCTTAGACTCATTATTTGATGGTGATGACAAT
The DNA here is from genome assembly GCA_013396995.1 of Dicaeum eximium. Classification (NCBI taxonomy): domain Eukaryota; kingdom Metazoa; phylum Chordata; class Aves; order Passeriformes; family Dicaeidae; genus Dicaeum; species Dicaeum eximium. The sequence goes on along the minus strand of VWZP01001401.1, from coordinate 126,221 downwards.
TCACTATTTGTGTATAATATTCATACATACACATAAAGATATGGTATTTCTGAGACATATTTCTGTGACAATGTTTGAAAAATAATGTGATTCATGTAGACAATTTACATTTTCTTGAGGTACCACCAGTACCCAGCAGCAGAAAAGAGTTTGGAAATAAAATGTTACAATAGCGTCAGGCTGTGCTTTAATATTCCATGCTTTCTCTATATTAGTTATTTGCTTAGCCTTAAATTTGATGGACTCACTTCCTCAGTCCAAATATTAACTTTGAGTAAATCCACTCATTAAAATTTGTGTTGTTAGTCAAATACAGATTTGTCCGTGGCCGCATCTTTAGGCACCAGAGGTGTAGATAAGAGTTTGAAAATCTTAGATGGTTCTGTTCTGAGGAACTGAACTTAAGGTACTTTAAAGAATGAATTTTTCTAGAAATTTTGGGTATTATTTTCTGATAATGAAAATATATTATAATTAAAGAACTCAAGTCAGAAAACCTTGTCTGCTGCTCATCTGCTATTCTGAGTATAGCTAACATACAAATTAACTTTCCTATCTTTGTGGACCTGTGAACAATGTCAGTCCTTATAAGGACACTGGCTTTCACTAGAAGGCCATCCAGTTTAATTCAGAGTGGTAGGTTTTTGATGCAGCTGGAGGCTCACAGATCAAGAGGTTTGCTGCTTATCCTGTTTTGACGAGTGTGAAGCAAGATGGAAAATGGGCTTGGGTGATGTTTGTGCTCGTTCTGTTCTTGCTTCTGCTTTGGACCCTTTCTGAGCCCCGAGAAGAGCTGCAGCAAAGGTTTCACGTGCATGTTCAGCAGCCTGGAATTTGACCATAAACATACTGTTGCATTTGAGAAGTCTGATTTAACTGACAGGGAGCATGGGCAACACTGTGTCATCTCTTGATGGATGAACAGGGAGATAGGGAGGTGGAAGTGCATAGAAGCAAATGCCCACCCCGGCCTGCAAACCCCCTCTTTGCTTTATGTTGTCTTTATTGGAATGGTTTTGATTATTTGGCTGGACACCTACTGTAAGCTGGAGTTGAGTGAGTGTATTTGTTCTGTCAGTAATTTGGACATTGAAAGAACATTTGCTGCAGCTGGGAAAAAAACTTCAAAATGGGACAGCAATAAACTACTACTTGATTATAATTTTTCCTGTTTCTAATTTCATCTATCAAAACCTACCTGCACACCATATTTTATTTTGTGTTACTGTTTGTGGGCACGATTCTCAAGCAAATCTCTCTGTTTTAAGGCAATTTTGCCCGAAGCAGAGAAAACAAGGCCTTTCCCAGGACTGTACCCTCATCTTTCTGCAAGCTGATGCTCCAGGTGGGATTTTGGAGATGGCCATAGGCAACTTGCCAGTCTCACTCCGCTGGCATTGAGTGTCTCATGCCCTTTCCTATTATTTCCTGAATTGGAGTAGGGCTTTTCACTTGTGTAACTCGGGCTGTTTTATTAGCTGTGTCTGCATAATGATCATTTATCTGTTGGGAAGCCAAGACCTAGGGAAATCTATGCCCACATTCTTCCAGCAGGTGAATGGCAGAGGCCCTGAATGTGAGCCCTCATTGAGAGCTCTCCCGCTACGTGCCTTGAAAACTCCCGACTTCTGGATTGCAGAGTGCACGTCTCCTGCAGGCGTTGCAGGGCCCTTGTATCCTATCATAATAGGAAATAGCTGGTTGTATATCTCAGAGTTCAAAAGGGTAAAAAATACCAGGTTTGGCTTTATAAAAGTTGCTGCTTTACTTAGTAACACGTTTCCCTTTGATTTTCACAGTAGGCAATTCTGTGTGGGAATGTTGGAGAGGAAGCCTTTAACATTTAGAAATGCAGGCTGTTCGTCTGACGGCCTGATTGAGATTAGTATCACAGGAAGCAAACTGAAACAATAGCTTTATAATACTGTTTCCATGTTGTGCACAGAACAGTACACAGTATAATTGGAATGCTAAGCAGAAATATTTAATTATGATCATCTTAAATATTTTTCAAGATGTCTCCTAATTTTGTTGGCATAATACTTTTTTACCATCGTCACATTCAAATATTTGGGATAAATTTAGAACTGATCTTTGTTCATTTCAAGTAAAGGTTTTGATCCCATAAAATTGCTGCTGAAAATAGGCATTCTGATGCTTATCAGTAGTGGAGCTTTTGGATTTGGGATCTTACATCCTTTAGTGTGGTCAGAAAAACTGTTAGCAGTACTTTTCCCATATTATTTTCTAGTATAGCTAGTAAGTAAGGCTAATGCTTTTAGGGGAGCTAATAGATGAGAAATAATGGCTTTTACTAAAGAATGGCTGCCTTGGTTAACAGCTTGTGATAGTTGCTAAGGCTGCCTCAGATATTCTCTTTTTGTCTGAATATGAAGAGGAGAGTCCATTTTAGGCAGACTGTATGTGCAGTGCCAATAATTTTAAGCATTTATTTGAACCATGCTGATTCTAAAGGTGTTACAGGAACCAGAACTCTTTAGTACAGTGAGTTTCTCTGTGCCAGGACCACAGACTTTTTAATCAGGCTAATCAGACAAACACAATTTTATTGGCTTGCCTTAATCCCATCCCAATTGTGTGGTCACCCGGGTGTCTTTTCTGTGCAGAAATTCAGCAAAGGAAACTGGCTGGGAGTTGTTCTTGTGCAGGCAGACAGCAGCAGAAATGGGGAGGGAGCAGGGATACAGACAGGAAGTTGTTTGGGAGAAGGAAGGCCACAAGGAAGCCAGTGTGAAGGTTTCAAGGGAGGGAGACAACAGAGCCGGAAAGCCAGCAGGGAGCAGAAGGGGAAAAAATAGCTTTTCTCTGGGCTTTTAAGGGAGAGGACAGACTGTAGGGAGAACTGATGTGGGCATTGTTTTTGAATGTCTGGACAAGCAGCATCTAATGGCAGACCATTGTGGCATAAAACAGTGCTTTAAAAATAGCATGTCTACTTGATTGCTTTTATTACATTGGAAAAATAGTTTTATGCCAAGCATGCTGCTAGGAGTGAGAGTGAGTCAGGTGCCGAGTGCTTCAGCTGCTTGAAGTGATGTCCCCTTTCAGGGAAGGTGCACCCAAAGTTCCCATGGGAGTCAAAGGCTGGTCTGATGGGGTGCTGTATTCCCAACATTTAACACCAATGGCTGCAGGACTCCAAGCAAGTTCCTGGGAGCAGCATCTGAATGATTTGGCTAGATACAAACTCTGCAATCAAAACAACACTAACATAAGTGTTTTCTTTATCCAAGATTGCTTGGGCATTTGGAGATAAGAGCCCTTCAGGAAGCTTCAAGTTTAAGAGTAGCTTTTTCTTGATGTATCTAAATTGAAAGCTTTTATTAAACACATTGAAAATATCCCCTTGAACAGGATGTACTGCCCTGTCAAGACAGAAAAAAAGGGGGGAAAAAAATCACTTTCCTTTGATGGAAAACAAGAAACCAGGAAGAGACAAGTCTGTCTCGAAGCTGCTCTCTCTGATGTAGAATGAAGCTGCTGTTAGATCTTCCCAAGCTTTCGCCTGCTGGCGTCAGGCAGGTTTTGCAGCTCTCCTCTGGAGTGGCAGCTGTAGCCTGGTATCAGTTATGCACAATATGTAAGCAACTTACTGATACTTATAGGAACCAGGATGAGAGACAAAGGCAGGAAAATTCTGTGCAGGTGATGATGTGATCTCCAGTAGAAACACATTTTATCATTGTCTACCTCTGGACTGACCAGAAAGACCCCTCTGAGTCAGATCAAAGGTGTTGAGAGGAGTTATAGGCTGTTTGCTAGGAGGTTGTTTATACCTGTGCAGTTATTTCTTTTAAGGAGAAACCTGATTTTTGAGCTTCGGACTCGTTCCAAGAGGGTGGACTGAAGGAAATGAGCAAGCATCTACGGAAAAAGTGTTCTTAAACTTGGGAACAGTGCACATCCTGACAGTGAGAATTAATCAAAGCTTGTTTACAAAAGTTATTTTTAGCATAAAAGGTTATCATAAACACTGCAATAAGCATTTGCCATTACAGTTCAAAGTTTCTTGTCAATGAATAAATTCTAGTTAGTGGTTAGAAAATTTGTCAAAATAAATATTTACCCAAATTTAGTACAGACTGAGACATGGACTGAAAAATACTGTATCAAAATTCAAGAAATACTGCCTTCAAATACCCATCAAATGTTGGGACATGGGACACCATTGCTCTGTTCTTGGCTCCCCTCTGACAGTCATCGCAGGAAGGCCATAGCAGCAGTTTTACAAGGCTTTTTGACATGTTTCAACATCTCCCAATCTCCTCTAGACAGGGATTCTCCTTCTGTATTGGCTTTCCAGCATTACATGAACACAATCTTGGCTGGGCTCCATCAAGCAGCTATAATATGAACAACAATATTACAGCACTTCATTTTGCTGAATGTGCTGTTAATTTAAACTGGCATATTTGCAGCCCAGTCTCCCTGCTATACTGTCATGGTGCCTGAACTGAGGTACTCCCCTTAGTTGAGGGGAGGTGGAAAATATTGGCAAGAAAAAAACAGGAACACATCCTTATTTCAAAATTTAGCTAGCAGCTATTTTGAAATGAAATGCTAACAAAAAAACCCAATCAAACAAAAAAAACCCCACCCCCTAAAATCAGTATCAATTGAGTCCCACTGGTACCGTTCTCGAAGACCTGCAAAAACCTGGCAAGTCTACATGAGGTGCTGCTATCTGGACCTCAGACCTATTGGAAACCCAAAGCTGAAGTTCTGCTCTCACCTCCTCAAGTTAACATCCCACTTCCATTTGGTCCCAGTTTTCTCAAATATTTTCCATTTGAAGCTGAATTTTCTTACACTAATGTTCCAGTTCAGCTCCAAGTTAAATTAAGACAATTTAAAGCAAAGTGAAACACAATAGGGATTTCAGGGAGGAGCTTGCAGTAGCCATGCCATTATTTGTTTTGCATCTGCAAAAGAGATTCTTTCTGAAGCAAACCAGATTTTTGCTAATGGCAATGACTGAATTGCTTCTGATGTATCACTCTTCTAAAATGTGTATATCCTCTGTGTATTAGTAGCTAGTGTTTTCCACAGGAGAAAGGGAACAGGCTCTAATGCTGACACTGCAGCCATAGGAGGGACTCCTATTTATTATTTATATTACTATAATTATACCAAGTTACCTGATACAGGGCATACCAGGGCTGCCACAGTGCAGCCCAGCATATTTCTTCACTGCAGATCCTCAGGTAGCTGATCTTCTTCAGTGGGTCAGCACAGATGACACCTTCTGGGGCTGTGTTTGCCAAGAACCTGGAAACAGTCGAAGACATGAGCACCTCTGGTGTGTTCCCCAGTGCTGGAGCTATGCTGGGTAGGCTGCTGGGGGGACAGGCAAGGATGGGCAACAGCAGCAGAGTGGCTCTGGAGGTGCTTGGCACCCACCTTAATGTGCCTGATAGCGCTGCAGTTTTCTTGTCTTTGAAACGTGAGCTTGCCCTATTAAGTGCTACAAGAAACCCGGATCTGCCAGCTCCCCTTTCCTGCTGCAGCCAGGCTGCTGAGGAGGAAGGAGGGGTGCAGTGGGGTTTATTGAGTTACCAGGGAGGCTGGAGTGTGTCTGCAAAACACCTTGGTCGTGCTTTTGGGTTAGGTTAGATGGGGTGCACAGCAGCACAGACAATCTTCCCTTCCTTCTCCCTGTCCACATCACAGATGCCTCCAGCTGGATGAAGATAATTTTAATAAAAACCAATGTACTCTGATCCCACAAACCCCTGTAACCACATGCTTTAAAGCTGACTGTATCTTTAAGTGCTGTGCTCAGCTTGGACCTTAAGGGTTTGAACCTGCAGCCTTGATGTGAGTGATCCATGTCCTCTGTGTGTGTTTGTATAAGTAATATAATTTATATACAGGGAAAAGCAAACTTAATCATCTGATAATACAAGTAAAGTGTTTGTCTTTCACTGTTGGAGGCATTTAAGAATACAAATGCTTTGAATAGCCTTCCTGCCTTTGAATGGTCATGTTTTGTTAATGCAAACTTAATGAGCTGGGAAAAAAAAATGGAAAGGAGGGTCTGGGGTTAGAGCTGAAAAGTCATTTTTTCTCTGAACCCACACTTGGCTGATTGTCTTGGGCTATAGCCATGATCCCTGCTGAATAAACCATTTGTTTGCTTCCGGAAAAGTAAAAAAAGACCCTTGACATTCTTTACACAGCAGAAACAAGCTTGGGAGCAGATGGTNTTTTTTTTTTTTTTCCTTTCTTAAATGTCATTTTGGCCAAAGTGCATACTATTCAAATATATTATTGTATAATTCCTGTATTTTAAATGCTAGTCCTGATGCAATTTCCTGAAGTCATTTGCTTTGTACTGAGGAGGAACTGGCCCCTGCATGTGTAGCCAGAATTGCAGTGCAAGGGTGTGAAATGGTAAGTCTCCAACCTGTGGTGGCCATCCCCAGAGAGTGTCCTCTCTTCCCTGCTGCCAGTTTTGCTGAGAGGCAAAGGCTGATAAACCAAGTGCTCTCCATAGCTCTGGGGCTGAGTCCCTTTCTTCCCTTGTTTGCATGATGGGCTGCTGCCAGGGAGGGCTGTTGAGGAACACGAGGATGCAGCAGCAGCAGCAGCCAGCATGGTTTTTGTCACCACTTACCTGTTCTAAACAGTGCTTGCTGGGCTCTGCATTGTGAATCCTCATCCCTCTTGCACTCCACCCTCAGGCACTAGCAGATGCAGTTCCAGGAGCTGTGTAGATCAAACTTATCCTTTAATTATCACTCATTAGTGTTTCAAAGTAAAAGCTGCATTAGTTTGGCTCAGCCTCTTCCCTATTCAAAAAAGCAACAAACCCAAACTGTGTAATGCTTTACAAAGCAATGCCCTACTCCTGCTTCTAGACTTCTTGCAAAATGAGTACTTCAACAAGAAACATGAAGGAATATGATCAGTGCGCTGTTTAATTGAGAAAAATAACAAGAATTAATGACTTTTCTCAAGTGCTAACAGTATGTGTACTACAAAATAAACTGTAAGCTGAAGTTGCAACATTAAACCATCAAAGAAGAGCAACTTCTCCAAGAAATCTGTTTGTGTCCCACTGTTCTTGCAAGTAGGGCTGATGCTATTATGGTTGGAGCCTCTGGACAGCAAAATTGGTGCCTTACCAAAATTGGCACAGTTGTGCCACCAGGAAGGAGCACAGAGAGCAGAATCGCTTCAGCTCTTCTTTCATCATCCTTGCTGCCATGGCCTCTAGGGCACCTTTGATCTAAATGGGACTTACCCATGGCCTTATATCTTGGAGTTGGTTATTCCTTATTCTGAGACAATAAGGTGGGGTTTTTGTCTTCTTTTACTTGCTTTTTCCCTTCAAAATCAGAGCCTTACCAAGACATTTGCAATGACTGATCACAAATGTGCAGGCTAGCTGACAAAACTGTAAAGATAAGCTCACCACAGCGTGTCTGAGGTACACAGACCAGATACAATATCTGTAAGTGTTTTTGTAAAAAATAATTCCAGAAGTTTCACATAAAACATATCAAGAAATTAACGAGCCAGCTCCTACACAGAAATTTTTCGATACTAGCTGTCTGCATGTTGTTCCCTGACAGCTTCTTATTAATGGAGCTGAGATATGCTTAAAAGCATAGAAGGGAAATGGGCATTTGTGTGCCTGGCATCAGGAGGAGCAGTGCCTGCCCCCTCCCCCCCTGCCTGCAGTTTTGCCATGTGGTGCTTCCCATGGCAGGGGATGGGCCATGTGGAGAACACACCACGAGGGCATCACGGTGCCATTGATTGTCGCTGCACTGCAGCCAAAAGGGACCAGGAAAATGTATAACCAAAAAAAACATGCTGTAATAAATATTCTAGCACGGCCTTAGGTTTCAGCTGAACAGTGGCATGTCTTTCCCAGAAATTAGTAAGGTGCTCTGGGCTCATGAATCTGCACAGGCAGATTCTGAGGCTCTCCTTGCAGGACAGGGGAAGTGTGGGTGGGTGATGAAGCCTGTCTAACTTTGGTGGAGTGGAGCATAGGAAGTCCTGAGGTCTGCAGATGAAAAAGCAGGTATCAGTGAGATGGATCTGTGGTTTTCTGAGGAACACTGGGATTTATGGGATGACAAAGAGATTCACCCAGAATGACTTCAAGGGAGCGGTTTTCTACTTTTTATATCCAAAGTAGTGTTAACAGATGTGTCTGTACTGAGTAAAGAGGTCTGTTTAGGCATGTTTTGTAGGAGCTGTATTTGAACTTCTTAGAAAGCCTGACCTGATGGAAGAGTCCTGTTAGGTGTTTGCTAGGGATGCACAGATTTATATACCTTCTGTAAGGCTTGCCCTCTACCTTATGCCTGTTAGGAAGTACAAATGTTGCAAGTGGCCAAGAAAATGTGCACCAAGAAGATTCAGTCATTCGCATCTGCAAGTGTCAGTGACTGAGAACACGTCTTGCAGAAACATGCTGAAGGTGAAGAGAGGATCTTGCATTTGCCAAAACATTTAGGAAAGTACCTCCTGCCTTTCTAGTGATAAGGGCATCCTTTTCATATGCTGTTCAGAAGGTCCCACCAGAAGAGGTTTGTTGAAAGGAAATTTTAACACCAAAAAATATTTTGTTGCCTTGTAACCTGATGTGCTTGCATTGAAAAAGGCTGGCTGGGGTGCTGAAGGCTTTAAATGCTTTTTTTCTTTTTTTTCTCAGTATGTGCTGAAAATGAGAATGAACTAGAGGCAGACCAGCAGATGGACAACTTGTACCTGAAAGCTTTGGAGGGATTTATTGCCGTGGTGACTCAGGATGGAGACATGATCTTTTTGTCAGAGAATGTCAACAAATACATGGGTCTTACCCAGGTAACTTGTTCCCTTATGCTTTCCTCTCTTTGTAATACAATTGATAGAAACAACTCTTACATCTAAATGCAGAAAACCCAGCTGTGTGCTGCTGCAAAAAAGACTCGAAATAAAATGTCTTATTTCTCAGGCAGGTACCCTGCACAGCAGACAACATGGGTTGCAGGTTCTCTCTCCCTTCCTATCAAGTTGCAGTGTCTTTGGTGACTGCAAAGTTGCCCTCCTACATCTTACTGGGGATATGAGAAGGCATTTATTACACTATGGGACAAAGGGTACAGAGCTGCTCTTTTGGGTCTCCCCTTTTCTGCTTTGTGGATTGGGAGTTCTGTCCTGTGTCAAAAATAACAAGTGATATAGACTGTTAACTGCACTGGGCAAATTCAAAGATAAGAGAATTGTTCTGGGGAGAAAATGAGGAGTTATGCATAGGATAAACAAAGGGAGGCTCATGAGATTTGTGTCTGTGAGCATCTTGTCGATGCTCCTAGTTCTAGTGACCAGTTTCATTTCAATTGTATTTAAAAGCAGATAAATACTTTCAGTTGCTTTGATTTGCTATGTGTAACTCTTATTTCCACACAGGTGGAACTCACTGGACACAGCATTTTTGACTTCACTCATCCATGTGACCATGAAGAAATTCGAGAGAATCTGAGTCTGAAAAATGGTAATAATGCAAATACAAAAGTCCCTGTTTGTTTTTGAAATAACCAAATGAAGTTAATGCCTAGCAGTAGAGACCTGTTTGTCATGGTAAAAGGAATTTTCATTCCTACAGTAATCATTAACTGCTATTCAGTGCTTTGCAGATTCATTTTGTTTTGCTAAATATTGCTTAAACATGATAGTAACAAACTGTTTGTTTAGTATTTTCCTTTCATCAAGTTTAGACAGGTATAATGTTTTCAATTGTAACACTGTGGAAAGATTCATGTGCTGCAAGCTAAAACTTAGATTTAAAATGCAGAAAGTCATATTTAAGTTCCACTTAAAGGTTTAGGTCTGAGCTCTACAAAATGCTGTGCAATGGTCCCTGCATCTTTGATGGTCTCTGCAGGTAAATAATCTGATAATTAGTCTGTTATTTCTCTTCAATCCTTCATGCTTATAAGTAGAAGAAAACAAGAAGGAAAATGAGAAAATTAATTTACCCTTTCCTTATACAGGTCCAGGCTTTGGAAAGAAAAGCAAAGAGATGTCAACTGATCGTGACTTCTTCATGAGGATGAAATGCACTGTTACCAACAGAGGCAGAACTGTTAACCTCAAGTCTGCCACATGGAAGGTACAATATTTGAGCCAAATGAAGTGGGTTTGATTTTAATAGACATTTTAATGTGGAGAGAAAGTACATCCTAAGTTTGTTTCTTGTTATTTCAGGTTTTGCACTGCACTGGACAAGTTAAAGTGTATAACACTTGCCCTCCTCACACTCTGTGTGGGTATAAGGAGCCTCTTCTCACCTGCCTTATCATAATGTGTGAGCCTATTCAGCACCCTTCAAACATCGATATCCCACTGGACAGCAAGACCTTCCTGAGTCGCCACAGCATGGACATGAAATTCACCTACTGTGATGACAGGTATGCTCCACTGGTTTTTCCTTTCCAGAGGTGTTTTTATCTTCTTGAACAAAACCAGGAGTTCTTCCAAATGTCTCGTGTGGACCTGATAAGCAAGGACCAGAAGAAAATTCAGCCTGTTACCAAAACAGCTATTTAGTGGCTCACTTAATCCACCTCAAACATTTCAATTTAGGTGAAACTGTATTCCTGCTGTATTTCCTCATCCTGCCAAGTGAGGAATTCAGTTTTACTGGCAGAAGATGAGGCAACTTGGAGCCACACATGTCAGCTTCTTGGGGTTTAATGAACTGAAGGGTATCCAGGATTCCTGTTACCGATTTCAGAGAGCGTGTCGCATGGCACGCCGTCCGGACCTTAGTCAAGGACTGTTCTACGTTGGTTTGGCCCAGGATGCTGTTATCAGTTAGCTGGCAAATACTTTATGCTCTACATTAACCAAGAATTGCCAAGGTGTCCAGAGTACCTGCTGCTCTGAAATGGAGTTGCAGCCTGTTGCTCAATGAAAAGCAAACAGCTTTTATTGGTTATCTCCCTGTGCCTTTTAGTGATGAAATGAAGGGGAGGGGGAGGACCTTAGGTCAGGCAAGGGACTTGTCCTCTGCTCCCCACACTTCACTCTTTGAGTGGAAAAAATGGAGATCCTTCTAGTGTCCACCTGCCTGACTTGTCCTGGGATCTCCATGGCATTTCATGCCATCTGTCTCTTCTCCCTGTCTATGTACTGCGATAACCATCTTTTGTGCATGTCAGCGAGCCAGAGATCCCTTCCCATTAAGTGTCTTCCTGTCCTCCATTTGCCCAGAAAATCCTGTCTTTGCTGCTGTGGATTTGGTGTTTGTTTTGGCTTTTTTTTTAATTTATGAGGTCATCCCTGAATTTAATATGAACTTTTCTGCCTAAAGAAATTGATCTCCTGAAATTCAGAGATGCTAGCAACCTCTGAGGCCTGAAGGGTTAATACTGAGATTATACAGATGCTTGCAACTTATTCAGAAACTCACAGGACCAACATCTTTGTTGATTTCTTCAACCTTAGAAGGTTTTTTTAAACTTTGCTAAGTAAGCTTACTTTTTTAAACAATGTGACGAAGCAGCCATATAAACTTGCAGTGTTAACAGCTGTGGATGAAAGCAAGATTGCAAGTGTGAAACTTGTGACTGACCTTCTGACCTCTCTGAGAGCTGCGCAGCAAGTAACTAGAAATGGTCTCTGATGTAATCACAATGAGACTTTTTCCTTTGTTAATATTTTCAGCATGAAAATATTGAGATATCAATAGGATTTTGCTGCTGGAGGGAGTGACTCAATATGGTAGTGACTCATTATTAAAAACAATGGGCTCTGAATTTCTGGGGCCATTCAGTGGCAGGCTACAGGAGAGTAGCAGAGGATTTTGCTTTATTGCAACATCCACATGTCTCTGCAAGACTTAATGCACAAGCCATTATAAATGAGAATTAGAGGGACTGATGCTATCCCATTAAAGATACACATGCTTATTTTAAAAATAATTATATGTTATGCCTTGCCTTAAATAGCTGGCATTTGATTTACAGGGGAAATGTTTCACATGGCAGTGAAATACAACAGCTTCCTCTGGAGGATTGAACTTGTAGGGATTTTGGAGATTTTTTCTCTAAAACCAGACTACAAAGTAGTACATCTTTTACTAGATAGTTTTGGTTGGAGGTTTTAATTCCTGTGTTATTCAGATTTTGGTAAAGCTGCCAAAATACAGCCAGGGCAGAGAAGGAGGAGACCTCAAACCTTTCAGGTTCTTCGCAGCAGGTCCGCCTGGCCCCCGCTTCCCTCCCAGAGGGATGCTGATTTCTCTCCAGCAGGAGACACATCACTAGACACATAAAAATGCAAAACACTCAGCTGTTCTTATCAAATTCAGTGCTGCTAGACAGATTGCATTGAAGGAGCAGCTTATGCCAAGAATGTAAATCCAGGCTGGGGAGTGGAGGAGGGAAGGCAGCATGTGCCAGTCAGATGCCTGAACTCTTTTCCATGTACTCTGTCCTTTCTGCAGTGACCCAGCAGGGCTGACACAGTTCATTGCTCCATAAGGGACAGTGTCCTTCCAGTTCAGGGCTGCTATCATGAAGGGCATTGTGCCTCCTCTACCAGGCTTCTGCAGTGGTCTTGGTATCCTCCTTGCAGTTCATATGGTGTGGACAGGTCTGCTTCCAGGAAGCATTAAGTTTTTATTTTCAAAGCACTCAGTCAAAGAAACTCTTGGATTTCTGAGTATAATCTCCTTAGGAAAGCTCATAGTCTCTGTCTGTCACAAAGCAACATGCAAAATATAGGCTGGCTCCTTACAGCGTTTTGTGACAAAAACTATTTGGCTTTTTCTTAGGAGGGTATAGGGTGGATGTAATATGAAGCAGGCAAGACTGGCCATCATTTAAAACATGTGAGCCCATATAATTTGCCTTCCAAAAATAAATTATGTATGTGGGCCTATGACCTGCCAGTGGTTAGGTGAGATATGTTTGTATTCTTAAAACAGTTTTTGCAAGGTGGTGAGCCTGTAGAGAAAGGTTTGTGGATATGAATAATAAATAAGGGTTGTTCTCTTAAATGCCTGCTTCAGCCATTCCTGGAGAGTGATTTAAAACTGTTCCCTTGCCCCACTTACCTTGGCTAAGTGGTTTACAGGAAGGATTATTTTAGCTGTAATACAGAAATGCTGATCAGTGGTACAATTTAATAATCCAAGTGAGGGTTTAGTTCAGCTGCACAATGCTTTTGTGTCAGGAAGGATTGCCAGTGAGGGTATTTTAGTCAGAAAAAAAGGCATGTCTTTGTACAAAGGCAATTTTGTTACCTTGGTGGCATCTGCACTTACTTTGAAGGCATGGCTTGCTGTGGGGGATCGTATGTCCCTGATTACTAGAAGCCTTATTAGTTATATACCTTTTCTTCTTTTTCTTGGCTGGGACATTTTAATGGTAGAGTTAAAGAAGACAAAAGGAGCAGCAGAGGATATGTGGTGATTCAGAATAGGCTGGTGCAGGAAGATGCAATGCCATAGTGTTGGTCCCAGTTAGATTTCCCTTATTCATGTGGGATCCAGGCTGTGCCCATCTGAGAGGAAACTGAGTTTTATTGTTTCCAGTTATGTCCCAGTAAATAAGAAATATGCAGGCACAGGACTTTGGATGAGATTTAAGTCAATTTGCCATTTGACCTATACTTGGGGAGTATTTTTAAGTTAAATGAGAACTCAGGGAAGCATTTGAATGGACCTCCTGTCCTTTCCTTCCTGCCCAGGGGAAAATGCAGTATGGAGACAAGTGAAGTGGTGATATCTGAAGCCAAAGATGCATATTTGACAAAACTGACTTTTGGTATATATCATATTTAAGAGTAAAACCTGACCTGCTTCTTTTGTTAATAACAAAACCTTGATTTAGGTAGACAAAATGAGTGGAAGTGACAGTCCTGGTGAAGATTGTCATGTACACATGTAGGTTTTTTTGACCAGGACATTCATCCTGCTCAGTAGTGGCCAGGGGACCCAGGATTTTGCATTTTGTTGGGTTTTTTTAGTTTTTTTTTTCATTGGTCAGGGTTAGAGTAGAAGCAGCCATGAATATTTTTGAGGGGAAATGTGGTTAGTTGGCAAGACTGCCCCACTGCCTGCTCTAGCAGGCTGACAGAGTGCTTTACCCCAGGCATAGTGTCTGTGTTAGGCTTTATTATTTTTTCTCTCTTTTTTTTTTAACTCATTCTGCTTTAAGTATAACTTTGTTTTGTTTGTTCCCTTCAAGACCAATTTAACTTCAATAACTTGGTAACAGTTTGAATACAGAAAGACTTTGTTAAGAGATCCACGCCCTCACACACACAGTCTGCACGGGGCCTGAATGTACACACGGCTGTTTTTTATAAGAAGTAAACATTAGAGCAGTCTTTCACAGAGCCTGACTTCTCAGTCCTGATGGTTCTTACCATACTATTTTAACCCAAGAAATAGTATACAATCAAAAAGCTCTGTGCTCCTGTAAAGGGACAGAAAAGCACAACTTTAAGAAAAACAAAAATACTTGAACTAGCTCATTTTGTAGGAAATGCAGCCTTGAAGCAGTGAGTTTTGATTGCTTTGCCACGTCTCAAAGAGATAAAAGTTGTACAAACCTAGAAATAGGATTCAGATTGCTTGTTTCTCAATTGCATACCCTAAGCACAAAATCTTCCTTTATTCCATGTCCCAAAAATTCAATATTAAGATACTTACATATATTGTATATTTAAGTGAAACTGAAATAGTACTCAAAACTGAAATACTCAAAGTATTCAAACTTGAATAGGACAGTTGGGACAGATCTCCTACTGCAGATGGCTATTCCCCACCTCTTCACTGTGTTTTCTGAGATTTTGACCTCTCTACATCATGACAAATTTAGCTCAGAAAACTGAAGTGCCAGTCTGGCAAAGATTAAGATTCCCGCAAAGGTATTTGTGTTGTTAGGAAGGAGTTGGTAACAGGAAAATAAACAGCCTCACAACCCACCTGTCATCTTCAACAAAAAATTATTATTATCTTACCAATTAACATTCTATAGATGCAAAGAAAACACAAAGCCTTCTGTGACAGGAATGCCATCCAAAACCACCATACAGTTTGTTTTCTAATTTTGTCATTCCACAGCTTGCACAAAGAGCAATTTTCTGTCTGGTTTCTAAACAAAAGTAGAAGTCTTGTGCCTGAACTCAGTTGTGTAAATGATCCTTTGCTATTATGGGACGTAGACATTTTCCTGACTTTCTTAGCTATGTACTCGTCCTTCTCATAGCTCCATGGGATGCCTTCCCCTTTGCATTTAGTCCTCCCTATGTTCACTTGGCATTTTGGGGTTGCTAAGAGGCTCCTGTGGAGAGCACACAAAATTTAGAAGGGTGCACCTCCCTGGCAAACCTCAAAGTAATGCTCAGGTGAGGTTTACAAGGACCTGTGCTAAAGCACTCCTGGCCCAGGGGCTGGTCAGGCTCTTGGCTTTGCCCAGTCTTCTTCCACAAACATCTTGGAGAGCCACAGGATAGGTGTGGGATATAGGGATAGCTGCCCACTTCAACCCTGGTGCATAATGTGGCATGAAATACACTAATCTGATTTCCAGCCCTGCACAGCCTGCAGCCTACAAGATTTTTTTAAGCTTTTCAAGGTCAGCAGCACCGAAGGAAGAATAAGGGAGGGTGTGAACTGCCAATTTATGCACCCAAAACTAATAGAGATAACAACTATTGGAGAGAGAGTGTTCTTTAGAAACACTGTCAGCCAGTTTTAAGGGGGTTTTGCGAGTGGGAAAATGGAACATTCTACAGTTTCTTTTTTAAAAATTGGGTCAATCTGAGGAGTCTTCAAAAAGAAGTGGAATGAATCTGAATAGTGTTAACAGATGAACAGATCAGTCAATGAGAGCATAGAGGCTGTTTAACCACTTACTACTATTTTTTAAAGTAACTATTTTAAAACAATTACTCTTCATTAGTATTTCACTGTTACCAGGCATGGGTTTAGAACTTAGCCAATGTCGTGGGGTTTGTGAGGTTTGTGGGTAATTTTTTGATACCTTATTTTTATCGTTTCGTGTAATATGTAGTTGCTTGTAGTAAAAAGATACTACCACCACTTGCTAACTTCTATCCAAGATTACATTAGATTTAATTAGATTTGACATTGTCCCAGCAGGATTGTGCCACAAGTCATTCTGTGCCATGGAATGACAAGAATAGTAATTTTATAGTGAGGGTGCTCATTATGAACAGCAAGGAGCAGTTTGAGAAGGGGAATTACAGGACTGGAATACACAAACTTTGCACAGAGATTACAATTCCTGTATGAGAAGAGTCCCTCAGCCTGCTGTAATATGTACTTTTTGTTTGCTATCTCAGTTCCACTGTTGACTTCCATGGAGGCTGTAATGTGGATTTGGATTTGCACTGGTGCTGCAGGGTACATGGCGCTTCTGGTTTTTCCCCATTATCTTTTTTGTTTTCCTTCTCCCTGCTCAACCCCCACTTAGCTCTCAGCTCCCAGTGACTGGATTAAGAGTAAATACTCAACTTCTTGAATTTTAAAATCCCCTTGCCTTGCAATGAGCTCCAAACTAACTGGAATGGCTTTATGGTAGTGTGCCATTTTATAGCCAAAGGCCACCGTTTCTGACTTTAAAGACCATGTATTTACACTGGTCCTGGCAAAAGCCTCTGGTCACTTACACCAGGGTGTCCCAACTGTCTAAAGGCAAGCAGCAACTGTATTTTGAAAGCCTTAATTTTATTAGGGCTTCTTCAGTATTTGTTGTTTTTTCCTGATGACTCAGCTTTGATGACCAATCCATTATGAGAAGTAGTTTTCAATAAGAAAGAAAAAACAATTGTGGTTTCAAAACAAGAAAAAAAGTTAGATTTGAGTGGGATGCAATTTAAAAGCTCAGAAGCTTGTCAGTGAAGAGAGTAAAAAAAAGTCTTTGAAACCTGGATTCAAACATTTCCCCTTTGCTGATTTAATTTTAAATGTAAATAAAACCGGAAACAGAAACAGAAGAGTAAGTTTTTGAGGGGAACCCAATACAAGCTACAGCTTTTGCTCAACTGAAGTATTATAAACCCAGATTCCATCCATGGAAATCAGGACAGAGAATAGTTTTCAGAGTGACAGAACCAAGGTGTCGTGGGACTACGAGCTATAGAGTTCTGTGGAGGTGGAGGCAGGGAAAAGCTGACTCAATACCTTGGCGTTCAAGCCATACACAAAATAGTCCCATCTTATGTGCCTTCCTTGCTGGAGGGGGATCCAGGAGATGAATGCCATGCTCTTGTTCTGTTTGTTTTACAGTATTTATGTCTGGCATGTAAAGACATGCTTGTGTCTAGAGGGCTGGGCCAAAGCTGTCCTTCCAGGGACTACACAAACCTGAGGATGTCTCTTAAAAGTAGCAACACCACAAATCAAATGTGGTGGTGGCAGATAAAGCCATTCTGAGTGGGTTAGTGATGTGGCATAAAACCTAGTCACTGCCACTGCAGCTGTGAAGTTCTGCAAGATGTGACCATTCCTTGCAAACCTCACAGCCTTTAAAGGTTCATTACAGCTTCACAATCAGCTTGTGTCCTTTCTGCTGCTGTTCTCTGTATTACAGGTTGTTATAAGAATTTTGGAGGAAGATGCAGCCAAGAGTGTCTTGTAAACTAGAAGATAATCTTTGCTTTTGAATTAATTTTTATGTACTTTTTTTTAAACTTACTGTGTTTCCTGTAAAGGGGTGTGTGATGGTATTTCCAATTGAAATTGAGTGGTTTTCTTCCACCCCCTCATTAGAGAAAATCATCTGCACAGTTTGATGACCTATTTTCATTGATTCTTGTGAGAAATCATTGAACTTGTGAGAAATCTGGCCTTGCCTCAAAAAGACTCTGAAAAAAAGGTCTAGTTTTTGCATCATAGCTTTCTTTGTGTAAAATCCTACTTAGTTTGTGGATTAGTCACCCAAGTAACATAATCCATATGCCAGAGTTTTCTAATGATTGAGAAAAGACTTAAGTAGATGAGCTTTTTTTTTTTTCCCTTTTAACTGCCCGTAATTTCTCACCTGGCATTTTTTTATTAAATGCAGTGCCCAAAGTAGTGATAGAACCTTTTTGTGTATGCTTTTAGAATGTACACATACTTTTAAACCTGGTGGCAACAACCACTACCCCCTCACATGTATTTGATATTGAATGGTGGTTGTTGGGAGTTTCTGCATGTAGTGGGCAGCTTGAGAACTTTGTCAGGAATAGAAGTTGATACCTTCTATTAGAGATAGCATGCAATAGGCACAGGAACATTTGCAGTGCACACACTGACATCCTGAGGAATTTTTATTCCAGTAATTCAAGGCAGTTTATTCCAAACATGGAGATATTTCAGAATGTGATCAGAAGTCCTCTGTGGCTCCTCATGAGTTTAGAAGCTTAGAATTTCTCATTTTGCTTTTTTAATTCTGTTAGTTTAAGGACTTGAGCTGATAGCTGCCCTGCACATGTAAGCATAAGACTACAGTGATCTGAATTTTAAATACTTTTTTTTTTTCCTTGAACAAGAATAACAGAGTTGATTGGATACCATCCAGAGGAGCTGCTGGGTCGTTCAGCATATGAGTTCTACCATGCCTTGGACTCGGAGAGTATGACCAAGAGTCATCAGAACTGTAAGTCACATTCTTACTTTTCTTTGTCATTTTATGTAAAACATAAATTGTGGGTACCTCAATACGTAGTTGAAAATACAAGTGCATTTTGTGTGTGGATACTCTCCAAGAGCATCATTTAACCAGGCTACTGTGCTTGTCTAGCTGAAATCTACCAGAGGGTCTGGGTTTTGCCATAATTAAAACTAAACTTGGATGTTAGAGAGGAGAATCACTGTCTCTCTATGGTATAGTGCAGCTGAAAATTTGAAAAGCTGAGTAGGCAGTTCTAGCCTGTTGAGAAGGGCATTTCCTGGTGGCCAAGAAAATCAGGATTGTTCAAAAAGAAAAGAGAAGGTACTGGTTGGGGTGACCTAAATGTGGCCTTCCAGTACCTGAAGGGAGCTTACAGGAAGAATGGAGAGGGACTATTTACCAGAGCACGTAGTGGCAGGAGAAGGAGGAATGGCTTCAAACTGACAGAGTTTACATGAGAAAATAGGAAAAAAGTCTTTAGTCTCAAGGTGGTGAGGAACTCTGGAACAGGTTGTCCAGAGAGACTCTGGCTGCCCCATTCCTGGAAGAGCTCCAGGCCAGGTTGGATGGGGCTCAGACCAACCTGGTCTAGTGGAAGATGTCCCTGCCTATGGCAGGGGCTGGAATTATATGATCTCTAAGGTCCCTTAAAGATCCCAAGCCATTCTGTGATTATCTCCCTCATGTGCTACTGGACTCAGCAGACAGAGTTAAAGGGAAATATGAAGACCTTATTACAGTGGTTTTTTGAATGTCTCTCTTTTGCTACCAAATAACAACTATCTTCCCCATCCAAAGTAGATGTGCAAGGGGATTTTCTTAAAGGGATATTTATTATACAAATAATATCTACTGCCAGGAACAGCTGCTTCTTGTTACTGTTGTGCCTATGGGAACCGCCAGTTTTAGCTGTTCTTAAAGTAAAGTATCTGAATTATTCTGGGAGCAGAGATCAGATCCAAGATCCGTCTCTTCAGCAGGCCACAGAGTTACAATTTCCATCTCTTTCACATCAGGTGTCTTAAAATAATTGGATTTAAATCTTCAGTCTCTGTTCTTAAGAGTTAGTGCTTTGGCTGGAGACAAGGTAGTGCATTAATGTACAATGACATTTCCTACCCTTGGCTGTTACAGCCCCTGAACCAGTTTATTGGAGACTTCTAAGCAGCTAAACCTCCAAACCTCACTAAAACTCTGCAGATGCTCTTTTAATAGAAACAAAGCAAAGCAGCTAGACTGGAACCTACAAGATCAAAAAACAAACCCCACACACCTTGTAGTTGCTGTGATGAAGGCCTCTGTCCTCAGGAAAAAGCCCATGACTTAGGTCATGTCTATAGGGAATTGACCACCAAACAGACTTACAGAAAGTATTTCTGTACTTCCCAGAGAAAAGTTGCAGCAAAGAATAGCTGTCTGACCTTAAGGGGTTAGCTCCAATGGCAAAGATTCAGGACAGTTTTAAGTTGAAATGCTTCTTGAAAAACTGTTTGGCAGTGATGAAAGTTGTGTGCTGTAAAACAGTGTTGATATGAAATCATCCTGTTTCCAAAGCTGCTTAGAAGAAAAAAATACATCAGCCCATACTTATTGAGAGTTATCTGGGAATGTAATTTTTCAAATTGTTTCTTAGGTAATGTGTTAGTGGTTTTACCAGTAAAAATGAATAAGTGATATTTATAGATAGGATGTTAATATCCTGTGCTGAGCTATTGAAAGTCATCCTGTGAAATCAGGGGGGTGTGCAGCACTGGTGCTTTTGAATCATTGAGTTGGATTTCTAAGAATAGGACACTACCAGGGAGGGAATAAAATGGGAGCTGGCAATCCATTTGGTAAGGGAAAGGGAGGGTGAGCAAGCCTTTGTTGGTTATCCCCATCTAGGTAATGAAATCGGAGCACTGAGTCACTTGTCCATGTAAAGATTTCTGGAGAGTTTCTAGTACCCAGGCATTAATAGATGTTGCTTCTCACTCCAGCAATTACCCTCACATAGTGCAGGGTGTGTGTCCCAATGCCATTTGTGCCCACTGGAAAGGGCCGTGTCCTACAAACCTGCTGCAGGGTGCGAGGTCTGATCAAGAAACAGAATGAGGGCAAGAGTAAGCCTTAGAGGGATGATGTTACACCAGCAAAACTCCTCAAGGCACTGCACAGGTTATAAATGTTTAGGATCAAACTGTTCCATAAGATTTATGAGAGCACAGGATCAGCATGGATTATCTTTTTAGTGTTGGAAGCACAGGTCCAAAGTCTATTGCTGTGATAAATGCGATTTCCCACAACAGAACCATCAGTTTAAAGTGCCAGCAAATTTGACAGCTTTAGTTTTTCTAAGATAAATTGTTCTTGTGTCTTCTGGGACCATCAGGCTTCTTACCAAGTCAGAGAACAACCACAAAGTGACAGCAAGCTGTGACTTGACAAAACACACGTAAACCCTTCAAACAGGAGATGCCTGGATACCTTTATGTGTGCCAGAGATGCTGTGTAATGCAGGGTAACCAAGCAAGTGTAGAGCTTATACAGACTTTGCTCTTCCAAGCCTGTGGCTGCACAGAACTTACTCATTTTCCCTGGCCACATCCTTTTGTACATGGAAATAGCCTCCTCAGAACTCATGTCCAGCAGATTTGCATTTATTAAACGATAATTTTTATTAGAAATATGCTGTGTATAGAGGATAACTTCTTGCAATAATGCAGTCATCAATTCTGACAGTGCCCACCAGTTAGCAGAAGTTCAGCAAGCCTTGCAAGAGAATCGTGGTTTTGTATTCTATTAAATTCATCCCTGCCTTCCCCCTCTCTCCATAGAAAGATAAGGAATATAATTGGAGCCTATTTCATCGACATGTAACTAGCTCTGTAGAGATAGAAGTAATACATATTTTATAAAAAGTAAAGAAAAATTAAGAGAGAAGTGAGAAGTTCACTCTGAAGGCAGAACCTTAAATGTAGCATTGATTACAAAGTCAGCAGTTACAAGTGTATTAATAATTTATGAGATTACCCCATGGAGGGATTCTGCTGTACTTTATTATATCAGAACATGACATGCTTTGAATAATAATAAGAAGAAAGATTAAAGCAGTAAAAAGCTTCTTTGTAATGTAACAGGCGCCTACACTGTGACTCTTATTGATGAGCTGATGATTAGGAAGCAGTGTAATTATGTTTCACAAGCAGAGCAGAACAGTCCAGTCACTAAAACACTTTGAAATGAAAGCCTTTTGATTTTGTTCCACCAGAAGTATTTAATCAATAAAAGTAATGTTCTACTTTGTCTAAATAAATTAAATGAAGGATGATTAAATACTCCTAGGAAGAAAACAAACAAACTTCAGAAATAGAAGGATAAACACAGCAACAATTATCTGCAAAACAGTTGTTGTATTTCACAGGCCTGGATTTGTACATTTGTATGGTGGTAATGTAGGAGAGGCTGACAATAAATAGCTTCTTTTAATGGCCACATTCACAAGGAATTTTTCTGTAAAAAGACCACGGTATTAATTTTCCAGTCCTCCTGAGTCAAATTGCATTATTTTTAGGGCATTAGTTTGATGGCATACTTCTTTTGGATGCAAAAGCTGTTTAAAAGGAAAGCCTGTGTGTGGTCAAAGGTTTAGTTCGGCCAGTTCCCACTTCTGCTGCTATTCAGTGTGACTGTGTCTGCTTACAAATACAGCTCTTATTAGTGCAAGTACTGCTTGTCTACTCCAGCCCTAATTTTTTTGCCATTGATTGACATTATTTTTCCTTCACTGACAGCTTTGAATTACAACAGACAGGACATAATAAAACCTTATATCTCAGAAGTCCAAGGCTCCACACTGAAAACTCATTCTCTAGAAATATTGCAAAATACTGGGGAGTAGCAGGGCTGTAGACTACACCCTTCAAACTTCTAGAGGCTTTAAACCCAAGTTGTACTATTGTCAGTTTATTGTTTGAGAAACACAGGATAGTTCAAAAAACCAGAGTTATATAAACATAATTTGATTTGGTCACCCGGGTCTTGGTTTCTTCTAGGCTGCTAATTCCAAGCTCTTGCAGAGGAACGATGCAGTTCAACCAGAGAGAGAAATACAGTAATTCAGCTTTTTTCTTCTCTAGACAAAGCAGTCCTGTAAACTATTCTTATTTTTGATACCTTTTTAAGAGTGGTATTACTACCATAAGATCTTAATTTAAAAAAAAAAAAAATTAGTGAATATGGCTTTTGAATCACCTGATTTTTATTTTATTGATTACCTAAATAAGGAAACT
This sequence comes from Dicaeum eximium, assembly GCA_013396995.1. Taxonomy (NCBI): domain Eukaryota; kingdom Metazoa; phylum Chordata; class Aves; order Passeriformes; family Dicaeidae; genus Dicaeum; species Dicaeum eximium. Next base: position 103,294 of record VWZP01001401.1, on the reverse strand, counting down.
ATCATTTCCTCAATAAATTCACTTTTCTACAGATCAGTTTGGGGGCCCAAACTGAGACACTTCCATAACAGGTACTCAGGAAACATGCAGTCAACAGGCATTATTTTGGGAGTTGAGATATTACATTAAATATTTAAAATTCCACACTCTGATCTGAAGATTCAGACCATCTCAAAAACTTAAATGACAGAATTCAAATTTTCAATCTTGAGTAGAAGCCCAAATGAACAGCCCCTTTCATGTTTAAAATGGCTGAATTTCCCTGAAGTTCAGCACATCCCTTGTCCACAAATGCCTTTGTGCACTTCTGTGTAATGAAAACTCAGAAGTGGGTGTATTTAAACCAAGTGTTACATGTTGTGCGTCCCTGTGCTGATGCATTATTTATATCTCTGCCCCTTTTCTCAGTGTGTACAAAGGGTCAAGTGGTGACGGGCCAGTACCGGATGCTTGCCAAGCACGGGGGGTACGTGTGGCTGGAGACCCAAGGAACGGTGATTTACAACACCCGAAACCTGCAGCCCCAGTGCATCGTCTGCGTCAACTACGTGCTCAGGTGGGTGCAGGGGACACACGAGGGCATTCACGTGCTGGAGAAACGCCGTGTTTGGAGGAACTTTTCAAGGGTCTATTTATTCAGCGTTGTGGCTCCGAAATCAGTTTAGTCATGTTTGTTCAGTCTTGTTTACTGGTGTTAGACATCGATGAAAAATGTGGCATGCCTGTTCCCATACGCGCTGTTGAAATACACCACAGCCTTTCTCCTCTGCAGAGCAGCTGCTGTGCTCATACATCGGAGTATAAGGTCTGCACCGAAGGTTTTATTGTGTAACACAACTGCTAATGTGTTTTGTTTTTCCAATGCTGTGACCAAGAGATAAAACTAAGTAGTAACTGTATCATATGTTGCTAGGAGAAGCTGTTTACAGCCTTAAAAATCAGGACCAATCAGAAGTTTTGCCTTCATTTGGCAAAACTCAAGTTTTTTCAGTCCTAGTTGGGGCCAAAATAGGAAATACTTACTTGAGTGATAGTCTGGGTCATTACAGCCTCGACTGCATCCCTTTAAAAAGCAGAGCAACAAAGCCCTGAGTATTCCCACAGAAGTCCTGACCACACTCTCTGCGTCACCCGAAATGGTGGTGCTCAGCAACGCTGGAACTGTGCCTCGCCTGTCGAGAGCCTGGCATGCAACCCAGAGGCCAGAGTGCTCCTATAGCCCCAGCTTCAGGGAGTCTGTACTGCCTACCTTATACACATCTTTCATCTTTGGGGTACAAAATGCCTAAAACCTGTTCTCCCATTAGTGAAATTGAGAAGAACGATGTTGTGTTCTCCATGGACCAAACAGAATCACTCTTCAAGCCTCACCTGCTGACAATGAACACTGCCTATGACAGCGGCATCCGTGTGACAGAGAAGAGTGACTTCTTGTTTACTAAGCTAAAGGAAGAACCAGAGGAACTTGCTCAGCTGGCACCAACACCTGGTGATGCCATTATTTCCCTGGATTTTGGTTAGTATTTGTGTAAATTATTTTTGTGCAACAAAGAACCACACGTGAGCCTACATTTAGAAATTTAGTAGACAAGGTCTGTTTGCTGTGTGTACAAATTGGGAGTAATGGCTAAAAGAGCCCACAGGCTCACACCAGTGGAAAATTTCTGTGAATGAGAGCAGAATCAGGCTTTCTTGCTGACTAAATAATGTGCATTAAGTCTATGCCAACTTACTGTCATGGCAACTAGGAGCAGTGTTTACTTTTAATGAATAGCTGCAGTTATATCGTAACACTGCACCAGCTAAAAGTATTCATTAATATTGTTAAAACCCCATCCAGGAACACAGAAGTTTGAGGAAGCCCCTGCCTTCACCAATGCTGTTTTGACACCAAACAAAGCATGGCCAGTGGAAGTGAAAAGCCACCCTGCTCAAGGTGAAACACTGACGATACCATCCTTTACAATGCCTCAGATTGCACCTGGCAGCAGTACTCCAAGTGCAAGCAGCAACAGTAGCTGTTCTACGGTAAGAAAGCTTCAAAAAACATTGAAAGCACGTTATGTTTTGTATCTAAATCCCATCAATATATATAGACAACATTTTTGTGTTGGCACTCCTGTCTCACTTCTTGTTAGCAAGGCCGAGAGTATCTCTATTCTTCCTATACTGCATCATGCCTTAAGAATTGATAGCAAAACTATCAAATGGGAGCAATATCCTGGCTTCATACTGCAGTCCTCACTGTCTCCCAGCTGTCCCTCTAGTAATTACTGTAACATATGAAACAACTAGTAGGAGAACATGCTACCACCTTTCATGGAGTTAACCTTATAGAAAAAGCCAGTGTATGGCCACAGGGATCATTGCCCCAGAGCCATCCTCCTTCTGTTAAGCAGAAGCTGTAGGTTTTAGGAGGCTTAGCCAAGTCAGGCTTTTGAGAGCAGCTCCTTGGAGTTTCCCACTCCAAAAATGGAGAAGAAATGAAGAAATTAACATGCTTCCATGCCACTGCCCCCAAGAGCTGGAGACACTCTTACCAGAGGGCATCCTTTCTTCAGAAAAGCATGGAGGTATTTCTAAGCATCTTCTTTCTGGACAAAAGTATTTAATGGTGTACATTTCTTGTTCCTGGTCTAAGTTGCCAAAAAACATTTAAAATAGGATGACAACTAGGTTCCTGTAATGGGTGCCTATGTTTTGTATGGGTGCACTGAAAATCTTGTGTCAGAGAAAAGCTTCTTATAGAAGTGGCCAGTTTTGTGTTCTGAGCACACTAAATATACAGTCTGCCCATTCACTTTTCGTAGGAAAGATCTGTTACTGAATAACAGCATGGTATAAATGACATGATGCTAAGCCATGTGGTTGTCTTCCTGCTTAGAACAAATTGTTATTTCCATGCAGCCCAGCAGCCCAGGAGATTATTACAGCTCTGTGGATGAAGATCTTAAGATCGAGGTGATTGAAAAACTTTTTGCCATGGACACAGAATCAAAGAGTCAGTGCACCTCCCAGGTAATGAACTCTCTCTTCCAAAAGCCACCAAGATCAGTCTCCTGCTAGTAGACAGTATAGCTGCATGTTGTGTGTGCAGATATTGGGATACAGCATTTAAACTGCATTTGCACATGCACACCAAATCTTTGATGCACATTAACAAAACAGTGCTCTTCCAAAAGTTGCCATGTCAATCTCTGTCCCTAACTCTCTGAAACACAAGGTTTGAAGTGTCATTGCTAAGAAGAAAGGCTCACCAGAGAGCTTTCAAAATTTGGAGGCTTCTGTAGTTTGGATAAGGAATATAAGCAGCAGCAATTTGTTTTTAAATGCAGCCGAATGACTAAGGAGTAAGCACCCTTTCTAGAACAAAATATAAATAAACTAATTCTTGCAAAACAACTGAATTGAGAGAGGAATGCCCCTCATAGCACACATCTCCTTTAACTACAAAATGAAAACTCGTTTTAGATATATGCTACCTCTTTTGCCTCGTGGAGGTTTTCAGAGAGAAAATTACGTGCACATAAAGTAACACACAGTCTCCATCTTCCATCTCCTGCATTCTAATAATGATGTAAGTGTAGAAATTGCCCCTATAAATAAACAAACCCACTACTACAACATTACAGCAAGTTAGCTAGTGAATAAAAGGTGTGAGCCCGATTCAGCTTACTTAATTTTAGATACTTAATTGAAATGCCTTTGTGAAGAGCTTTTACTTATATTCAAGAGATGAACAGGCACTGCTGATTGGTAGCACAGACCTCACACTCATATTTCTATCTATTAATCCTACAGAAAGTTTGGGGTGCTGGGACCCAAATTAGGTATTTCAGTTTGCAGGCTTAGGTAGGCTGTAATCCATGCTCTGAAGAAATTTTGTCCAAGTCTGGACATAGAAATGAAAGCAAGAAAAAGAGCAGACAGATAGGACACACATGTGGAGCAGGATGAAACTCACTGCAAGACTTTACATGTAGAACCTTCAGTACTGTCAGATGCAGCATCTGCTTGCTTAGGTGTGTCCCACCACATCAGCTGGTGGGAAAAGCGAGTGTTATAAAAGTGCTGCAGGGGTGTTATGACCTGATTAGGGGGCCAACATTGATTATCCTCTCTGTTCAGCTCTGGTCAAATGCCAAGAGAAGTGAATGTGGGTATGACTAGTCCTCCAAGGGAAAAAGGAACACAGATTTAAGTGTGATAATGTCCTTCTGGCTAAATTTTTTCAACTCTCGCATTTTTAGACACCTTTTTTTTTATGTAGCTGGATTATGAGAAAGCTGTGTTTTCTATTTTAACATGAAAAGGCCTGAGGTTGAACTACATGCCATATGTTGTAGAGTCTTGGCAGACAAGTTATTCAAAGCTTAGTGAAACAGCATCTACTGCAGTGATGCTGCAGGCTGCATGCAAGCTGCTTTAACAAATATTGCTCCTCTGGGAGGTTTTTTCCTTCAGTTTGTCTTACTGCTGATGATATGATGAACATGTATGCTAGCATAGAAATAAGACACCTTTAAACAGGAGTTGGCCAGTTTCATTAGGCAAATTTGGCATACAGTGATTTTTCAGCTTTGCCTCTATTAGTATTCCATATCACACTAACTGCCACAACTATTACTAATTTATAATTTCTTTATGAACTTACTTCTTCTTTGCACAGACTGACTTCAATGAACTGGACCTTGAAACCTTGGCTCCTTACATTCCTATGGATGGAGAAGATTTCCAGCTCAGCCCTATCTGCCAAGAAGAAAGTCCTCTCTCTGAAAGTGCACAAAATACCCAGCAGCATCTAAGTAGCATGAGTACCATCTTCCAACCCCTCGCTCCTACTTCACAGAATCAGTTCCTCCCAGAGAAATATTGCCCACAGCTATCAAATGAAAAAATTAACTCTGGTCACGGGTCCCTGTCCTCGATGTTCTTCAACAATATGAGTAGGTCATCACTGCCACCATACCATGACCAAGCCAGCACTCCCCTGTCTTCGATGGGAGGAAGATCAAACACCCAGTGGCCACCTGATCCCCCATTAGAATATGTTCCTGCAAAATGGAGACTCATGGATAAATACTCAGGATCCCTATCAAGTTCCCCCTCGGGCCCACCACCAACTTCTCAGAGAGTGCCCATATATAAAAAAAGGTATGTGTCTCTGTGGCATAACTATGTATATTTACCTGGAAAATATTTTGGGAAATGAGAAGGGTCATAACCTTGAAAATTAATTTTTCTCAATTCAGCTGAAACAATTTGTTGTGATAGGTATCAGACTGCAGCTCTGGGGAAATAAACGTGGTGCTCTCCCAGTGGCAGTGAGTCTGTTGGAAGCAGAAGTGAGCTAATTTTTCCTTACCTTGCCTGTAAGGATAGGCAAATGAATTTCCTGCTGGTCCGGTTAAAATTACACCAGTAATTCTACAAAGCATGCTTGACTTTATGCAATTTAAGAACAGTGTCAAAAACTTGTCCAGCAGTAACAGGGACACACACACACTTTCTTACCTTGCATAAATATATGTGCAGAAAATATTCTGCACAACAGAGAATGGGAAGGAGAGAGGAATGAAAGTACATTATTACTGGCATATGTAAATACTACAGCCAAGACTTAAATTGCAGGCTACAACCTTTTGTTTGCTTTCTTACACACGTGAACAGTATGTGATGAGATGTAGATCAGAGGGCACAGTCCTAGAAGTTGCTTCATAGCTAGAAGTTTCTCTGTAGCTATTGAGTTTTCAATGTTGCTCAAACTGACATGTTCAGGAAGTACATAAAATAGCAATGGTCATTTTTAAACATGAAGCTGTGCAGTTTGCTTTTTGGGATTTCTTGTTAGAAATACCAGTGTCTGAATACACATCGGGAAAGAAAGGGTTTGTCCCCAGTCAACAGCTTGTGTGTTCATACTTAGTATATAAAGAAAGGGGACATGCATGGCTCTCAAATACAGTTCTTAAAAATTACATGTCTTTCTTTTCNTTTTTTTTTTTTTTTTTGTCTGCCTGGAGATCCCTAGAGGCTATTGATGTTAAACTTTCACAAGTCTTTGATCCCAAACGTCAAATGTTTCTAAAGATGGTGGGATGACTAATAAAAGGAAATAAAAACATTTGATGTTTGAGATCTGTCCACCGGCAAGTCTCAGACACTTTAAATGTCTTTAAATGAAAGAAGAATCTGTGTAAATGAACCAGATTATTTCGATTTGCCTTCCTGTGCACTCACAAAGATCTCCTCTCCACAGGCCCCTGGATGCTTTTGGACAACGAGGCATAGATGTAAACCCAGCAAGACTTGCTCTTTCTAACAGTTTGAAACTGAAGCGACAACTGGATTATGAAGAACAAGCCTTGCAACACCTGAGTGGGGTAATCATAAGGAATGCATCCCCTTCACAGCTTTAGACTCACCATGGTCATCAGTGTAATTGTTTGTTTTGCTTCCCTTCTCCTTCTAGGGAGATCCATCTGTCATTAACCCATCTCACTTAATGTGGAAGAGAATGAAAATTCTCAAGGGGGAAAATTGTTCCTTGGTTACAGAAAAGAAGTCTCTCAGCACAAGTGTTCTTACTGGTGAGACAAAAGAAAGTAGTTTTGCAATGTTACATATTGAAACACCATTTTAAGGCAGGTTGAATAGGGAAAAAAGCTCTTTCAAAAGGAAATGTAAATAAGCTCTGTAAATATTACACTAAGCTAAAATTAAAGATCAAGTTGTATCACTAAGAGCTGAACAATTTAAAGGTACATTTGATAAATACCATTTAGTTGTTTTACGTATATTTACACACTTGCTTCAGAGGGAACAGAAAACAGCTTAATGGAGCTGTGTTTACCTCCTGCTGATCCACGTGTGAGTATCTCAGAGCTAGAACAGATACTTTTTCTCTACAAGTGTGTTTCCTTACACAAGCATATCTTGACTGCAGTACTTCTGCTAGAACTGGGGCTATTTCTAGACTTCCTTTGTGACAAGATGCAGATTTGGCTATGCTGTAGCACTATCACACCGAGGTTCACTTTGCTTTGGATTAGTATTATCTACTATAATTATTGCACTGGCTTCACTTAGCTTTTTTTTTTTTTCTCCCACTATTTAAATAACAGATGAATTTTTCTGTAACTCAAGAGGTCTGAACCAACCAATGAGTCAACTGCAACAACAGCAGCAGCAGCAGCAGCAGCATCAACCCACCTGTGACAGTCTGGGTGAGAATTTGAAAGCAGGAGCGTTTCCCCCTCTGTTTTACAGTTCCCATTGTCAGGACTACAGTGTCCAGCCAGCTCATAAAGCATCAGGTAAGAGCTGTCAAACACAGAGATTGGAAAATGTTGGTATTTTGTTCCAATACTGATTCCATGAAAAAAAAAAGCACACAAAAATGTGGAGGAGGGTGATAAAAATCAAACATACAGCACAAAAAATCCATTTCATGGTTTAGTGTGAAACAGTAATGTTTACATTTGTAATATATGAGAAAAATATCTTTACCCTTCACTTCAGTTAAACTGAACACCTTTTCACCTTGGAGGACCTGTCATCCTCCATCCATACTCTTGTCTTGTGATAGAATTGATTATTACATCGTACTAAACAACTTTGCTGCAGCATTGATATGGAAGTTTGTAGGTTACAGTCTTAAAATGTGCCTTCTAGATGTTGAAATAAGTAATTAAAGGGGGCGTGTGTCTCTTCTTTTTAATATATGAGAGGAGTGGTGTCAATTTAGAAACCATGTCTTTCACTACAGTGTTCCTCATCTGCACCAATATGGTTTCTCTCAGAGCAATCTCAGTTTGGGGGTGGAGGTGAAAAACTGCACTTGCTTGTGTGACACCCTTGCAGCAGTTTAAGGAGGGGCAGAGCACAGGTTTGCTCTGACACCTGGAACTGCTGGTTTGAGGCATATTGACATAAAAACAGAACGAAACTGGTGTAAACAGAAGAGGTGGGAAGAAACAAGTTCCCTTTCTGGTCTCAGCGCCTTAACTCACTTCACTGCTGCGTTCCAGGTCTGACCAGTCGCCTGCTGGGGCCCTCCTTTGAGCCCTACCTGCTGCCCGAGCTGACCAGATACGACTGCGAGGTGAACGTGCCGGTGCTGGGCAGCTCCACGCTGCTGCAGGGCAGCGAGCTGCTGCGGGCGCTCGACCAGGCCACCTGAGCGGCCCTCTGCTCAAAACAGCTTCTGTTTTACATGTATTTGTGCAAGTAGACAATTTCTAATACCAGTACACTTTTACAGGATTTTACTTAGATATTGAACCTGTCCACATTACCAAATACTGGCCTTTTGAAGTTACTCACTTTATTATTCATATTAAAGAAATACATCTACTGTATTTTCTCTATTGCAATTAAAGTGGTGGTTAGAGAGTTTGATTACCCTCCCCTTATCTCATTACCTGTAATTTATATTCTGAATTTTTTTTTTTTCAAATTTCATGCTAATAAAAAGCTGTGGTATAAATGCCTCATCATGTGATACTTTGGCTGCAGTACTGCAAAGATATATTTTTATTGCCAAAGATGAATGAAACAAATTTGATCTCCAACCGCAGTTTTTTGTTGATCTGCCAAACTAAAATCCTTTGAGTCTTTCTGTTTTCCAGCATTTATTTTAATGTAACTTTAATAACTTTTGGAAAAGCATACTAAGGAAAAATCCCAGCCTTCTGCCTCCCATCCCTTTCCTTCATTTTTATACACTTCGTTGAAAGAAATGTGAATGGTGAAATGCAATGTTTGTGGGTATCTGTGAAAGTTGCACGTTCTAAGCTTTTTTCCTCAGAATCAAGCCACATTCTCAGCTGCCTTAACCTGGCTTAGCTCTACAGCCAAGGGAGTCCTACAGATTTGCCCCAGTGGAGGATTTAGGCCTGTGTTTTCATTTGTGTTGAGGTTTCTTGTTCTGTTCTTTGTTGTTGCCTTTATTTTTTACACAAAACAGATTTTTTTTAATTATTATCTCTCTCTGGGTCAGTTGTTAATCATCTCTTGGTACTTTTGCTATATATTTGACACAACTACTTTAAGAGCTGTTTCTGCTAGAAACTTGGAGTATTTGTTATCATGTTGCTGATATTTCAGGAATCAGAGCAGTGGCCAGTACTAACACCTCTGATTACTGTTACCCTTTTTCATTTTATATGCCAGTTAACAATATAATTGCAATATTGAATCAACAAATCTCAAAATAGTATTTCCCAGTGTATTAGGCTAACTCAGTTATAATTAGACAAAAATAATTAGGGATTGCATAGTGAGATGAATAGCCAGCAGGGAGGTCTCTCATTTTTACTTGCCTTACATTAATCAGTAGCTAAAAAGTCATTAAGCGGCAGCCAGACATTTTCAGAGCTCCAACTATCCAATAGCTTTCCAACTATCATTAATTGTCATGCACATATTTGAAAAATACGGCTTTGAATGCTTTCAAAGGGTTTTAAAAGTTTAGATTACAGCATTTCCAAACAGCAAAAAATATTGCAATAAAAGGCAGGTGAGCTGTTCTGACTTTAAAATACATACAGACTTAGATCTGTGTTGGGATCTATCTTGTTTCCTCCACTGGTATAAATCACTGTAGATTCACTGAAGAAAATGAAACAGTGGCAAAGTACTAAAGGTAAAAATCTGGCCCAGAAACTTAGAACAAAAATATATTTTTGAGACTTCTGTCTGCTGAAGCCTGGTGTATAAAATTGCTTTATTTCATGCACTGACACTTGCATAGAGAGAGCCTTTGGTTCGCAGAGCACTTCAGAGTTCGCTGTGTTAAGCGAGTCTTAACCACACATACTTAGAAAAGCTGAAGACCTTTTGTTATGGGTACATGATGTAAAAAAATATACTCCCTATTGCAGGCAATCTCTCAAGAGTTTATTACCAAAAATAATCTACTCATAAAATGAAGTTATTACTGTGTGAAAAAATTTATCATAAGCATCAACATCTGATGAAAATTGGCCATCCACATTTGACAAATTTGCAGTGGCACATACTTAAGGCTTCAAGGATTAAAGACACTTGAATACTGCTCTTCTGTTTCTTATTTGTGTAGTTTCAGCATTAAAAATGTTATACCCTAACAGTTTACTAAAACACTCTGAAAAAATATTCCATGTCTTAATATTAATCATACTTTTATCATAATTATTTCATAATCTATACTGCTGAATTCTTATTGACAATATTATAACTGTATGGGAACTTTAACTTGATAAGGAAATGTATTTTGACACTGATACCTTATTAAAGTATACTGATCCTAAATTCTTTGTGACTCATTTGCTATGAATTTGTTATTTGTTGTATCATTGTAAAACAAAAGTATTTATTAAATTATTTATAGAAAATAAAGGTTTGCATTGATCTTTGAAGACTGAAAGAACAATCAAATGTTACCCATGTCAGAGAGCTGGAAAGGAGCCTGCCAAAGGTCCATACTATCAACTGCCTTGCAGAGCTTACCTGTCTTCCTCAAATGAAGAATTAATGCCCTGCAGACCACTGCCCTTCTGGAACTTGTCCTGTGGCTCAGACTGCTGCTTCTATTTCAGAACTCTGTTTCTGTCTGAGGAGCTGAGGGTGCCTTTTGTAACATCGCCCTTACAAAAAAAAAGAGAGGGAAAATTAAGTCCACAAAATCACAGTTAGGAGGCTGAATTGCCAGAGTTTTTTGCCTGAGTTCTGGTGGAGAAACAGAAGCCATCATATTCTAGCAGTTTTGGCAAGCCCCTGACTTTGATGGCTTTCCCCATCAAATCCTTCCAAGCTTCTGCTTCACCCTGACAGTAGTCATTAATCCCAGTCCTGCTGTTTAACAGGTCAGTCCTTTTCCATATAGAAAATGCCAGAAATGTAATTACACCAATCACATAGTAGGAGGACAGACACATTAAAAAATTAACTTCCAAACATGCACCTAAACTTCAGCACTGTATGGAAGCTGTTAATGCTTGACCCTTCTGATAAGTGCCTTTGAAACATGCAGTGCCCACAGAGATGCCAGTGGGCTGCTCAAGCAGCAGCAATTCTTGTGAAGAGCCTGCAAGAGTAGGCTATCATTACCTCCTTTCTTAGACTGCACACTCTGTAGGAGTAGAAACCAAGTCCTTGCCTCTAAATCTGTTGTAATTAACATTTAATCTATACAAAACTCTCCCTTTTAAAGTATCCACTTCGTCTTGGTCCAAGTGACCCCAGGACTAGCTCAGCATAGCAGATCCTAATCCAACTGAGTATTGGAAAAAACCAAAAAATAATCTCTGAAATAGAGATTAACCTGTTAAGATCAACTTCTAGCTTTTGAAGAGTGCAATAGTTAACTGTTAATATAAATTAGTGCTGTCAGGCATTATGCTCATACTTAAGAGGGTCCTGCATTCCCATGTTCAAATAGCTGGTAGTGCCTTGAGCTGCCTTTTTTCTTCCCTTCTCTACAGCTAAACACTTCTCATGTTAGTGAGTTTTAGTCGTTTTTCCTTACATGTATGAACATCCTGGACAGCCAAACTCTGACAATTTGCATGCCCCAAAGACCCAAAATCTGGTCAGAAACAGGATGCAGCCTATGAATTAATAGCTGAGTTTTGTTCTGCTGAACAGGGATCTATGGCGGCTTTTCAAATTTTTTTCTCCCCAGTAGGCCAACAGAAGTGCTTAAAATTCAGCGTACACCATCTTTCACTGTCTAAAAGCACCATTCCTTGGCATCAGACTTTGTATCTCTAACAGCACAGCACTGATCCCAATGATGTTGTTCAACACTCATTACATCCTGCTGAAAAACTGGCCTGTTTTGCCAAGCTCTCATGACTTGGGCTGGTCTCAGTCTCTGGCTGATTATCATGTCTATCATCTTTTTTAAATGATCAAGCAACCATTTTTCCTAAAACACAAAATTCACTCAGGTAAGATTCATGATGTTTGTCATATAAATGTTTATAACAAAATACAATAGGAAATTCTCAACATGTGATTAATAATAAAACTACAAGAAAGCCCAGAAAACTTGGATAACAAAGTCCAACTGTCTTTTCACTGGAGACACAGGCTCCCAAGCCATACTGAGATCTGCAGACACTACGTGATTCATCACACTCACTTGGAGCAGCAGGCAGAGCTGCTAACACAGAAAACTAACACACAGATGCTCTAGTTCTAGGTGGTAAAGGTTTCATCTGTTACTTCTACCTGAGGAGCTTTATAAAGCTATTCACAGACATGCCACATACATGTGTGTGTGTGTGTGGTTTTTTAAAATTTTTTTAAGAGCTACAGTGGAGAACAGGAAATAGTAATCTACATCTAAATAAACAGCTTATTTTTAATTTCCCCTCCAACTCCTAATTATAGGCTTCCCAAGGGAGGAATAAATAAAAAATTTCTAAGAAAAGTAAGTCCTTAACAATATTTTATTAGGACAAGGTGTGTTACACATCCCTCTCTGGGGCTGTGTCTGAGCCCACCCTTGCCCACAGGGGAGGCAGGCGTGGATTTCTTGCTGCTCCAGGCTCAGTTCATTGATATTTCCTTAGTAGCTGATACAACAAAAGCGCCATCAGAAGGCTCCAGTAATCGGGATGTACCCCAGTTTTGGGTGTTTGCATTAAAAATGTATTTGAATAAACAAAAACTTTTTAAAAGTGAGAAGCACCTTAGCTACGTTTTGTTGTTATTTCACTGAAAGCCAGCCTGAAGTTTTGGAAGCTTGTGATGTGCCACAGGTCTCACATGGAACATTTTACTTGAAGAAGTCCTAAAATCCTGTAATCAAGGAGTTACTTAATTCTCTCCAGTCATGCCTCCCAGTTAGGAATGTGGTTAGGATGCCTCATTAGGGAACAGCAGCACATTCATGAGTCTGGCTTGCAAGGACTACCTGCAGGCCAACCAACACCAGCCCTTGACATGCTGGAGGCAGCAGCAGCTGTGTCACACCTTGGGCACTATCTGATGTGCAAATTCCTGCATCTTAACTGCTCTTGGGTTGCATCAAAGAACCCAGCTCCTTTTAGCTTCATTAAAAGAAAAGAAAAAGGAAAATAAAAAAAAATCCCCCAAACTCCTCACTTGAAAAGTCTGTGTTTAGGTCTTGGAATTACAGACAAAACTGGGAAGTTAGAGCCTCAAAGGCACCAGCACCAGAAACCAGAGTGACTTTGTTGCACCAGGCATATTTTAATATTTGGGATCTGGCTGTTGATCTTTGAAGGGCTGACACTAGCTCTAGGGACTGAAGCTCTGTGTCCCCACAGCACTGGCAAAGGCAAACCAGAAGAAAACTACCTCAAGCACTGCCTCCTCCAGGCTCATTGGTGTCCCCCTCAAGTACTTCCAGGACCAAAGATCCCAGATAAACCAGAGCAGCATGGCACCACCACCTTGATGGCTTGTTCATCAAACATCAAATGTTCTCTAGTCTCTCAACAGCTGAACGTGTTTCTTAGCTGCAGCAAGCAACTGCAGACAATTGCATAGTCTTGATTCCTGTCCTTTCCTCTGACCCCAATGCATCCTTTTCCACTAACCCCCAGTTCATACATAGGTCTATGGTTTCACCATTCTGATTTCTGCCTCATGCTGCCTTCCCCTTGCCCAGCTCACCATGCCCTCCCGACAAACCTGCTCCAATCTGTCCCATCTCTACACAGCCCTCATTGCAGGCAGCAGTTTCCAGCAAGGATTTTGAGACTTGCACTGCAGGTTCTTTTTCATCATTTCCTTGCCTTGGCTGCCTGTTTGACACTATGGTCAGCCAGACTTCCAGCCATTTTCATCCAAACCTCAGCTTCTCTGGTTCTTGGGTTGAGCTTATGTTAAAAATGCCCAAACCCTGTTCCCACTCTAACCACTGGGCACGATAGATCACAATCCTTTCCCTGACGTGGAAGCGGATTTAATGCTCCAATTTACAAGTCAGTGCATCCTCCAAAGAGCTGCAATACTACCCCGAGTCATTTCAGACATTTTTCTCAGCCTGTTTCCATTTACTATTCAAGCAGCAGTGGTGGGGTATGGATGAAAAAGGTTCTGCTGGCTCATAGGAAATATAGTGTCTCTTTTATCAGCCCCTTGACACAGTGCTTCAAGGAAAACCCCAGCAAATTTCAGATGTGCACATAATTTATCCTGCAGTTTTGGAAATGAGAGCAGACTTGAGGAAGTTCCCCAGATGGCTGAACTCTGATCTGTAAAACCAGAACTATTTTCCAGCCATAAGAGGAGCAGGATGGGCTTGCTCTTTTAGTCCTATCAGCACCACAGGACTAACACTAGTGGAAAGAGAATCCATATTTGAGGCTTCCCAAACCTTCTTCCCATACAACTACTTGCTTGTTCAGGACAAGAATTAAGCCTGAGACAGAGAGAAGATGCACACACTTGTTTGACTGTGGCCAAATGCTGCTATGCACTTGACAGATTCCAACAAGCTCACAAAGGGTATGATTTCCAATTCCAACTTACCCATCAGTATGTTCAGCCCTGAGCAATCCTTATACACTCACTCCTGAGTTTGGTTACCCAGAATTTGGGAACCCTGGGGTGCCCCAGAGGAGAGTGATCCATGGGGATCTCTTTCTGTCTAGTTATAACCCGTAAGTCAGAAAAATCAAAGGTTAAGACTCATGCAGGCAAACTAAAACCCACTTGTATGTCCACTGGAGAGAACGACAAGAAAAGTGATTACAGTGCCAATTCAGCAGAATTTTCCAGAACAAAGCTCTTTTTAAAGACGTTGGCAGGAATGCATTTTCCCAGTCACAACTGTTTATGCAACTGAATTATATTTTATATTGTCTAGTGGGAAAAGAACATCAAACAAATCCAGCAACTTGAAAGTCTTGTTCTCCTTTTCTCAAGATGTTGGTAAACATGGAATCTGAGATAGAAGGGGAAAGCACAAATACAAAAAACCCACAGCTGTCAAACCCCCAGACCAAAGCACACAGCTCCCTGGCGTTATTTTGTAGCAGAAGCTGCACGAACTTTTACGTGGCAAACCACAAAAGTTGCCACATATAACGAGCCTTATGATCAATACAAATACATATGATTTCAGTTCAGCCCCTCCTCCACACAGCAGCTCACAACAGTATTACACTGGATCAAATGAAGCATAAAATGGGTGTTGTCACCATCCATTTTTAGGTCCCTCGCATGACATCCACTGGCTTTTTTCCTGGAAGAGCAGGCAATACTAATTGTGTCTATCACTTTACTGCTAACACAGATAGTGCTGTCCTTAACTGCAGCCCCCAGAACAGAACACACTGGAGTCCACAGAAACCAAACCAGTGGAAGTTTACTGGGAAAACAGGTTGCTCTTCTTTATTTTAACTTCAGCTGCAAACATCACTGTGAGTTTTCCTGTGCCTTGCCCAACTACAGAGATGCTATTTTTTAACATACTTACACCTTCTAACACAGGTTGCTGTTCACAACTTCCGTTTTAATCTTTAGTCAGTTTTTGGAGTGGACAGTATGATCTATTTCAGAGCCATTCTGATCACCACAGAAATTCCAAAGATAAAAGTGACACCAACACTGATTAATTCTTGGTGAACTTCCCTCTTCTCTCTTAAAACCCCTCTTCTGCAGAAGAGATTGTTTAATGACAGACAACACCTTGAACATGGCGGGCTTGCTTTTATCCAGCACCCATTTTTGCCTTCCCCAGATCCACAGAAATCAGCCACCCAAGCACTCTGAAAAGTGGACATAAACCTGGCTATTTTAACCATCAATTGTATCTTAATATACCTAATAAACACTTTAACTTCTACTTTCATTTTTAGAGAGACTTTTTCAACTCCCCCCTTAAACTTTCTCCTCCCCTCATTCAAAACAAAGAAGAAATCATCTTAAAGTCACTAAAACACTTGTCTGGTTAACCAGCAGAGGAACCAGGAACCCATGAAATATCTGGAACTCATCGGAAAGACAGGGAACAGGAAATATTCAAGTCAACAGTACTCTCATTCTTCTTTCTGCAACAGTCCCTGCTGGGCAGGGTTTGTTTGCACTGAGGTTTGCATTAGAAACACACACACTTAGCTAAATTACACAAATTCCACAAACCCATGCTGAAAATAATAAACTGAGCGGAAAAGTGCCCATGCCCAGCACTTAGGAGCCACAACAGGTGCCTCTGGATGGCAGACTGCCATCATGATGGTCACACCCAAAACATTTGTCCCAAAACCTGCTCAAAGAAGTGATCCTCCTTCTTCCCCCTTTCCCATGGAAACATCTCAAAGAGTATTTTGATTTTCATAGGCAAAATCATGTCCTGACTCACGCCTAGGAAATTAATTCTATGTGTCTACAAAATCTATGGTACAAAGCAGTTGCTAAGATGCCACCATCCACAAGGACCCTGAAAAATGGTTCTTCTGCAGCCTATGGCAGGAGCTCCTGCTCTCCATAAGCACTCCTGATCTTGGCATGGGAGCACCCAGCACGCTGCAGGACAGGCAGTGGCTGTGCCCAGCAGACCCTGCTGCTCCTCACCTCGTGGGCCAGAAGCGCAGTGGCTGAAGAAGCTGCGCATTTCGTGTGCTGTCTCCAACAAAGGTCCCCTCTACAACACCCATCTACTCAGGTCTAAAGTAGGAAATACACAGTTCACTTATACATGGAGCAAGGGGGTAAATAAGCCTGGCAAAGCATTACTTCCATGGTTCACGGAAATACTTTGTGGCTGTGCGTTACAGAGCAACTCCATTCATGGCAAAAGTTGCCTAACAGGAAATTGCCCCAGGAAGATTTCCAAACCCCATGTGTTCTACTTGTGTATCTCTCACAAAGTCACCCATAAAATCTAACTTCACTTCCAATTCAGCCTCAAACTACGACAACACTAAACCCCCAAGCTTCACTGCCCGAAGGACAACAACTTAGCACATCTCCTACACCAATATCCTACCCTGTTCCTCCCAATCAGCCAAACCATAATGGCAGCAACTGTCTAGGGCTGAAAGCAGCACAACAGGGTCCCCCAGGCACTCTTGTGCTCAGCCCTTACTCACAATATTTCCCAGTCATCACATACCTCTCCAATTTGCAGGAGCCCCCCAGTCACACCCTTCCTTTCCTCACTACCAAGATGCCAAATTCTTCTCCTGTGAGAACACCTCCAGCTCACTTTTCCACAAGGTCCAAGAGCATTCAGAAATCCTTTTCCAGATGCTCTTACTGGAAATGCAGACCCCACAATTACAAAAGGAGTTCTGGGATCTTAACTGCACTAGTGTGACTAATCTTTGAAAGCAGTATTTCAAAATACTTTTCGAAATACACCGAAACATACACTCAAATTACTTGATTTTTTTTTTTTTAAAGTGAACTACAGAAGAAAAAGGACATGGACAGTCACACAGTCACGTGCAGCACCAACACTGCAGTTGGACAGAGCTGGTTTTGACAGTATGAGATGCATGCAAAAATAAATCAGTTCATACCCAAAGAGGAATGGGCTTGTGGGACTAATCTCTGTTAAAAAAAACAGGCATTCAAACCCAAATTTTCAAGATAATATGTTGTAGCTGTACAGCAACATTAGAAACAGGAGACTGCTGTACCTGTATCACACAGTGCCAGTAATTGAACTAATGTTGGAAGAGTAAAATCATCCTCCTTCAGGATCTTCCATCAAAATCCAAACAAATAGGTATTTTTACAATAACCAAGGCAACAAGACTGAGTGTATTTGAAGGCAGAAGTGAGCAGGACACAAAGAGGCCTTTCTGAAAATAATGCTGAGTATTCTCTCAGATTTTTAAATGGAAATATCTAGTAGCCCATCATCAATTTCCACGCAGTTCTAACATGTTCCTGCCCAACATATCTTTCTACTGATAACTTATTACATCTTCATGTTTCTCTGCTCTATTAAAAAAACCACAACCAACCAACCAAAAAAATCACCTGACAGGCTAGTTTGGATTTTTCAGCTTCTTAGTGTCTCCTGTTAAGAGCTACAGAAATGTAATTTACATGCTCTAAAAAAATAAGCTACTTTGAAAACTTAACTTTTTAAAAAGCTCAGAGAAGATGTCTGTCATCCTTTCACTTCCAAGCAGCAGTTTGTGTAGATTTTAGTACAATCAATTCATGTCCATGTCATGTTTCATTTTCATGCTTCATTTTACAAGCCCACTAATCAGACTAATGAGGTTGAATGTGAAGAAATCCCTTTGTTTCAAACTGAACAGCTTCTGAAACCACAGTTATAATGGTCTTTCTTTGCTTATTCATTTCCTGTTTGCAAGTAATAGCAAAAAAAACCCCAAAACATTACAGAACTTTTCTGTTAAACCCTAAAGGCAGAAAGCCATCTCAGTACAACATCCCCTGTAATTTACAGGAGCTCAGGCCACATGTTCCTGTAAGGGAGTTACAGTGCCTTCCACTTTGTGAGCATGTTTAAATGAAAGTAAAATCTTATTCACTGCTTTGGTGGGGTCACAAATACGCCCTGTATGTTCCAAAGCAGCAGCTTAAGACGGTCCAGTGAGCAAATGCCTGTCTGCAGGCAGCAGGGAATCTGTGCTGTGCTGAGCACAATCCCACATGGAGTCACTGATTCCCCCATGCCTGTGTACAACGTGTCTAGGACCTGCCTGGGGACTGGGACCTTCCTGGTTCCTTGGCCCACCTAAACCATCAACCACACATACACAGATAACCCATGGCATGAGACAGAAGCTAGAGGTGAGGAATGGAAATTCCTATTTGGAGATTCATTACAGAGCCATCCCAGGCTGCAACAGAAACCCACCCCTGCTTCTCTGAACTTTTTGTCATGTGCCAGTGGGAACACAGAGGGATGCCCCAAGAGACTTAGAAGGGAACACACTCAATTACGGGGCAGTACCACAAAAGGCAACACTGTCTACCCTCCAGGAACACTGATAAATTTGAAATCACAGTCTAAACTGTCTTGACTTTAATTTGTTCATCCTGAGGTTGGGTGCTTTTTTTTCCCCTTTAACATCACATACAAGCAAGACTTGTTTCTGATCCTCTAACTGCCTGAGGAGCTGCCCAGACCACATGCTGAACAAGTGACAAGTACATTGCAGAGTTAGAGAATCATGGAGCATTCCACCAAGTTTACTGGGAGTGTCACTAGACCTGCTCAGAATGAATATACAAGGTTCAGCTGTGGTTCAGAGCTCTCTGAAAAAATATGCTTGTAAAGGGGCATGGAAACAGAGAGGGGGCAAGTTTCTCTTTTTAGCCTGTAGCATGATGACAGCACAAGCAGCACAGTGCCATGGTTTATATCTGACTGTGGTCCTGTTCAAAGCACAAAGTATCTATAGACAAAATTCAGGCAATCCACTTCCTCCTAAAGCTATAAGACGAACATAGAAACACAATCCTGCTACAATATATCCCAGGCCATAACAGAAGCTGTAAGTCCTTCACAGATCACCAAGAACATCAGTGAGGCTTTAGGGAATTAAGTGGTACCAATTACTAACCCTCTTGTCCCCAACCAGCCCACGGAGAAGGGATGAAGATGTCAGAAGACAGATTTATGACTGCACAGCAGGAGCCAACACTACTCTGTATGGTCTCTGGCTAGTGAACCTCCAGCACATTCCTTGGGGGAAGGAGGAACACCACTAGTGAGAAGACAAAAAAGGCTCTTCCCCTCCTGCTCTCTCCCACTCCTGGAACAAAAACACCTATCATGTAGCAGCATCCTCCATATCAGCTGGAGCCTGGCTGCAGAAAGAAACGTGGAAGGTCTGGGGCAGAGTCCATGGTGGGTGACAGCACCAGTCTGGTGGCTGCTGCCACCACAGCATGACCATTAGCCAGAGCCTACAACCACACAGAGAAACCAGACATTTGAAAGTGTTTTTATTTTCCACCTTCATAGGAAACAAACCTGAGCCCTCATTAGCAGCACCTTGGCAGGAAAATAACTGAAAGCTGAGGGATCTGAAGAATTGCGTGCAGAAAAATAGTTTTAGCTTTCAACTATCTCAAATGATCCTCTGATGTTTAATTAGGAATAATTAAAGAGCAAACAAAAAGTCTGAATCCTTTCATGAATACTTCCTAGGTATATGCTAGTTATTTCAAACAGGAGCTCAGTTCTAGAGTGGCAGACTCCCTTTGCACAGGAGCTGAAGAAAAGCAAACTAATCTGTTAAAGAAACAGAGCACAAAGGTGTCAGGTTTGTTCCAAAACAGTGGTATTTTTTGTCAACAAACTGATTAGGAAGCTTGAACAAGATGCCTGACTAATGACAGACAGTGATCCCCCACAACCAGCCTCAAGACACAGGTGTCATTAAAAATCAACATGTAGCTTTACTGAAGTCTTTAAACACTGCACTGCCTCCCAGACATGGGAAAAGAATAAAACTGCCTGAGCAGCTTGGGTTTGGCATAGAAAAAAGAGCATTAATTAAGGAGTTGGGTTATTCCCAAATCGTGCTGTTTAAGAAGTCCCATTATATCTGCTGCACAATAGGTGGGATCCATTTTCTTACAGCAGTGCTGATGTCAGATGTTAATTGAAGACCATGTAAGAAATACTCCCCTAGGACAAATACCTTCTGCTGAAAAGATACCAGCCATGTTTCTGGGAGCACTGCAAGGGAAGCTCACTGAGTGTGTGCCTGGAGAGCAGGAGATACGGCAACGCACGCTCAAGCAACTTTAAAGCTGGAAGATGGAATATAATTCAGAGCCATCAGGGACATGGGAAGAGCAATGGAAAAGGATGATGGCACTCCTCAAGACAAGGGAGCGCAGCCTCTACCATCCTACTACACCTCCTGACTTCTCTCTGTTTTTTGGCACAATCTGTGTTTTGCCAACCTGAAGAATGTCCCTTCTGTGCTGCCGGACGCTGTCCCTACACTGAGCAGAGCAGGAGACAGTCACCACCTCGTGAGCATCCCCAGGCACGCTCATCCTCCCCCGGGGGCACGGGGGGAGGGCAGGACAGTGCCCCACGGCTTCGGTGCAGCTGTAAGGGCAGCGAGCCACACGAAGCCACGGTGAAGCGGCAGACACGTCGCCTCTCCAGCAGATGTGGGAACAGCCTGTGGGGACCTTCCTGTGTGAGGGCACAGCTGGCACGGGGGCTGCCCCCACATCCTGCCCCCACCGCTCCAGCTGCACGCCCAGCTGGGCACTGCTCCGGCCAGGGGGGACCGGCACGCGCTGGCACGGGAGGGACGGCGGGCACAGCACAGAGGGCCAAAAAGAGCAGGAAGAGGGTGGAGAAGCGAACAACAGCACCCACACCACAATACTGCACCTCTTCTTAGAAAGCCTGAGCCTCACAATGACACAGGGGCTCGCCTTCCATAGCCACAAGAGACTCCTGGTGCACCAAAGTCACCAGGGCAAGTGGCGGGAGCATCAGTTGTAGCAGCAGGACTGAGAAATGGTGACCAGGCCAAATAACCTCCAACAGCAGTTTTTGCTTTATTTTAGCACCTGGTCTGCAGACCTTCTGAGGGTGCTGAGGAGGATTCTGAGGGTTAGTATGGAGGCTACACTCAGGTTAGTATGGAGGCTACACTCAGAAATTAAGCATGTGTGCTGCATGGGGAAGAGCAGGTTCCTGGCTGCTGACTGTGGGAAGGAAGGAGGCTCTGCAGCCACACTGGGAGGCACCCAAGGTGTGGAAGGATGATGGGGCTGGGGACCCTGTCTTGCTTGCCTCACTGGTCCCTTCAGATTGGAAGATCTCTGGTGCAGGGATTTTTCTCTCCATGCTGGTTTTCTAAGTATCTCCAAGAATGGTACCTTGAAGGCATTTGTGGCTCTAGAGATTTCCATAGATATATATTATACTAAGCAAGAAAGAGGAATTTTAGTCACAGGATGACAATGTAGAGGAGGTATTTAAATCAGCCTTCACCTCTAAGCACTTACCACTCACCAGTAATGCTTTCACCATACTGGTGTGCACTTCCTTTTGGCTCAGCAATGCGTTACATCAGCATTACTTATGAAACCCCCAGGCAATTTTTGGTTACCTCTTCATGCCCAGCCCTTCCCAGCATTTCACACTGAATAATCCAGAAGTCCGCTGACTAGAGCACATCCTAACCGAAGAGAAGGCATCACAGCTTCACCCTCTTCCCCCTGCATTCCCAAGGGCAGAGCACTCTTTTTTTGATGGACAGCCTTTCTGTCTACAGCACTTGTGTCACTGTAGCTAAGCAATTTCTAACAGCTAAGCTCCCAAATCCTAATAATAAAGAGTGGCAGGGCTGAGTGCCTGAGCATCAGTTAACACAGATTAATTTAAACCACACAAACTGCAGCCTGATGCACTGACCACCCTGGACACGAGATCCAAGGCAGCCAGCAGACACCTCACCCATTGCCCCAGGCAAGATAACAGACCTGCCCCTGTGAAGTAAAATGCTGAATTTCATCTAGAACCCCAGTCTTGCAGATGTTCCTTCACCATCTCCCAGCCCAGCTGCTGT
Organism: Dicaeum eximium; assembly: GCA_013396995.1. Classification (NCBI taxonomy): domain Eukaryota; kingdom Metazoa; phylum Chordata; class Aves; order Passeriformes; family Dicaeidae; genus Dicaeum; species Dicaeum eximium. Next base: position 80,795 of record VWZP01001401.1, on the reverse strand, counting down.
TCTTGCAGTTTTTTAAATACTCTGGAGGAACCACCGTATCTTTCTGAAGGAAGTTCAGCTGCACAAAGTGAGCAAAGACAAACAAAACTAAGTAACAGTGCCTCAATTCCATTTCAAAATTAACAACCCTACATAGCTTGGACAAGCAAAATCATTTGCAGAACAAATTATAGTTAACAACTCACCAGCAGCAAAGGTCACATTGTTGTGGTTATTTCTCACACTTAACCCTTCAAATCTCATTTGTTTTTCCCTTCCATGTCCTCAGATAGTGCAGTCTGACCTCAGCACAGAGACTTCAGTATTTAATCAAAAGACATGAAAGACTGAAAGATTGTTTCACTGATTTAAACACAGAACATCGACATTAAAACCATCCTGAATAGTTAGCCACCTTAGGAAAGCAAGAAACAAGAGACACTGTACTACTATAGGGTTTTCAGCTACAGCTGTTCAATACATTTTAGATTTTATTTCACTCTTTTTTTTTCAATATTTTCTGCAGAGAAATTGTCGAGAAATGCTACAGATTACCATGAAGGGTACACACTCGGAAACAAAAGAAAAATAAACACCGAAACTCCCAGATTACCATCTCCCTCCTCAATTGCTTTAGATCTAAAACATGGTTAAAAGGCAGAATACTTGTGCAGTGGGGAATATACAGAGTAATAAGCTTTAGTGATTGTAACGGGAGGGAGGGGAGGGAAGACAGTCTCCCCCTTTCCTCCCATATATTTCAGGTGAGATTCTGGACCTGAAAAAGTTTACACAGGCCAAAATTAGTTACTTTTTGGGGAAGATAATAGCACAAGTACATTATGAAACAGACCAGTACCATTTAACACCAAGAACAATAAAGGAACATCACAATGTTATCTCATTTTTATTCCTAGAGTTTTCATAACATGTTCTCACCCATCCACTCTTCATACTTATTCCAGAGAAACACACAGCAGTAAATTGTGTATATTTTTAATCTACAATCTTTCCTCAATATAAAAACACTTTTTGCTACTGAAGCGTTCTTACTCATTCCTCCAGGAAACACTAACATCAGCAGATCTGATCAGGGACGAAGTCTCCCCAATGGTTAGACAATGTTTATACTTTCAGTAAAAAAAAATCACAACTAATCACAACAACGACTAAGCCCTCTGGGATGAGTAAGCAGAAAAGAACATCTAGACCAGTGCATATGTTTCTTCATTAAAACAACTGTGCAACGCTGAGTCAAAAACACAAACTCTCTAGTAAGCACTGGGAAAAATGACCTTATTTTTCTACACGGCTTGCCCTTTAGCAATTGTCGTTTAAAGGCCAGCAAACCACAGGCAAACGAACTCAATCATCCCCCAAGGATCCCTGAAATAGTTTAACCCTGATAAAAAGTTCTTAAGGGGCTCTTCCCAGAAGCACGGGCACATTTTTTCATAAGCATTTACCTAGGAAAAGTGAAGCAATGAAGCACACAAATGCCGGTTTATGTAAGCCCATTCATGTGCAAACATGCACATAAATACCAAAGGCTGAAACGTGGGATCTCATTCGAAGGTACTTAGAGTGCAAATGTCTCCCTTCGTGCAAACAAGATCTTAACACCTGAGGTTCTGGGGACTGCAACTTAAAACGCCCGTGGTGAGAAATCGGTCTTGGTCACGACGACATGCAGCTATAGTCAATATTTGTCTTTTGAAGGCATCAAGTGTTTTGCATACATAAATGTTGACAATTTAATTAAGTCAATCTCAGATGTGCATAAAGCAAAATTATATTGAATTCAGTTACAGATACATCGCACAAATACATAAAGGTTGCCCACTTTCAGTTTTATATATAAAAACACTTTAAAACCTTTTTTCCTTTTTTTTTTTTTGGTCTGTGCTTCTTGGTTTTCCTAGACCCCACAACCCCACAAAAAAGATACGTTTCACTGACAGAGGGAATTGTTTACCCTTCTCAGAGATGACCAAACACAAATGGACTCTGCTCTGGAGACTGAATTATCTGTGCAAATGTACGATTAAGACAATATGGCCTTTTGAGCTAACTTACAGATGCAAAACCATCCCATTCAGAACATTTTCAGTCATAGTATGAAATGCAAAGAAAACAAAACCTCATTACATTTTGCCATCCATAAATACAAGTTTTTCAAACTCACTTCTGAATCCATTGGTGAGAACAGAGCACTAAAGCCCCTTCAAATATTCCCCTGCATGGCTTACTTATCTACGGGAAATTAATAAAATCCTGATTGTGATAACAAGTGATCATCATTGCCACGGCTCCCACAATCACCAAGATGCCTTCCCTAGGTTGTTTTTGAAGGAGAATCACGAATTATGTGTGAGGGCTGAAGAAATGTTAGACCCAAGCTTATTGTACCTTTCCACTCCAGTGTGCCTGTGGTGAAGTACCTGTGACCTTCCACTATAATCTTTTATTTCCTTTCCTCAACAACGCCTGGTAGCAAAGAAATATCAGGTCCTTGAATTTCGAGTAACTGTGATGAAAGAAAAGCCTCTAGGTCATATTCCCACAATCCAGACACAGACCATTTGAAACAGATCCGTATGCCACTCCTGAAAGTGATTTTGATGAGCAGAAATCACTGAGTAATGATGCCCAGGAGGTATTTTTCTACCCTCTGCAAAGCCATTAACCTCATTTTCAAGACTCATTACGAACTACTGATAGACCTTTCTGTCGCCATAGCATTTTGTTGCAACTTACATTCAGTCTAATTTCCTCTCAATTTTATGCCCTTGCTCCCTAGAAGGATGCCAAGAATCACTGCACCATACCATGAAGGAACTAACTTTGCCAACAGGTCGACAGCAGCTGCTTCTGAACATCTGGCTTAACCTGTTGACAGAAGCATAATTATCACCCATAATTCTTAACTTCCTGAGATGTTGGCAAGAATCACAATTTCTGGTATGTTTTCTTACCCATATAATGGACAGCAATTATCAGACTTTAAAAGAGACTAGAAAAATTCCTCCCGTCTAGACCTAGGTGGCAAAAGCTGTCATCTCAAGATATGACTTAATATACATTTTGGGAACGGTATTTTAAAAAATCCAAACCATCAAACATTATTCTTTGAATACTAGTCTTTCTCCTGGTTCATTCTGCTGGCACTGACAAGAGACAGAAGACAGATTATTACACAGGGCTGCTCAAAGCCACCTCTGAAATGTCCTGAGAAAGGGCTTGTCTTTAACTGGTAGTATGTACAAGGGCCTGATAAAACACACACTCATAATGAAAAAAGATGAAAGATCCTTCTTTTAGGATGTTTCAATTTGGTTTTATGCTGTCATCCTTTCATACCAGAACAAAACCTTTCTGATATCTCAAATTTTTCACACTCTACATGGGTTTGACTTTGATAGTCCTATGGGTTTTGAGGGCATATTAGTACCAATATTCCTCCTGAAATCAGATCAGGGTTTCACCTGTCTGGAATATGAGAGCATGAGCTGTTCCCAGTGTAAAATTGGTATAGTTTAGATCATTTCCTCATCTAAAAGCAAATTTATGACAGAGAAAGAAGCTGAGAAGGGAAAGGAGTAAATGAACTTCTAATACTGCTAAGAAGCTGCTAAGAAGGCAATAATTTTGTGTTACACCATTTAACATTTATTGGCAAATAAAGAAGGTAGAAATTATTCCCCTCTTTCCCACGGCTTTCTGTCCAGTAGGCAGGTTTCTGTCCAAGTTTTTCCCATATTTTTTGAACATGAGCCCTTCATGATCAAAAGTGATCCTTCACCGGGCTCAAACATCACTCACAGTTTATGGCCAAAGGTTTGCCTGTCTTGAATTCACAGGTACCTTGTCTCCATAAACCATCTTTGTTTTTATTCATTAGGTCATCTACATAACTTGTTACTCAGGGACAAAAGGATATAAAATTATTGCCAGAGTGATTCTTTTACCTCTTTCCCACTCCAAATCAGCTCTCTCCAGTGTATCCTGTGAAAAATGCAGAGTTGAGACCTACAAGCCAAATTTTAAAACTGTGTTCTTTCTTGTTAAGTATGAACATTAACTTCCTCTCTTGAATTCAGGATTTTTTTTGCAAAGTTGAAGTATTCACCTCCTGTGTTTTTGGTTATGTTCAAGACTTTTCAATCTTGAATTCACAGACTTTAACCATGGTTTGCTAGGAAAGGGAAGTGAGCATGCCCAAGAGTAACCACCTTCACTCCTTTGCCCATTGGGGAGTCTCATACGTTACAAGGTGTTTCAACACCATAAACCACTTAAATTAGTCTTGCTATTCTTTTGCTTACTGACCCAAGAATGCCTTCATATGTAACATCTTTTGTAAGTGTTGCCAAACAAGTGTTGCCAAACAATGTGGAGACTACATTAGTCATCATATCTGCTTTGTCATAAATGGAAAAATTGAACAAAGAGTTATTCAGCTCTGGCCAAAACTGCATTCAAGTGGTTTTTAATTTTATTTAATCCAGAGCTAAAATATAAGCTGAAATATAAAATGCATTAATCCAGACTTCTGCTTCTGAGAATGAAATTTATTCCTTACAACAACATGTACCTCCAAGGTAGCCTCAGAGAGGAAACTACATAGCCTGCCTTTGCTTTAGCTTTTCAGGAAGTAAAGTGAAAATAACCATTGGTTGTTATTGAATAAGATAAAGTATTTAGAGACAAAAGTGCTCTGTGTAATAATTCTCATTACAAAGTGTATAACTGCTCTCCTGCCTTTGATATTCACAGCGAACATTTAAAGGCCATGAACTTGAAGGGCACATTGTTAAAGTCTTCTTCCACATGCAGCTTCAGTGTGGAATAAGAAAAATACTTCTCAAGCTGTTTTGATTGTGCATATCTACAGGATACAGGTGAATACCTATGTGACTTGTTATTGATTTAAACACTAAATAAGTGTGAATGTGAGAAGCACACCCAGATTCCAGTTTACAGTCAACTTGTGTAACCTCTGTCTCTTTACCTATCTAGTTATTTCCAAACACAGAGCCATTCTCAAGGAAGTTCAGTATTTTAGACAAGAAATAACTATTTTTTCCACCAGAAGATAAATATTTTACTGGGCAATGCCAATAAAATAGCAGCTCAACAGGACCAAGAACATCAGATACTGATCTTGTAAATCAATGGCTTTCAATTCTGCTTCTAATTATGGAATAGCATGGATTCATCAGAGCACAAAGGCATTTTCTTGTGTCAACAGGACCATAGCAATGTTCAAATACTTCTTGTGCTTTGGTTTAGCATCTTACAATATATCTGTTGCTTTTTGTATTCGTGTCTCAATCCTGATTCACCTTCAATGAACCGGGTGAACTTGATTCATGCCTATGCAGATGGCCACATTCAGGCTCATTGGCACATCTCACACACCTAAAAGATCACCTGTCCCGTGCCTCTTGGCTCACATAAGTTGCTTAACCAAGCTGTATTGTGCACCATGTAACAAAATATCTTCCCTTTTCCAGGAGGCCAAATACATTCTCTGCCCTTCACTGCTGGTATTGACTTTTCTGTATTAGCACAGTGCCTCTGTTAGCAAGGAGCAGCAGGGACCTCAGCACTGTGTTCAGGCAGGCAAGAGCACAACAGGGGCTCTGGTTTTTAACCTCTGCTCTACCTGCACAGTGCTGCAGTCACGGCAGGCAGGGAGCTGTACAAATCTCCAAACACACAGTGCTTGCCCTGCAGCAGACAGAATCACAGCTGCGTTTGTCCCTACCCCAACTCTCCAAGGGCTTCCTTTTCTCAGGAAGAAAGACTAATATCACGAGTGGGAAGATCCAAGCTGGGAAGAAAAGGAGAAGTACAAAAGCTGTATACTCAGGAAATGCTGTTCAGTGCTCAGTTTCTTGCTGAGAAGACCAAGGAATGACAAAGTGAGGCAGGGGAGGAGAGAGTGATAAAGAGAACACAGCAAGTGAAAAGGAGAGCTGAGATCTGCTAAATCACTGGGGTGTGCTCCAATCCTACATGGAAAGTGCAATCTCTTTTTCATCTAAGCTGAATCCTGGATTTCTATTATGCTTACTGGCAACCTGCATGCAAACTCCAGAAGCTCATACCAAGTACTGAATCTGATGGAGGTCTATACTGGAGTGACGGGAAGAGACACTCAAAGACATCAACAGGCTATTCAAGCACTTCCAGGAAAACACAGCACAGACATTGACTCACCAGTAACAGCTCTGCACAGGCTTCCTGTGAATCCTCACACATGGACAAGCATTTAGAAACTAAAGGCTCTAGTTCAGCCCACTGCAAGTGATATACACATGCTCTGTAATTTCCATCTCTTATATCAAGGGGTCTTTTGGTAAAACTGCCGTGAAAGGTGCAGTGCCATTGCCACAGATCAGTGGTTTTTGGTGTAGTCAGCCTCAAAGCCTCCCTCAAGCTATCAACCAGAACTTTGTATCTCTGGGATGTAAAGTTTCCTCACTCAGGCACAGAATAGATGAGTCTATGCAAGATGAGCAAGTAGGATGCCGTTTTAAAGCCGATATAGGAACAAAAAGCAGTGTTGAAATGCAAACAAAATTAAGTCTTTTTGCTCCCTTCAAGACTTGTCACTAACTAAAAAAGGTGGCTTCCTCCTCTCTGGGGAACAGATTTGATGTTGTTGCATCTGCAGTGGCTTTATTCAACACTGTGTGAGCAGGAGAGAACTGTGCACCTTTTGCAATGCAAATACCTTTTTTTCACCTCTCATTTGCTTGGATCAGCCCCATTGCCATCTCAGGATATAATATTCCAATAACTGTTTCTACCCTTGCCTTCCGCTAATGAGAGAACCAAACAAACAAACAAACCAAACCAAACCAAACCAAAAAACCCCTAACAAACAAACATACAAAAAAAAAAAAACACCAACCAAACCAAAAATGCCATCATTGATGTAATATTTAGCTCAAAATGCTGTTTATTTTAGCCTTTTCTAAAATGCAGAGCCTTTCAGAATACTTTCTCCAGTCATGTATGGTAATGGACATGAGACCACAGCTGAATAAACTGCAATAGTATTAAGTCATCCTTCTGCCCATTCTCTCTACAGTTTCTTCTAAAGCTACACAATTAGAATATATGTAACCAGGAGTGGGTGGTGCTTTGCAGCTTCAAGCAGACTCACAAAGTATGGAGAATCCAGAGAAGCAAACGTGCTGCTCTAATCTCCAAGGAACATTCAGGACATACAGATGGTTCAAGCATGGCGCTAAAAACACCAGGTTGTGCTTTTGATACCCTTACAGCCATTCACTTAAGATTTGGACTCGATGATCCTTGTGGGTCCCTTCCAACTCAGAATATTCTGTGCCAGTCTACCTTAGACATGCTTTTCACCTTAGGTAAAAACACAAGTATCACATTGGAAAAATGGTTAAATACACTGAAATCTTAAAACTAATCAAGTAAGCAAATCAAGCTCATGCAAATGTGAACATTTAGGCAACAAGAGGAAGGAATAATTAAGAGAATAAGAGCAATTGCTTACTAAAACAGTAATAAAAATCTTATTCTTGTGGAAGCGGTTGTATAATAAAGGGCTGGGTTATCCAAGACACAGATGAGTTCCTGAGATGTAAGTGGGTGACAAATCAGGCAGGAAGAACCAGAGACTACTTGACTATGAGGCAGGAGTTTCTCATATCATCCTTATCTTTTAAGATATCTTGCTAGTCAAGGAGGATGTGCTCTAAAGCCAAACAGTCTAATGTGTTGAAGCCTGAGAAGAAATTTGTAGCAGAACAAGCTGAACTCAATCCCTTAATCATTGGGTCATCACTGCTTACCAACACCTACAATATAAAGATCTTTATGTGGCAGTTTAAAGAGGAAGTGGATGAACACAGGTTAGCTGCATACTGCAGCATTACTTTGCATGGAATTTTATACCTAGGGAAACGGTCTCTAATGAAAGATCCCAAGATTTTTGTTGCATTAAAGAAGTGGGGCTCACCTACTCCCACCTTGCAAGTAACAAGCCTCAAGCAGAAGCATAAAAATCTACACATTTGTCACTTAAGTCTAGATTACACATTTTCTTACAAATTCCACTTCATCTTCAATTTTCCACCATAGCACTGAAAGAAATGGGACAGTTACGATCCTAAGGGAAATTTCCAGCAACTTCTCCCTCCTGTACAGTTTCAAAGTGTTTTCAATTTGTATCATCTTAAAGTAATGACTGAGGGAGGAAAAGTAAGAGTAAAATGGTAACCTGCACTTCAAACATTTAAGCAGCAAGCACAACAATATTAAACGTGTGAAATTTGAACACAGCTACGGATGAATCTCCAGGTTTCCTCTACCTAAAGAAATCTGTGATGCAGAAAGCTTTTTAACTCATGCAGAAAGACAGAAATATGCAGAAAGATATTTAACTCAGTTGATACAGAGCTTTGACATGGGCTATATGCACTTACATGTCCAGACTGCAGACCTGACAGACTAGGTTGGGCCCCTCCCTATTAATACTGGAATCTACCCCAAAGATTTTTTTGTGTGTGTGCTCTCTCCTTACAGTGAGAAAGTCCTAGCCCTAGAAACCAAACTCAAATGGTGTCCTACATAAGACCTCTAGCTTCAGATATTTCACAATATATTTTCAAGAGCTTTATTTTTGCAATACATAGGAAGTATTTGAAAAGCTGTGACCTGAAAGAGCACAGCAGTTCATAGTGACACTGATGTCTGCTTAACCTCGCACCTCTATTTCTGTTCCTGCTACAACTATGACTGTCTCTGATTTTAATCAGTGTCACAACCCTTCATATTAGCTCTAGAACATAGAAACATAGAATGGGGAGGGGGGGGGAAGAAAAAATATGGCAAAAAAATTATTTTCTGTATTTAATTATCAGCATGACCCGTCTTTAACCCAAACACTATGGTTAATAGGTTTCCTGTAGCCATCACGTGATTAGCAGCTCTTGCACCTGTTAGCATTTTAGGCATATAGTTTTGAGTTAACAGCCAGTGTCTCTTTCTAAGTAAGCCACGACTACATTTTAAATTGCTTGAGTCAACTTCCTCAAGCAACCACAAAGCAAGACATTCTCGTGGGAAAAAAAGAAAAAGGCAAAAAGTGCTAGACATCAGTTTTCAGCTCAGAAAACCTCAACTAAATCTGTCAATTATTTTATCAGAAGAATGGAGAAGCAATTAGAAGCAACCTGGTCAAAATAGAGAATAAGAAATATGGAACTTGATAATAGAGTCACAGGTGGAAAAATATCTTTATCTATGTTTTATCTTCACTTTGAAGTGCTGTTGCTTTACCCTGATTATCATAGATAACAAGTTCTCTGAGGGCAAACATTGTATTATTCCTCTACAACCACTCAGAACAATATGACTAATTCCCATTCAGGAAGAGAACAGAAGGCTTCTGGCACAGGGCACCTCGCAGAGTTTCTTTAACAACTCTCTTACATGTTTGCACTTGGAAAGTAATATCACCAAAAAAATACAAGTTTGGGGTTTTTGGTTTGTTGGGGTTTTTTTATGAAACAACGGGGTAATTTACCCGATTTCTCCTTTTCCTCATGCCTCAAAGCATTGTTATTAAAATAGGTTTTGTCTTCCAGATTATGTTTCAGGATCAAATTTTGTGATCGTAGTTTGCGTTACTCTCCAAGTAACACATTTTGATCTCATCCTCATCTCCACTCACTCCTTTCTCAGACCTCCTTGATGGGGCAGAGCTAGATTTCCACTCCCTGCCCAAGCAGCACACCCAGCTCCTTTCCCACCAAAGGGGCAGGGGAATGCCTGTCTGGGGTGGGTTTCACTCAAAGGCTTTGTGGGTACCTGGTAGGTGGTGTCACCACACAGGGCCCCCCCTGGTTACCAGACAGTCACTGTGACTGTGTGACTGCATTTGTTTGAGACTGTTGCTGCAAGGATATGCACCAAGCTTCATTTAAGTGTCTTCCACTAGTATTTGTTCATGGTTTCACATACAGGAATGAATGGGAAAGATACCCTAATACCAAATATGACACTGGCACTACCAGTTCAACTGTATTTGTGTATTTGTGGATTGCATAAAATACAATCCTTTGGAACAGTTAAGGCTGTGTGTTTATTTCTTTTTCTTTGTGTTTTTGTTGTTTTGGTTTTTTTTAGCATGGACAAGACCCAAGATACCGACTGTCATTATCAGATTCTGGCTTGCACTCAACTGATCCTTTTGTGTGTCCACACCAAGCTTTTGCACGAGCTCTGACCGGGCACAGCCCTCAGCTCAGGCTGCTCAAATTGAAGCAAGCACATCTTCATAAAAGGCTGCTCTGTACTAAACACGCAACCACTGCCCAGCATCACATGGAAGAGAAAGAAACAAATTGTGAGTCTTTCTTCCAGCTCCATTTTTTATTTGGAAAAGAAGCCATCTCTACAAAAGCTGAGGGTGAAAAGCAAGCTTGTTATCAGGTCTGACTTTTGCCCAGGCCAACAAGGAGGCTGGTAGCTTGTAGAAGAATTTGGTAACCAGATGATAGGGAAGTGAAAGAGGGAATCTGCAGCTTTCACCTTGCTACAGAAAACAGCCTGACAAATAACTAGCAGGATATGCAACCTAACTCACCACAAGGACAAACCTGGGAGTTTGTTGCCATCATCATCAGATGATGATGATGCCAATTTTTGTGCAGAAATTATGTTAACCTTCATAAATGCCTCCTATCTCATCTCTGCATGAAGCCATACACTTCCATATATCATTACTGCCTCTATAACATGCCAGTGACAACCAAGATGTGGTTATGTTGCCCTGGGGTTCATCGCTTGATTTCTGTTTTTGAAGTTGCTGTATCTGCTCTGAGTACTAATTATGGTTTTGTACTTATGGTTTGAAGAATGATGTTAAAAAAAAAAATAGCGAGCAGGAGCAGAATTGCTAATAGAGAAAAGTAGTTATGCTGGTTTGCCACGGGTTTCACTCTACAGATTTGACAAGGGTAATACATGTGTTTTTCAGGCAGTAGTAACCTGGGTAGCCATGAATTGAACAGCTACTGATTTGGGTTTTCCTGCTTATTCACTTTTTTTTTCCCCTGTAGTTATTTAAGAAGTCAAAAAGAAAACCACAGGAGTGTTAGGTTATGTGATAAAAATTCCTTTGCACGCACCCAAATGAGCATTGAGAGATGGTGGCAGGAGGGGAAGCCCAAATAATACCCAGCCCTGGCTAGTCACAGGAGCCATGAGCTCACCACAGCCCGATCTTCACAATCCTGGAGGAACATGGAGGCACTTGGGCAGGAACCCAAATTAAGAAGAAGAGACTCTACCTAGACCCCTCCTGGGGCTGTCCTAGCAGGGCTTCAGGCTCAGTGTCCAGGCATGAAACCCATCAAGATGGATCAACACTAGAATGCTTTTTGGATGGAGGGGAGTTGCTGCCCAGGGGTATTGGACACATTGTGGAATATGGGGCAGAGCAATTTGGGATTGCAGATGACTTTCTACAGGATGTTAGGGAAGGCACCAGAGGTGGAGAAAGGAATGGAGTTAGGTTATTTGGGATGAACAGATGTGGGGAAAATAGAGAGACAAAGAAATATAAAAGATTGGTCACATGTAACTAGTTTGCTCTTTGGTACACTTGTCTGGCTGCACCCACCCTGACTTCTTATCAAATTTATTTCTAACTTATGCTGAGTAAGGGACTCCATTCATTATGCACACGTGTGTGTACAGGGAACTGAGTGCATCTGCCGGACTCAGAGCCAGGGTTGGAGTGTCCATGTATCCATGGAGTGAGCACAGGTGTACAGGGGAGCATGCCAGTGCAAGAAAGGCCCGAGCTGAGCTAGCTGGTGAGGAGCTGAACCAGCCTAGGAGCCAGGCTTGTTTCTAGGGGCAAGAAAACAAGAGAGTCACATACTGGAGCCAGGGCCAAAAATACATATACTTTTTCCCCCAGCCCTCAGTACAGGACCTCTGCCCTGCTCAGCGGGAAAAGGGAGCAGCATGCAGCCTTGACTAATGCCTGGGAATACATTGTTAGCCTCACTGCAGGCTGGGCCTGGGAGTGCAGCTGCCTCACCTATCTCGGGCTGCTGGTGATGTATCTTCCCCTAGCACAGTACTCTCTTCTGGATTATTGTGACTTGCACATAAATTGTTGTCACTACTGCATACCAAGGTATGTTTCATAAAGTACCCTAACAATCAAGAGGGCTATGAATATATGCAACAAATGATTGTTTCAGCATCTTTCCTTCTCAAGTTCACTCTGACTTTTAAAAAAATATGCAATGGCTACTATATTAATAATTCTCTGGAACTTAGATCAAGGCAATTCAACTGGGGAAAAGCAGAATCATGAGACAGTGAACCATTTTTATTCACAGGAAAGAGTAAATGTGTTTGCTGTTCACAGGCAAATCCCTGACTGGGATCACGAAGGACCTCCACATCTCAACTTATCCACTACCACACATTAAGGGCCATAGCCCTCCTTCAGAGATGAGAAGCAGCAGACTTTCAATACTGAAAGCAGTGGGAGAAGAGTCTGCCTGAAGGGTGTGCAGTCTATATAAACAGGAAAGGAAACACAGGCGGGGAGAGGCCGAGTGCCTTTCCCCAGGTCATGCGCCAGAACCGTGAGGGAGCCAGAAATAGCACTCAGGCTTCCTGAGCCCCTCCATCCCACGGCACACCTGGGCTCCCACGCAGTTAGCCTGCAGACATCAGTCTCAGCTAGAGACACCCTTTCAGACACCAGTGCATCTGGAGAACAGAGCAGCAGCAGCCTCACAGGAGCAGCATCTTCACTCTTTTCAGGAAGTGAAGTTTTAGGAGAACGTATTGGGACACGACATATTACACAACAGCGATGATATTTTAACCTTCTTCACTCCAAATCAGTTGTCTGTACTTTCTTGGATAGCATTTAAAGGATTTGTTCTTTACTGTAAACTCATAGTTTCTCCTCCCACCTAGGAAGCTATTTTTAATCACTGGACAACATCACCACAAAGTCTAGTTATATGTCTGCTAAAAAATACCTCCCATTTTAAGCACTAATAAACCAAAAATCATAGCACAAGAAGAAATCACTCTGCTAGACAAACGTCAAACACAATACACAGCATTATTGTTTGCCCTTCCCAGTGGACAGTGGAGACATTTCACCCTGGAATTCTTAGTTAAGTAACTGAAGTACAGAAATACTCATTCTCCTCATATTCCATGTGACAACAACTGCATTGTCTGAAATGAATGCTTGGGGTCCTGGACCTGTTTACCCACAAGCAAAATTCATCAGGTGAGAATAAGCTGCATATTCATTCTTTTTAGCCCTTTTCTACCAGATGCAGGGCACTGCTTGGGTTCCTTCAGTAACTCAGAAAATCAAGAGTGCAGTGTCTCATTCAGGAGCAGCGTCTGTGTCATTCCCACCCAGCAGCACTCGGTGCTCTATTTCGTACCCCCAGGACTGTCTGGCTGTGTTAATGCAATAAGTAGGTGTTTCAGTTTCCTTGTTTCTACCATAGCAGGGTTTGGGGGAGGGTTTGAATTGTAACCTAGGGAAATTGTATATAAAATTTGTTCTTGAGCCGCTGGGCTCCTTTCTCTTCCAGTGGGAGCATACCTCAGCTAAACAAAATGCCTCCTCCCTCTCTTCCAGGTTTGAGCTAATTACACGTCCATATTATTCAGTATTCACAGGCTTCACCTCTTTTTTTTGAGTTTTTACCTCTCTTTGCAGTAACAACAGTCATACAAGAACCAAAAACTGTAACATTTGTGAATGCACCCTGCCTCAGTGCATGCAGCCATGCACCACCACAACCACACCAGTGTTACTGGGATCATGTCCTGCCTCTTGCCATCTCATGCTGTTCTGCTTCTGCTGCCACCCTGTACATTCCCATCCTATGGCTGAAGTAAATTGTCCTGTAAAGCCTCCAAGCCCTGGGAGCAGGCTGCTGTCATCTGCTCCCTGTGGCTTTTCAGCTCCTTTGTCCTTGGTTTAATTGTCAAAGCTGAGCTCTCCTAGGCACATAGCAGAAGTGGCACAGCCTAGGCTGCCACCTGGGAGAGTGGGGCAGGGGGAGAGGACAGCAAAGCACAGCTCTGTGCCCAGCTCCAGCCTTGCACCAAGCAAGGGAGAAGGGCACCAGGCAAGGGAGAAGGGCACCAGGCATGCCAGGCAGGCTGCAGCCCAGGGAGGAGCAGGGGAAAGGCTCCACTCATCCCATTTCTGTTTTGAGGTGCGTTCCTCTCTTGCTCTTCTCCTCGAACACCAGGCTGCTCTGGGGCTGAAGAAGGAAGGGCCAAACGTTTTGATGATGCACACAGGGCCTGGAGTGAAGCAAAGTGAATTAACAATGCTACACCTGGGCACTGAGTGCACACACAGCCTATTACTCGGAGGCTGCGAGCCAAATGCCATTAACCTCCAAGGCAGATCATTATTAGACCATAACACCCAACCTGTCATGGATCATTGTTTCATTAGCACAGTTCTGGAAAGCCTCTAATAAAGTCAGGGAAACTGTTGCCTCCAAATTAGCAGAGATTACAAGATCTTCCACGTGGATACTGAAGAGAAGAAAAGGAAGTTCATTACAATAATTTTAAGGGCATTAGAGATAACCGTGATAATTTTGCTTCTGATCTAAAGCCCACTGAAGGCAGTAAACAGGCTCCTATCCTTTTCTTCTGAAACAGTGATTTTATTATTATAAATATGATTCTCCCCCACTCATTTCTTATATTAAATTAGAGGTTGCCCAGCCCAGAAGAAACCTGTAATGCATATGCCAAAATATTTGCATGGCTGACAAGCTCTGTCTTTGAATCTTCATGAAAGGCATATAATTGTGTTTAATGCAATTTATTTGTCATTAAAGAAATAAGCTTTGATCCAAACATCTTTGCAACAGAGATCCAAAGAAACTAAGACTCCAGGTCTATTTTAAAGCAATGTGCATTTAACATTCATTCCTTTCCTTATCTGATTAGGAAATTTATTCCCTAGTAGATTATAAAAATATAACATCAATGCCAAAAGGTTATACTTACATAAGTTTATTAATGCCTTATAACTTATGCCTGGGCTACCTTGCTGTTGGACTAATTATCGTTTTAAGAAGGGTCATTTTCATCCAACTTACACAAAAAATCTTCAGAACAAATTTTATTGACTATTCCACCCCCAGCAAGTTTTAGATAGCATCTACCAAGTATGTTTCCAGTGTTACAATGGGTCTCCCAATGACATCTGACAAAAACCCCCAGAAATTTAGCTGAGGAAAGAAGGACAATGACAGTTTTGAAAAACTTTAACTGAAACACTTTTATGAATTATTTTGGTGACAGTGGCAGCTTGTCTGCATTTAAGCATCTATGCAACATGTGCAGGGACAATGTGGTTATGGTACTTCTGTCCACAGGGGAGGAACAAGCTACTGGTTTGGACGTTTTCTGTGTATGTTTTTTTTTTCCTTATTTTTGCTGTAATCCAGATATGAACAAAGTAAATGCTCCAGAATGTCATCAGTTTAAAAAAAAAAAGAAAAAAAAGAGGAAAAAACAACAACAACAACCTCCCCAAAAAATACCAACAGACCCCCCCAAAAAACCAAACCAACCAAAAAAAAACCCCAAAAAAAAAACAAATGAAAAAGTAAAAAAAACCCAAACCTAACCAAACCAAACAAAAAAAAAACCCACAAAGAATAAGAAAACATCTCTGTAATAGAAAAAAAAAAGAGGTTTTTTCCATTTGCCAAATGCCTCCAGGAAACTTTCTGGGGAAGTTAGAGTATTCATCTCCCAGAATCTGGCCCCTAGTGAGAAATTGCAGTGTGTCAAGCCAAGAGGGGAAAGGGTACAAAAAATGGAAGCAAATTCTACATTGATTGTGAAATAATCCAGATCATCCAATTTCCTTCTACATCTGTGAAGTATTTCTTTGAAAGGATAAAAGTTACTTAGAAGTCATGATTGCCTAAACACAAAGAGAACCTTTAAAGATTTGACTTTCAAGCTGATTCTTATCCACATGAAATTTAGTTATTGCAGCATTTTAACATCAGTGACACACACAGCAGATGGGCCCATCTTTTGGCCACATCAGTCCCTGCAGCCTGGGTTAATCTGGTTCTGACACTGGCAAATACCAGATGATGGGGGGGGAAAAAAGCAAGACTAGTGCAAGCATGTGGGGACACCTCACTCTGCCAGGATCAGCACAATTCCCAGGTCTCCTGTGAGACTCCTTAATCCCACACTCCTGAACCCAGGTGAAGTTCTCATATCTCTAGCCTCTGCACAACTGTGCAGATAACATTACAAAGTATGTCCCCTTGCTTTAAATCCCAAACCCACTAAAATTATTCACATTCCCTGGATCTCTGATTATAAGCAGCAGCAAGAAAATCCCTTTTCATCTTCTCCTTCCTTGTGGCATCAAAAGACTCATGTCCATCCTTTCTCAGTAGCTTCTTTCCCAAGAAAGGAAGTCCCAAGCCTGTTTGCTGTACAGAAGGTGTTAGGTACCTTTGACAATGACTGTTTCTGTGCTCTGAATCTTCTCTAGCTCTGATCTACCTTCCCTGATGTGGATCAGATGTCCTTAGACGTTTTCCGTGCTGTTGGCTTTTGACTACTTATCCCATTTTGTGAAGCTTTAATGCAGCCAACAGTGAAACCAAAGGCCTTTCCAAAGATCAGTAGTGAGGCAAGCTGGGTTTTACACTCATCACTTCCTCAGGGTCTGGCAAAGAAATAAATGCATTCTTAAAAACAAACTAATACCACACTCCCAGATTCCCTCTGCACAAAAAAACAAAAAAAAAACCAAAAAAAAAACCAACAAAACAAAACAAAAACACCAGAACAAAAAAAAAAATCATCCAGGAATTACAGCTTTTCATTCCACATCATATCATTTTTTAGTGAGGTTGAGTCAGATTTTTTAACCAAGCAATTTCTTTCTTATAGAAGAGAAGACAATCTGAGAACAGGCCCAATGATATAAACAGATTCATTAAATCCAATTTCTAATGGTATCATGCTAGTTTCAATTACTATTATTACTATTATTATGAAGATCCTTTCAGTCCAACCAAACTGGCATAGAAATTGTCATGCTGTAAAGACAAAGCTACTTCAGACAGCCTGCACAGTAGAAAGCTCAATCCCAGTGAAACTGTCTCTAGAATACACTTTTTAGTTTAACCTGACATTGCAAAGGGCCTAAAATATAATGTCAGGCTTCTAAGTGCAAAAGATCCATTCTGGAAAGTCTGTTTTTAAGGAATAATCAGCACATGCCTTTGAGTATCCCAAGAGGCAAACTTGGGTTTCTGTCCCCAAATGGAAGGACAGAATTATCTGCTTCTGCAGACATTTTCCATTCCATTCCCTAGGTTCACTGAGCTCTTCAGTCATGTGTGCAAGGAAGTGGAACCATCAGAGTATGAAATGCATTCCCCCTTGTCTCATAATGACCACTGGCTGGATCTTGCAGGAAGATCCACAGGCTTGTTGCTGCTGTCAGACCCAGCAGTGGTTCAGGAAAAACTGGGCTTGTGGAGAAGTAGGGTGGCAAGTAAATACAGCTCCACTAGAAAAACATCAGTAAGCAGAGTCCCAGCCCTACAGGGTCTGAATTTCAACACAGGGACGGTTTCAAGTCCTTCAGGTCTCACCCCAAGCTAAGTGAACACTGCACAAACCAGGAAGTCCTTATAACTGAAGAGTACAGGTCCAGGCCTTTGGCATGTTTTTTAGGGAACGGTTGTGGCTGTGATGACATTTTAAAAAGCTGTGGAAGCCCAGCCACAGATGCAGAGATGAAGCATTCATAGCATGCATTCTAATAATTTTTGTTTACACAGCTTAGGGGAAAAAATCTAACTAAAACTAATTCCTTTTCGTGTGGGAATCTGCTCTGGTTTAACTCAAAGGTCATTTTTAAGTCTGTGTGCATTTACAGTGCTAGACAAATATTTGTCGAATATACAGGCTGCTGGTCTCGTTTGAAAGATAAAGGTTATGGAGGGAGGAGGGGAAAGGAAAAACCCAGCCAATGCAGAACACTGAACTGAATGAACCTTAAGGAAAAGCATCCATCTGCCAGCGAGAGACACATTCCTGCTAGCAGAGACTGCCACCTTTTGGGGAACAGCTTCAGAGGCCGAGCAAAGAGGATGCTCCGCCTTTCCCATCAATTTCCAAGCTTGATTCTGCATTTGCATGTCAGAGTCAAATGGCTTTAATTTCTCAACTTCCGGTGAAACTGAAAAAGGAACATTTACAAGAGGAGGTCTGAGCTCCGCTAGTTTTTTCCTTTGCTTCTAAAAAAGCATTGTATATTTTGTTCAGTCTGTTCATCTCTGCTGCTAGTATTTTTGAATCTCAAAATTACTAATGATTCATACCATCTGAGCTAGCAGATCTCAATCAAATTTCACAGAAGGGGAAATACCTCGGATCCCAAAATCCCAACTCGCTTCCTGAGAATTAGCAGTTGAGAAAACAAGGTACATTCAGATTCATGCTCCATTTGGGCAGAGCAAAGGAGGACCTTAGCCAGGACTCTTTTTGGCTGGAAGCAGGCAGTCAGCCTGGATGTGGCTCTCCAACAGCCACTGCAAATACTCTTTTACCCCAGCGCTGACCCCAGGCACACAAACACTGGGGTCATTACAGTAGGTAAGCAAGAAGCAAATGAGATCACAGATCAATTGGATTAAAACATCATTGACTCTGCTACTGCTTTGGTGATTGACTTGTTCTTGCACAGGGACAGAGCCCACAGGGAGAAAACTAAATACTTTCCACTTTTCACATGTGTTTTTACAGGTGCTTTTGGAGCATGTGTGAAACATCATTGTTAAAGACATGGCCTTAGGATTTTTGGATATGTTTTATCTACAGTCTGACATCAAAAGAGGTCACTGGGTTTAAAAAAATAATAATAAAATAAAAGCTGCTGTTAAGAAAAATAATCTTACTACATCTTTGAAGTAAAAGCAGATTATTCAGTAATTTCTGCTGCCCTTCTTGCCTCACTTGACAGAGAGGCTTTGAGTTTTATTTTCCCTTTTAAAATAAGTATCTGCCCAGTTCCAAACCCAATTTGAGAGAGACTTCAGGGACATCAGGCTCTTGTGAGAGTCCTGACAACATGTAGGAAAAGGAAAGAGCCTGAATACCTCATAGAGGGACAGACTGCAGCCAGATCTAAGCCACACCATTAGATACCAGGGGCTGTGCAGGAAACAACATGTCACATTTTATCTCACAGCACAATCTGTAGCCATGCCCCACTCAAATCCCTCTCCTGACCTGCCTTTTTCTAGTTTTATAAAAAACAGTCTTTGCACTGACATGTCCCCTCCCTCACTTGCTCTCTCGAACAGTCTCAAACCACAGCAGAAATCTTCTGTACAGCCCCTGGGGGCAGTGGTGCCAAGGAGGACATTTCACAGGAGTCTGCCCTCCAACTGAACTACCTTCCAAACCTGTACAATGCTGTCTTCTATCACTGTTCTCCATTCAGGAGAATGAAATGACCTTGCAGTAGGTCAAATGCACCTATGTGTTGTCCTTGCACTACCAAAGGGAATAAGGCACAATATTGTCATCTCCTGTATCTCCCAGAGCAATCTTTCCCTGCTGCTGTCCCTACTAGGCTGCTGCCTTCTTGTCCTCTCCATCCTATTCCTTGTCCCCAAGCTGAAAGGGCATTGGAGGAAAAAGAACTTTGATGCAACTGCACCATCTCCAGCACATCAGTGGAGTGGGAGCTAAAAGACACCCTGGTCTTCCTGTGTTGATGATTTTCCTCTCCAGCAAGAAATGAGAGACAAGAGAAAAGGTTTAAATACCTGTCTTACATGAAACATGCTGAGAGCTCACTGGTTAGAAGCCACAAGGCCCAGACCTGGAAACATCAGAAGAACACAGGATATCTCTATATAAATCATTACAAGCAGTCCTAGTCTTCAAAATGCAGTGAGATGTGTTAAATGCTACCAAAAATTGGCTGGCTACTTATTTCCATTTTCTATGCTGAAATACCATGCTGGCTACAAGCAACTGAAGCCCACATAAATTCAAAGCCCAAGCTAAATTTTCCAGCAGCCATTCTAGATTGTATCCAATCAGAACAGCACTTGTTCCAATTTTGATGTTAGCCAGGGTTCAGGAGAACAACTGAACTTAAAGATTTTTTCCACCATAGCTGAAAGTTTAAAGCATCTTAGGGAAATATGCTCTTAAAACTCCTGCTGTTAGAGTAGCTACTTATTCAGCACCTCTGAATTAAGGTTTGAGGCCAAACTAATATCCACCCCTTATAGGCTCTGGAAGGAACATGTTCCCAACACCATGGGAGAATGTTCTTAGACATCCACTTGTAGGGGTAAAAGAAAAAAAAAAAATCGGGTGTTTTCTTGTCTTAAAAGACAGAGGAATTATTAATTGCACAGGAAGAAGACAGAATATAATTTATCTCACCTTTGAAAAGTTAGTCTTCACAGAGACAGACACTCAGAATACTCTTTTTAAAGCTGGATATCTTTGAAGACTGCTGTGATCTTGGTGAGCCAACAAGTGTTAATCGATTAATTTCCTTTTTCTTCTTGGCAAAGAAAAGCATTTTCTACATTGGAATTGCTGTAGCAAAACCAACAACACACACCAATCCAGTGAGCTGAAGAAGACTGTTGGGAATGTGTGGCAGCTAAAGGCTTGAGTGAACCTTTGTTCAGCAAAGACACAAGATCTGGGGTAATCCCAAGTTTCCAGTATTTTATTATTAAGTGCCCAATAATGTGACCCCAGACAAACAAAAAAACTAATTCAGCCCTTGAAGTCTTCAACCTGAAAGCAGGTATGCTCACTCTGAGAAGATGCCCCTGAAAACAAGTGAAGTAAAAACAATTGGAGCTGTTGTGGCCTCCTTGAGCTGCCTTCAGCCCTGTCTGGACTGCATCCCTCCTACAAGTCTGATTGTCTTCTGCCTGTTGGTTTACTCTCAATGTCAAGGACATGTTAGTTTGGTCAGGAACATGGATCAGAACATCAAGAATCTCTCCTCTGGCCTCAGGATATCCCATGAAATTAGGTAAAAATCAGGCTTCAAGGGAGAACTGTAGTAAAGTAAAATGGATTTGCTCCTAGGCCAGCAGAAACATTCAAATTTTTCTTCTCCCTAAAACCAGTAATAAGCTACTCACCAAAATTTGTCAAGCCAGGCTTTAACAGAGGATAGCAGAGTGTTCTCAGCCATATCAAGTTTGTGTCATGTTAAATCACCTGGGAAACTTATTTTTTAAAACCTTGACAAATTAATAAAATCTATTTTTTTTTTTTTAGGCACCAGAATGAGGCTGGATAAACAGATCTGGAACAATTTGTCAACCTAGCTAAATTTAAACAATTATTTTAGCATTATTTTAGCTAAGGAAAACATTTATTCCTTATACCTCTTATACCATTTATTCCTCTTGTTGCCCTGGTCATATTACTAAAAAGATGTTACTTGAAATATTTAAGTAGAATGCAATTCAAAATCATCAGACATAATCAGCTAGAAGATTTAGGACACTGTAGAGTAACACAGAGCAAAACTTCCTATGGCACTGACATCCTCTGACATTGAAATGCCTCCCAAAGTTCAGCAAGGTATCCCTTTGGCTTCTTGGAACTCCTTGCTAGATTCAAACCAAATGCTTTGAAAAGTTGATTTATTTCTAATCTTCCATCAATTTCCCTTGTTTCTAAAGGATGAGAAAAAATTAAAGAAGAAACCCCAACACCTACAAAACACTTGTCTACCCCGGGGTGAATATAGCAGCAAGTATCTTGAATTGTTTTGAAACTTTCTAGTGATTTCTCCAGAAGGAGAACCAAGTCCCACTCCGGGGGAGGGGAAAAAAAAAAAAAGAAAGCAACTGATGGCCTCCAAGAGAGGGCAGTGTCAGACTAGGGATGATTCACAGAAAGCACTACAGTTACACCTGTTTTCTGCCACATTTTACTGTATGTATCTAAGAAGCTTGATGTTTAAATACTACCACCCATCAAAAAATCTTGGGTAAAAGTCAAAACTTACAAGTTGGCCCTCTGCAAGTTTCAAAGAAAGGGAGATATTTCCATTTTACAGATGCTGTAACATAAGGAACTGTGCTCCACACATGGATTTAGTCCAACAAATATGGCTCATAAATACTGCTCATCTTTAAACACACCATCAATTTTATAGAAGCCAAGTCACTTTGCTTCCAAGTTCACCAACAGCAAGGTCATGGTGAGATACAATCACACAGATTCTGCAATACCAAATACCAGCATAGCAAAAATGATTCTTTAAAAATTTGCAATTTATGTAACATATCTCCTCAAAGACAAGGGTTCTCTGAGGCCTTTTTGTCTAGTTGGTTTTAAGTCACTAGGAGCTAGCTAGGCTATGCCAGCCCTCCTGTCCATTTTTCCTTCTGAGCAGAGGCTTGGCTACCTAAACAACTGGGGAGAGAAAACTAAACCAGCCTTTTCTACCTTTCATCAAAGCCGTGGTGTCAGCCCCCAAATACAATCCAGTACCTTCTTTCTTGCCAGTGAACGGATTGGCTTCTAGAAAGATGCAAACCTTTCCACTAATTCCCACCACTTCACACATCTCCAAAGCTTTAGACCCATCCTTTTAATACTGATACTTCAGCCAAAGCACCACTGACTGATGGTGTCTCCAGGCCCTGCGGAGACACCACATCACATTGGGTGATTACACTCAGAAGACAAAATTATTATTTCCTAGCTGGAAATAACCCAAGTTGTATAAGCCATTTACCTCTACTTAGAGCAATGCTGAAGGCAGAGCCAGCTGCTGACATGCAGGAAGCAGCACCCAGAGCTCTGGGTACCAGAGGCAGTGGTGCTTGTGTTGGAGCCATGCAGAGCAGCAGTGCACTGGGGACTGGCCCAGGCTATCCCTCAGGAGCACTGGAGAAGTGCTTACCAAACTAGGCATGGAGGAAGTGCTGTGAGCATGGCACTACTTCACATTATTTAAGTAGCAAGACCCTGATTCATGTCCATGAACCTCCTGCTCACACCTTTAGGCTGGCTGCACACCATCACATAACACCTGGGAGATTCATCTGCTCCTGCCCTGCATGTGGCAAAGCCCACAGACACGTTCACCAGTCACAGAAACTGCAGTCCAGTGAATTTTGTTCCTTCAACCAGAATCACCCTCATCATCTCAGAGATGCACCTCATACCACTCTCTACCTAAAGCATTTCTCTGCCTCTCTCCCTAAAGCATTCACATCTTTGTTCATGTTGGTGACCAATTTCACTGAAGTTCAATTTCATTAATTTCACTGAGATGGTGAAAAAAGTCACACACCCATGTTCTTTCTCCAGTGAGGTTGACCCCTGTGGATATCAGGAGTTTCAGACAGCAGTGAAACTTCCAGGGCCAGAATGCAAAAACATGAATGCAGGGGGGAGATATCTTAATGAAAATTGAACTTCTTTAGTGTGATTTCTAGGTTGCATAAGAAAACACACCTATTTTCTTGCTTCCCTCACTGAGGTACTAAAAATCCTCCAAACAAACAAATACTCATTTGCTGCAACAAACTCCACCTTTGCTGCAAGAGAACAGCACCATGGGAAACACCAAACAACTTTTATCTAAGGTAGTGCCCCATGTGCAGACCCAAAAAGTTTTGTGCCTGAAATGAGACTTTTACAGCTACAATATGCCATTGGTCTCTACAGTGATGATTCTCTTGAGTGCTTTGACAAGCCAGAGGAGATAAGTCAGCTACCACTGAGGTTAACAGAATGATTTTCACTGGTTTCAGTGAAAGTTGGCCTCAGTGCTACATGGTAAGGTCCTTGGACAGAAGCATCAAGGGAGAATTTTAAAATTCTCTGTGCAATAATAAAGTAACAACATATCTCATGTTTTCATCGTGGCTTTTAAGAAGCCAAATCCCCATTTCAAAACCACAAATCCAAAGTTTGGTATTTCAAGTCAATTTAAAGGATTTGAGTCCATGAAGTGCTAAGTAACTTGAGTTCCAAGCTTCAAACAAGTAGGGAATCCCACAAGTGCACTTAATTATCCCAGCCATAGCAGTACAGACACTTTATTTTTAAGATAAAAGCCAAGAACACAGGTGTTTATGCAGACAGGTGCATTTTTACAGAAAGGTAGTATCTTGCTTTTAACATGCAACACAGGTCAAAGCCAGCCCTTCTACAACCAAGCACAAACAAAAATATAATTCAAAAACCTTACTGTAATTTGGGTTAAATGGATCTTGGGAAAGAAAATGGAAGATGACGGAGAGCACTAGGATTTAAGGTGAGAGGCTTTTTGGAGGAGCCTGAGTCCAGACCTGGCAATAATCAGTGGCATCCCAGGTTCAAACACCTACCCAGTCAGGCCTCAGCTCCCACCACTGAGAGGAAGCACAAACCCACACTTTTTACACCTTAGTACTGTACTCTGGAGAGTCAGCCTCAGAACTGTACTGCAAGTAGGAACCTACCTCATTCTGTAAGTCCTACAAAGAAGTTTATAAAGCTGAAGGCAGCAGGCAGGACCCAAAATATTTTTTTCCAGCAGCAGCCTATGTTAATCTAAAAAGTGGTCTCAGAAGACCTGAAAGCCTCTTCTCCCCACTCCCCCCAAACCCAGAGTACATACATTACACCTAGAAGCTGGCTACTCATGACTGCTGACAAGTGTTGTCCTGGCCTTTAAGCCAGTCCCAAATGGACTTGGAGCAAAAGCATCCAACTGAGACCAACAGCAACTCTAAATTCAATGAGCAGAACTGCACCAAACCCTGCCACAGACAAATTGCTCCATAAAACCACTGAGACAGGAGTCCTACCACCTGCCTTTACTGACACCCTCCTTCCTCACCTATTCCTACCATGCTCAGGGTGACAAGGAGCACACCTGAGCACCCAAGCCCTGCTGAGCACTTGGGACACAGCTGCAGC
Organism: Dicaeum eximium; assembly: GCA_013396995.1. NCBI lineage: Eukaryota > Metazoa > Chordata > Aves > Passeriformes > Dicaeidae > Dicaeum > Dicaeum eximium. The sequence continues at coordinate 55,769 of VWZP01001401.1, read as the reverse complement.
TCGGCAGAAACAATTTTATTTTCTTCTTATCTCACCTCATCCCTCATAACAGCAACTTGCAAATCATTCTTAGCAAAATAGTACAGGTTTTCTATCTGAGCAACACTTCTGGGATTGCACTGGTGAAAATAAGCAAAATTAACATTACACTCTTCAGAACATGAAAACGCACCCACAGCATCTTCCTTCCTGTTACAGAAGAGTTGAAATCACTCACCCCTGCACGGTACCGAGGGTCTCCAAAGTTTCTTTGTGCCTCGCTGCCGGGTCCGGCCGGCTCTTTCCCCCCGGCGGTGACTCCGATGCTCTCAGCCCGCCCCTGAGGCACAGCCGGCCCTGCCCTGCCCTGCTCCGCTCTGCCGGGGCGGGGCTCCGGCCGCGCCTGTCCCGGGGCACTCCGGAGCGCTCGGGGCTCGTTGGCAAAGCCGGGGAGCTGCTGGGCCGGCCGGGTCCGGAGCTGTCCCGCCTTGCAGGAACGCCCACAGGCGCCGGCTGCCCCTGGCTGCGCTTTGCGGGCACGGCGAGAGCCGAAGCTCCGGCTGGAGCGGCGGGACTGAGCGCCGAGCGCGATCGTCTGGAACGATCTTCCTTTCTACTGCACTGCCCTTGTCCTCGTCCCCTCTCCTTAGCCTTCCGCTGCAGAATTAAAAAGGCAGGAAGGTTTGTTAAGCCTGTGTAGGGGTAGGAGCTCACCTTGGGCTCCAAACGTCCATCCGAGCTCTGAAGTCGCCAATTCACTGAGAGTCATCTCTGCAAACTTGGCAACAAACCCTACAGCGTTCTAAAGCCCCCTCCAGCTTTGAGTTTAGAGAAGGTTCTGGCTAGAGGGCCCAGAACGAAGTTGTTAAATTCGAAAAAAGTTTTAGTTAACTAGTGAGTCAGTGCCTTCCTTTTGCTTCCAGATTTCCCCTTTGATTTGCTGCAGCCTATGGGAGAATGCCAAATAAAATACGTGAAATGTAGCCTTGACTGAATTAACAAACTTTTTGTTTCACCAAGGTCAGTAATTCCCAACTTGGCTACTAATAAATCACAAATTAGCTGCCAAAAATGTGGGAATTATTATTATTATTATTGTCAATCATGAATCTGGGGCTCTTCATGTGGCTTATGGTATTTTAGCTTAAGGTACAGCCCTGAAACTTAAAAAGCTTTTTTTACCTGCCGTGGTTCTCTTGAAACCAAACCAGCTGTAAAATACTGCCCACTTTCAGGCTTAAAATAGCTGAAACCACCATTTCCTGTGGTTTCACATGAAACCCTACACTTGGTGATGAGTGTGCCTACTGTTATAAAATAAGGGCACAGGGCATGGCCAGGCAACTCAAAAGGGGTGTTTGTCAGCCCAGAGAAGGGCAAGAACTGATCACAGCTCAGAAGGGCCTGAAGCAGTTAGGGAGCATCTTGGATTTTTCTGTCCTGTGCTGTATTGCTACTTCTCATTACTTTATGAACAATTATTTTCAACAGCTTTTTGAGCTGCAGGTCCCAGAAGCTAGGCAGCTACACAGAAGGGGCCACTTAAAAAAAAAAAAAGAAAAAAAAGTCTTGCCTTCTTCATTAGGGGAATAACTTCGGAAGTATAGCATGGGTATCCACAATGGCTCAGAAAGAACCTATCAGGGAAAAGCCAGTCTATTTTGCTCCTTGATTTAAGATTATTTAGTGTTACCTCTTGTGTGCAGTAACTAAAATGCAAGAGATTTGTTCTCCCCCTCCCCAAAAGTTAGCATTGAATGAGTGTTAAAATAATGCTTTTGTGCAAACTCTCTATTCTCAAACTTTCAGTGGTCTTATATCCATGACTGCGAATTTGAATTAATACTAGATACAAATGGATATCATCTCTGCTGCTGATGAAAACCCAGAGGTTATCAACAATGAAAATAAGTATTCAAAGTTGCTCATGGTATTATAAATCATATTTCTATACAGGTTATGTACAGGAAATATTGTCAGATTCAGCAGAAAACAAAGGACCAGCTTTGCCACCCAGTTGTGTGGGTGACATTCTTATGATTTCAGGGAGAGAAGAACACAGATTTGAAAGCAGCTTATTTACAGGTCTTACTATTAAGTAATTTTTAAAAATAAAGTCAGATCACTGCCTCCCACAGAAATATTAAAGCAGTAAGGGGTCTTAGGGTGATTTTCCTGTTTAAAACACAATGCAAAGAGAACGCAGACGGAGACAAGGCTTATTTAAATAAAAGACAGTAAGGGATGTACATGAAGATGTACATGGTGCCTGCCCAGTGCAAGGGAGTGAACACATAGCAGAAAATTCAATTCTCCTGAGCACCTCCTTTCAGGCTAATAAACTCAGCTCTGAAATCTCTCCATGACCATATTTTTTAAAGGTGAGCCCAAGTCAGTGTGTTAATCTAAGGAGATAAAATAGAACACATTCCAAACTGATTTCTTATTGGGCATAACTTTATTTGGATAGATGAATGCCCTTGCATGATGCCAAATATGTTGGTGATATGATGTCACTCAGACACAGTTTTTTTGAGGAAATCAGTTCATTTTCCATAATTGGGCTACTGTGTATATAATAGCTGAAATCCTCTATGTATGATTGGTGTAGTGAGGAAAAAAATAACTAAAAACCAGAAAAATAAGGGGAAAGAGAGTATAATAAGCTGCATTTTTAAGAACATTTTTTCTTATTTTTCTAATAATGCTAAAGCATCTTTAAGGATGTTCTGGAATAGAATGGGGATATCTATGTGCTGAAAAAGATGTAGGTTAAGGAAAGGAGTGACTGAGGATAATGTAGGCACATACAAGGCATACTGGAGCCTATAGGAAAGTGGCTAGGAGCTTAACTTTCATTTATGGTTATCATGTTCCCTGCCTAGATATGAATTTAAAAATTGATACTGAATATCAGCCTGTAGGTAAATCTTCCAAAAATCTCACCTGTAGGCTTTTGAAGAGAGAATTTGCCAGCAATCCCTTGTACAGCAATCCCTGTGGAGTTGGCTAGGGGCCACCAGGAAGTAAGAACAGTGTATCACACTTCTTTAAAATGTAACATAATCAATATCCGTTTCTAGCTCAAACAAGGAAATTTTGCATGGAAATCTACCTTAGACAAGGGGGTTCTTAATGCCTCCAGTACAGTCAGAGCACAACTTTTAGGATATTGTCTGGTCATTAGCCAGTCCTGTCCTTTTAACTTACTAGAACTAGGCTGACATTTCAGCATGTGAACTGAAAGTCAAACCTCTTGTTTCCAGGTTTACAGCACTTGCTGCAACTTATAGAAGTGGGTATAAGATATAGATTTCATATATTAGAAAATATTTGGGTTTATAATAAGTCGATCAAATTGTTTGTTATTGAGTTTGAGGGATAGGAGCAGAAGAGGAAAAAAATAAAGCAAGTCATTATGGTGGCTAACTAATGTCCAAGGACAGGGTAGGCAGCAGGCAACAGACTCTTCTTCACAGGTTTTCCATACAGAAAATGGGAAACCAGCTGTCCCAGTTCAAGGGCCAGGACACAACCACCACAGAGATTCTGCTCTTGGCTGCCTTCATGACTGGTGTGTTGCCACACCAAACTAATGGTTATTGTTGTCAAGCCTACATTCTGTCACATTTATGTTTTGACCCCTGGGGCAGTATCCAGGCTCCTTGAGAAGGACAGATCTTACCAGCTCTGTCACAGACCATCCTACTCAGTCACTGTTTTCTTATATTTATAAATATATCTATATGTTGCAGTGAAGCTTTCTGCCAGAATTTGTGTGCTCCCAAAATGTCCTTGTGCACAAGCAAATGAGCTTTTTTTTCTGGGAGGCATGTTTATTGGATCAGAAAAAACAACATGAAAATGGCTATCCCATTTCAGTGGACCTGAACAGTTTCTCATCAAGGTGTTGCACTGACTCTCATAGATATAATTAGCCCAGGAATCTCTGCACTGTTCTCTATTCCCCACTGTAGATATGCCAGCATTTCCATTTCCCAGCAGTGAACTGGAATTTCTTACAGGGACTGGTAACAAGTTCACAGTCACTTTTTGATAGAGTAAAAGATGTCCCTGTTGTAAGGTAATGTGAGGCCTTTAACAATCTTACAAAATACTTTCTTCTTTGTTATTCAGGCATAGGGAGACAAAGTTCTCCTACTGTTATTATTAACTGTTATACTGTTATATAACTTTTCAGAAAAGGATGTATCAATCACAGTTTATAACATATAAATAAACACAGGGCCTCAGTTGGTTTTTGCCCTGTTCCATCTATCACATACACTAGTGCAAAGCAAGTATATTTGCTCAGTAGGTGATGTGTGGAGAGCTGGATGACAGATACAGTGAAGATAAGAAAGACTAATGGAGTTACTGAGACCACTTCCTGTTGAATCATTTATCAAGTGTTCTGTCAGTTTACAGATTTTTCAAATCCCAAAGCACACTGAAGACAGAATGATACACAGTTCTCCAGAATTCCATCTTTAGTTCTAGCTGAATATATTCATTTTTAATTGCGTTTGCTGCCATGATCCAATTACCTAGTTAAACTATTATTCTAGTTATTGAATAATCAGTAAAAGAGCAAGAAGGGATAGAGGGTACATGTGTATTTGCATATTTACCTTATGCTTTCCATATGTGTATTTTCTAGGAAGACACTGAAATGGAGCTATGGCAGTCTCTTTGCTTTAATTAGTTAGCTTCCCTGAATTCCTTATGGAGAATGCAGATATCATAATGCCTTAAATGCTTTCTAATTGTGTATTTGTTCAGCAAGTCTCAAGGCATCCTCATGAATGTCTTTCCTCATAAATCTTCAAGAACTGCAAAAAGGATTTTCATCTCTGTCCAGGGATCAAACCTTGCAGTGCAGTCAGGAAATCAATTTGATTTTGCTGAATGACTTAATTGGCAAATGGGAGGCCTAGGATAGTGTTTGGCAGACATTACAGTAAACCTCCAACAGTAAATAGGTACTTACAAGATCACTCATTGTCCCCATACCCAAGACCTTTCCATTTTAAACATGCTCGTGTCCTTGATTTACTGTTTTAAAATATGTCTTCATATTCAAACCAGAGAAGAAGCTAATGCCATTTCTTCTTTCACCCAAAGAGGAGGCTGCTTCTTCCACTTACAAATTATGGTCTCTTTTTCTCTGTTTTGCTTTCCTTTTCTCTCTCCAAACTTGCTGCCACTTTGCCAGCAGAGCTGAAGCTAACACATAGCAGGACAGTATATTGTTGCCATCACTTGTGCTGCAGTTATTGCCAATTTTTATTTTCATTTCCTTTTTTATATAAATTTTCCATAGTTCCAAGGGCACAGTAGGGTACATAACAGCTGGGACAACTGCATATGTTCAGAGAGTTAGAGCTGTACATGCCTGACTAGCAATTGTCTCTTCACTATATATTTAAATATTTGAAGATAATTTCTCTGTAAAGCTTGCTGAAGGCCAAATTTAGAGTAGGATGTCAGTAATAAGGAATTGTGAGTAGGTGCAAAGGATTCCAAAGGAAGTCCAGAAGTTGAATTTTTTGTAGTCAAGCATTGAAAAATTCCTACAAAATATTTAATAAATGGGCAAGTCAGCAAATGGTGGTGTATGTAGACACCAGCTGTTTCAGACCATTCAGGTTAGACAACCTTCCAATACACTGGATCAAAGCACTGTTATTTGGAAAAATGGGATAGGGCTGGCAAAATATTTCCTTATACTGCAGCTTTTAGGCTGTTAAAGTAGCCGGGTTGTCTTCCTTAGACTCCTCTTAGGAAATAAAACATTAGCTGCTCTGCAGGACACACACTATTGCTATAGATTTTTATGCAGTTGGGCTAGTTTGTGGTTTAAAAAATTAATCAATAACATTAATTAATGGTATGGTAAGAGGAGTTATCTCCTCTTTACATATGGGGAATTGAGCCACTGGCTAAAACCAATGACATATCCAAGCCTAATCTTTAGTCTTACACCCTACATGCATGTGTCAGTTTTTGTATCTACTCACCATCCTTCTTTGTTCATATTTTCTTCTTCCAACTGCAGCAGTAGATAAAATAAAATTCCTCTTAGAAAGGAAACAAGTATCAAAATTCCCATATGTGCATTGCTTTTTAAAAGCAGACAAAGTTCAGGATGCACAGAGGCATTAATACCAGAAAGAACTCTGTGCATAGGAAAAGGGTGAGTAGATACAATAACTGACACATGCACAATCATTCCCATGTTGGGATCACACTGCATGCACTGGACAGTCACTCTGTGTATACTGGCAACATCAATAGGGCTTCCAGGGTGCCAAACATTTAGAAATCGTAGACAAATGGCCAAGCTCTTCTTTTGGCCAGGCAAAACTTACATGCAAGAAAACAGTACATGTTTCAGTAAAACTGAAATACACATAACCCCCATCAAATGTAAAGGCCAGAAAATGGTGATAGCCAATATTCCCAAACCCTTTAAAGGCTAAGGTGCCTCCTCTATTTAGTTCTTGATCAATCCACCTGAACTTCTAAAAACTATCCTAGCCAACTGTGTTTCACTGTTCCTTTTAGCGAATTTTGATGACCATTCAGAATATACATTTGAATTTCCTGAAGATAAGCACAAATGTATGTACATACACCCTGGCTGTACATACTAGATAAGAAAGACAAGAGTACTTAAGGTGTACTGAGAGAACATAATCTAATTTTACCATGAAACACATCCTTTTGTTTTTTCTACAGCTTATCTAATGAACTCAGGATCTGTTCCTTTGCCAGCACTGGGATACTTCACTTTCATGAGCTGATTTATAAACAGTTGAACAGTTTCTTTTCTTTGAGCACCAAGAAAAGAGCTCTTCAATTTTGTACAAATAGTGAAAAACTATTTATCTATGAAATCTAACTATCACATACAAACCTACTTATATATCTACATATGTGACTATTTTAAGATTTGTTTGTCATGAAGGAACAGCAAATACATATAGTCCTGTGAACCCTTAGGACACATTAATTTTCTGAGTGATGGTTTGGTTGAATGATATTGGTGTTTTAGTAATTTGTGAAGATATTAAAACCCTCCAGGGATCAGATTATCATCTAGACTAGTTTAGCAAACCTCATTTTCTTCCATGACATTCTGCTGTTTTTCATCATCTGAGAATTTCACCTAGAATATTTCACAACAATTCCGAGGCACTATAGATAAAGCAGAGTTCTTTTACCCAAAAAATAATGACGTATCCAAATCTGAGTAACTTCTTATTATGGAATGACAGAATTGTTTCATTACATCTATATTTTAGAGTTTCCTTAATTTCACACTTAATTCATTAAAATTCTAACTACACTTCAGAAAAGCTGATTTCTTGAAGCCTGGGACCAGCCCTTCTCACTTTGGTGAAAAGGTGCAGTGTGGCTTCTCCCACGACAGGTATTGAAACAATGCTGTCAAGCTGAAAGAGACTTGAAAGATGAGAGTGGAAGGCTGTGCATGTTGTGTCAGACTCCTCTGAGTAAGCAAAGAAACATGAGTCAACAGCCAGCTCAAAAGCCTCACCAGTTGATTTTTCTGAAATTTTATACTAACTTCTGCAGTTATCCCAGGTAATATTAGAAATTACCTCTGAAAAAAACATAAAATGATTTGCAAAACCTGAGCTACATTTGCTGCATGTTTCACTGCAGTCAGTGTATCAACCAACCACTGAAGCATTAATGAAATTTTTGCTTCCAAGTGTATTGCTCCATGTTCTAAGCCCCAAGTTTTGTTTAGGTTCTGGATCATTGATAGAGTCTGAGCCAAGAAAAGGCCGATCCTGAAAGATGAACACATCCTTTCTTCTGTTGGCTGTGGGCCAACACTACAGAAATTATTTCTCCCATTGCTTAGACCTACATGAGTTTCACAACTGCCTGCAGCTCTGTTGGAATATAGGATTCCTTTGGAGACTGGCAACTGACAAAACATCATTTCTCCCTGTGTAAATGTTGGTTGGGTGTTTCATGTTTGAGGTACTTTCTACTTTTCTCTCTAGAAACAAAGCTTACTGCATTTGTTATAGGCATAGAAGCTGGCAAATCTCTTTTTTTTGAATATTCAGGATATGTGTGTTCAGATGAAACAATTCACTAAATTTAGAGTGTTTAGAAAACTTCGTATATACAACTTGAGAAGCCATCTCCAGTGTTCAGAGAACAGAGCGGTGCCACGCATGCTGTGAGCAATTGGACCCTTGCTCAAGCCTGAGATAGCATCACAGAGCTGGCACCAGGATTTATTTGGATACCTGCTCTTATTATCCTCCTACTCTGGGAACTGGCTCACGATGACAGCTGTACTTAGAAGAGCCCCCACACTAATACTACTCACATTAAATGTCAGCCTAGTTACTCAGCCTGCTCCAGCTCATACTACGTGGTCAGAACTGTCTCAGAATGACATTAACATTTGAGATGTGTTTCTCAGTTATCAGCAATCCTTCTCCAAGAAAAGAGTTGTTACTTTAAAGAGAAAAAATCACTTCTCTAACTATCAAAACTACAACATCCCTTTATATTTGGATATGAAATACTGTGAACATTCTCCATTTCTTCTCTTTTTTCTAATATATATTACTATACTCATCTGACATTTCTATAAGCTTTTGGGGTGGTGCTTTCCTCTTTATGACTAACTTTACTGAACACTAATGTATCTGTCTTGATACACATATGTCCCTTCTCCCAGAACATTACCATATAAACCAAGGTCAGATGATTCAGTTAAAAGACAGATTGTTCCTGGCACAGCTCTGCTTCTGTAAACGGAGCACATTACTTATTTATCTAGCTGTTTGTTTTTTTTTTTAACAAAGCAGAATTCCAATAAGAGCAATGGAAGCACAAAATACTTCTCAGTCCACTGGGTGGAAGTTGACAATTCAGGACACACATATAAATAGTAATTTGGGAGATGAAGCTTGGCATTTTAGAGAAGCAAGGCAAAAAAGAAGGCATGAAAATCCATGCAGGACAAAGACACAAAAGAAGAAACAACTCCAATACTTGGACTGAATAAAGAAAGCAAGCTAACAAATAGCTTTAAATGGCACTGGCTCCCAAAAAACAAAGCAAATTAATATCACCAAGACTCAACTCCCTCATGGAGAAGCCCCAGAAACAAAGAACAACGGATGACTCAGAGAGGAGCAAAAGAGCAATGAAATATTAACTGAACATAGACACTCTTGATGTGAAAGGCAGTCTGTGTCTTCAGTCTGCATTTGTGGGTACTGCACAGAGAGGAAGCCAGCACTGCACCATCCCAGGGCACGCATCCCCTTGGCAGACTGTAGCCCTGCTAACATCACGTCTCACAGATCTCTTTACATTCTCCCAGCAAGTTGGGCAAGTTCTAGAGAGCATCTGCCTTTTGGGGATTTTCATTTACTGAAAAATTTTATAAGCAACACAAGATTATCCTCCCAGTCTTTCCAGATGGCTCTAGATCTTCCTTCTTAGTCCTGAGTATAATTCCTACCAGCACCACTCATCTTTATCATTGAGGCTATCAGCCTCCTGTTTCCTTACATATTTTTCTGTCAGCTAAAATCTCTAGAGAAATTTCCTAAGCATCTCCCTTTTTCAAGAAGCAGATCACAGTTTGCCCTTCAATACTTCTCTGAGGCAACTAACAGATGTTCTTCTAATGTTAACTGGGACGTCTCTACCTGGTAATCACCTGGCCCCATTCCCCAGCTTCTCTGCTGCTGTCCCAAGCAGCCATTGCTTTAAATGGCAATTGTGGGATAGCGCAGAGGGGAAGAACATAACCTACACAGCATAAGTCAAGGAATGGTGCTGGCCATCCAACACTGTCAAGCCTCCTTTACACCTGGTTTAAAAGATAATACTTATAAGCAATGACAGCCTTATATAATGAAGAAGAGCACTGTATGACCCTAAAGTGACCTGCTGCAGTTGTCATTCCTGCTGCCAGATAAACTACTGTGGCAACATAATAACAGCAAAGAAAATGCATCAGTCTGTAAGGCTTGGCAAACCATTCTGGAGTGAGTCCAGGAATGACAACTGGGTTTGCACAGCCAGTTGTAGCAGCATGAAGTGACTAAGCTGCATGGGCAAAGACATAACAAACTTCAGGGAAGTGTCCATCACCAGTACAGTTATAAATAGTTGTCGTGTTGGGAGATGGAGCACCCACACTGAATACTGTTATGATCTGTGTCTCCAGCTGAATAGCAACTAGGCAGCTTTGGAGTAGATACAGATGGGTAACTGGGCAGGAACAGCCTATAGGAGACTTTCCTCCATTACTGAGCTTGCTACAGAAACATTCTACATTGAAAAGTTCTGATGCTCTGTGTGTGTGAATTTTATGCCTAATTGTAGCCTATGTTGACTAGATGGCCACATAACACATTATCAGTATCCAGAAACAAGCAACAGCATCCCTAACTTACTCTTGGACACAATTTATCCCACCTTGCCCCACCACCAGAGGAGAAGCTAAAGGACCAGTATCTCATCTAGAGCAGGAAAAGGAAACCAAGAAATAAACACTTGTGGTGAGAGAGCAGAGAACACCTGCTGCAGCCCTGCACTGCATGGCCCCAAACTCTTGTTGCAACTTGTGTTTGCAGAGAAGCTGAACATGAGTCAGCAGTAGGCTTAACGAGGGAGGAGGGTCAGAGGAGGATGGTGTACCAGGCTGCACTGGTGAAAGTGTAGACAGCAGGTCAAGGGAGGTGCCTGTTCTCTCTGCTCAGGACTTTTGAGATGACACCCAGAGTACTGTATGCAGTCTGAGCTCCCCAGGGCACAAAAAGACACTGCCAAACTGAAGAAGGTCCAGTGGAGGTATGCTAAGATGACTCGAGAACTGCGATACATGAATTAGAGACCTGTGTTTGTTCAGTCTACAGAAGAAACGTCTGATTTGGTGGTGCAAGTTCACATATTGCACTGAGAAGACAATTTATAGGAGTGAAGAATACAGTAAGTTATAAAAGAGGGCTTTCTTTTTCTGTGGATATGCCTTTTCTCTCATGGAAGGAGGAAAAGCATACCCAGAAACTCAGTGTTTCATGAGTCAGATTTCAAAATCTCTTTTTTTTTTTTTCAATCACCTGCCATGGAGAAAGAGGAAGAAGAAAGTACATTTACGTTATTGTGAAAATCAGAAAACCTAAAGGCTGTTTTGAAAATATTATAAAAATGTTTTTTCAATAGTATTGTGGCCAACCACAATACATGTTTTCTTTTGTGTAAGCCATGGCATTCTCCAGGAATCAACTAACTGGGAATGAGAATAAAACTTTTGCACCTGTAAGAACTCTTAATTTTAGCACCATTTTGGTGATAAATGCCTGTTTAGATCATAGACATATGATGTGTTCGTATTATGCTTGAGCTTTCAGAAAGCAGAAGCGAGGTTAAAGGTTTCAAGTCATTACATACCAGCACAATGATGTATAATAGCTATGGTGTATGACCATCAGGTTCTTTGCTAGCAGTCATAAGAGGAAACAAAAAAAGAAAATAGAAGGAAAAAATTTTGAAGCAGAGTTATGGCTGTTTCACACTCAATATCTGAAGGAAGATGAAAAAGAAAAGAAATGATACTCAAAAGAAAATATCTACAAAAGGGAAAGGAACCTTGCCAGCTCTTAAGAATGGATGATAGATTCACTATTAGCTCAGATAAGCTGATTACTATGAACAGTGACTGAGCCTTTCAATCATTATCTCTATAGTCTGATATTTTCCAAAAAAGGGAAGAGCAGTGGGAATAGGTCACTGGATTTACCTGTAGGTATCCCCTTAGTATAATATATGTAAAAATAAGTCTAAATGAACTTCTGGCAAGGCTGATTAAAGAGCTTTTGCTGCCAAACAGTCTGAAAGACTTAGAACAAAAGAAGCATGAAGTTTACAGAATACTATGGAGGATGTGGTGGGATTCAGAAACAAAAAACCCCAAACCCCTAAACATAAAAGGTGTTTGAGGGGGGAATGGAGATGACATGTTGATAGTCAGCCCACAAATCTGTAAGCAAGGATGGGAAAAAGAAGGCTGGGCAGGACACAGAAGGAAGTGTCTTCTCTGGCTCCGTTGTGAATGCTTCTGCATTAACATCTCCTTCCCTCAGAAATTACTCTTCAGAATCCTCTTAGCCTGTTTTAAATTAGATCAGGAAATATTCCAATAGTGCAAACATATTCACAGACAAAATGCTCCTTGGAAAGCTCAAGTAGATGAGGTAGATTATTAAAGTATGATGAAAGTATGATGAGTTCTGCCCTGAAGAACAAAGGTGAAAAGTTCAGAAGAAAAAAAATTAAAACAGAAAAATATATTCAGATTTCTGAGAATAATTCACTTGATGGATGACTTCAGTTTTTTATCTATCTCCTAATGAAAGTTATCCCATCAAAGTGACCACTTGATATGGGTTGTTCAGGGCCTTATGCCATTACATCCTCAGGTCCTCATCCCCGCTTTCTTCACAGGGCATCAAAACTCTAATTCCTGTGGACATAGGCCTATTATGTGTTTTGTCTACTTTGTACAAAATAGGACTGTATAAAAGCTGCCTTCCATTTTGACAATCCTAACATCTACTAACACAGTGATTAGACTGCTCACTTGGAGTGATGTGGACATCTAAATTCATATCTCCACTTCAAATCAGACAAAGGATTCAATTAAATCCAAATTCTACATTTCAGCTTTTCAAAGAAATGTCACAGCTTGAGACCCACAGCTCCAGCAAACGTGAATCCTATGAGGAGAGCAAAAGCTATGAAGAAACAAAAAATAGTCTATTCCTCCACTTAGCATTTTCAGATATCTTGAAGGTCAGGATACTGATCAGTAAGTTTTGAATTCCATTGAGCTACAGTTGAATGCTATAGTTCCTATGTTTCTTCATGGTGAGTCTGATGGCTGGTTATATTCACATTTCTATTCTATGCACGTTGAAATGGTGCTACATGAGTACTTTCATCTGCTCTTTGAAATAGCTTTGACATTAATTTTGTTCTTCTTTTAATGTTTAATTTCTTTTGCAGATCCACGAAGTTATCCAACAATGAGTACATCTGTCAAAGCACAGGCTTTTATAGTTTTCCCTGTGGAAAACAACAGGCTTTGAGTAGTTTGAGCACCCTCATCTGTTCTTTCTATCACTTCTGTGTACTTAGCAGTGTAGACTCATGCTCTTCCAGGATTTCTTTTTGCCCAGTGTCTATTACAAAAGAAAATTGTCTGCCTGTCAGATATTTTCCTTTCTCAGTTCCTTTGAAGAACAGTTCTCATAATTATTCCTTTTGTTCAGTTCTTAAAATCTGTTTCATTTCATATTCTACAAAAGAAGCACAGATCACCTTTTCTTCTTTTGATGTTCTCAGTCGTCTCCATTAAAACTGTTCATAAGAAATGGAGAATCTAGGATGGGGCAGAATAACCAGGTATTTCAAAAGTACATTTGTGCTCAGCTGTTCAGTTCACAGGGAGGAGAGAAGTGGCACGAAGAAATCAATACCTTAGAAACACATTGTGAAACTCACTTTAAAACATAGATAAATGGTGAATGTCTATCTAATGGTGACAACACTTCAGGGTGTGCTGCAGGCCTGTTATTATAGTCTGACTAAGATTCAAGCTTCTTCCCATTTTTCCATCTCCTTCTCCTCTCATCAGGGATGACAGCATCATCTTCCTACTCACTAAGCATAAATAAGACACCATCCTTCCTCACCCCATCTCCCATATCCCCTTATATCTTGTCTCTGTTGAAATCTTACTACTCATTTCTCTCCACAGCTTTGCAAAGATCACCATGTTTTGCCTGAGAGACTGCCAAAGTGTTTATCCATGGGCCTATAACCATATTGCCTGACTATGGTCACCTCCACTTTTCCAGCTCTGTTGCCTCCAGTCTTCTTGCCACTTTGTCTATGCCAAACATTTTTACTACTTTTTACTTTGCCTTTTGCCTTCATAACCAGCTCCACCTTGCTTTCTTTTTGCCATATTACTACTTCAAACATAAGTTTTCTTAAGGCTTTAAAGACTGCTACAAGGTAACATCATAGATCTCCTTTGATACAAAAATGATAATGCTAGTCCATGTTATTTTTCTAACAAACACATCTGTAAATAACTTACCTGATCTATCATGATTGATATCTGACATAATATGAAAATCCCTTTCAGAACCCAGGAAAGCTTTACCAGCACATTCTTCAATTTCCTTCTTAAATCTTTTCTTCTCCAGGTCTTTCAGTTAATCAAATATTTTGTAGGGTGAACTAAGAACACTCTATGGCATACAGAATCACATAGATAAAACTGCATCTCCCACAGACAACAGAAAACAGAAGATGGGCAGGAGAGAAAATAGGAAAGGTGGGTTAGAAATGACAGCTTTAAATCAGGTCTCAGGTAAACTGCATCCTGACCTGGCTCTACTCCAAGCTGATTTATATATGAGGAAATAGAACATCATCCAGTTTTCCGAGCAAAGGGCTCTGCAACCCCACAGGGACACTCCTGGTGCAGTGGGTGGGCAGTGAGGTCAGCACAGCCACCCCATGCACCAGGCACTGAGCTTGGACACGCTGAGCTGACCTCAGACTGACTGCCCAGAGTCCTCTGCAGGCAGAATGAGAGGCTTGGGAGACTGAGGTGACCATATGTGAGCCCAGCATCAGTTTCTCTCATTTTGCATCTAACTGCTCCAGGTAATAGAAATGCTGTCTAGTTTCATGTTTACTCACTCTTTTTTATGTAGACTTTGAACTGAGGCACAATTTAACACCTGTAACAGGAGGAGTTTACCTCTTCTGTTTGATCTTTTCTTATCAAAGTTTTTGTCCAGGTTTCCTGCACCTGAGATCTGAAATAGAGGTCTTCAGACAACATCCACCAGCTTACTTCAACTGACATAATTTTGAAAGGGCACAGAATTATGCAAGTTTACATGTGATGATGACAGTACCCTGAAGTCCTTTCTTTAAAACTTTATATGCAGCTCTAACTAAAATCCTCCAGTCCTGAAAACAACGAGAAAGACTTGAAAGGTTTAGTCATGATGATACAGAGCCCAGAAGACAGAAGAGCATGCAAAGCAAAAGAGTCCATGTGATATAACAGGACTCAGAAGTGAGGTAAGCTTCAAAAAATTAGGTGATATAGTAAACAGTCTAGTTTTCTCTAGCTTTTTTTTCTGCTTGTAAGTACAAGTGACCTTTGCTTTGAGAAAAGAAAGGCAAGCATGCCACAGTTATCCTGACACATGTTTGTACCATCTCTTAGAGCTCAGTCCCACATTTCTGGTCTGGCATTTTGCACAGATGACAGGGGAAGACAGTTCAAGCAAGGGAAGGGACATGAACCTTTTAAATTGATAAACTAGTTTGTGAAAATGACATTCAATAAATTAGTTAACACTAACAAGCTTTAGAGATGCTAAAATATCAAAAAAAAGCAAAAATTTTCTATCTTATTTTCAGTTTCCTTTACTGGGTCCCCTCTGCCTTTTTTTCATTCTGATGTCAGGGATCTGGCTCTTCAGTCTCTGCTTGTCAGGAGGAAGCCATGCTGAGGGGTAAGAAACTCCGTTTTTCCTCTAGCCCAGCAGAACTGGAGGAAGTTTCCTGTAACTCACCACTATCTTCAGCTTTGAGATCTGACTAAAGGAAGCAAATCCATTTTTCCCTTCCTTGTCCCAAATTGTCACACTTCACAGATGCCTGCTGTCTCATCAGTGTCTTCCAATGGGCAGCTTCTTCTGTAATTCCCTTTTCAGCCAACTTGCTGTGTGGTACCTTGAATATACTGTTAGACCCTCTACAAGGAGGAGAGGCCCACAGCCCATTCTATCCTACACTCCCTCTGGAGCAATTTCATACAGCCACTTACCTTTCCAGAATTCCTTGCTGTAATTGCCTGCCTGGAGTGTATAGCCCCAGATCTCTTTGGTTAGAGGAGTCTATAAGCAAGGCATGGCAGAGGTTGAAACCTACATTACAGAGGTCATATTTTTTTACAGAGGCAAGGGAATGCTCATTCAGTCAGCTCAAAAATGCTCTGTGACTGAATAAATTCTGAAGAAACTGAAGAGGAATTAGAGGACCAAATCCCAGGCAAGGGAAAACAAGCAGTTGTGATGGTTAATAGACACAAGGACAGCTCATAGGAAAAGAATAATGAGACATGGAGCATGATGTAACAGAAACAGGCCAGATGGCAGTACAGCTGTGGGGAAACTCAGCTAGCTCTGAAATGAGTCTTCAGTTGTTCACACTGAATAACTGCTGACTGCAGACCCAAGCCACTGACTGCAAAACAAGCTCTGGCTGTCTCAAGCCAGTGGCAGTTTATTAACAATTACCCAATTGAAAGCAAAGTGGAGCAGGTGATAGTAGGAAATCTGCCATGGCACGTCTGATGAAGAGCCATTCAAGACTGTCCATGGCCTCTCTTTCTTTCTATGACACAGATTTAGGGATTTAATAGAAATATAACTTACACTGTAAATAACTCAACCACTAATAACTTTACTTGGTACTGGATTATCCAGTTGACATCAGTTCCAGGAAATCTTTTGAAGTCATCCATGGATGAGTCAGTGTGCAAACAGGAAAATGAATCCATAAATAGTTTGAAATAAATAGTTGTATGGAATTTCTGTGATATCTGTGACTGCTTGTAGCCTACCAGTGATAAAAGCCACAAAGGAAGAACTTCACACTAGTCTGGGTCAATTCTCATGTGAATCAGAATAATTCTTCAGAAACAGCAGTGCTCTCAAATTACTAACTTTCATGCTAGAATTTAGCAGCTACCAGCTACCCAATATACAGCATGGTGCTGTTCTTACAGTAACAAGAGTTAAATGGAGCAGTGTTTCAGTTTTAGAACAGTGTGCCAAATGTACATCTCAGAAGTCTCTTCTGGGGAAGTGGACTACAGAACCAAATGCCAGTCTCCAAAGGAGGGAAAAATGAGAAGTAGCAATGATTTCAAGTGACTTTGCATACAAGTCCCTAGAAACTGTGCAAACTCTACAGTTACCTGAAAAGAGGTTGTAGTGAGGTGGGGGTCAGTCTCCTGAGTAATAAGCAAAAGGGAAAGAGAAAATGGCTTTGAGATATGTGCCAGGAGAGGTTTAGATTGGATATTAGGAAAAGATTCTTCACCAAAAGGGTTGTCGAGGATTTGAACAGGTTGCCCAGAGAAGTGGTTGAGTCCCCATCACTGGGGGTGTTTAAAAGACATGTAAATGAGACACTTGGGCACATGATTTAGTGGTGATATTGGCAGTGCTGGGTTAAAGGTTGGACTCAATATTCTTAGAGATCTTTTCCAACCTAAATTATTCTATGATCCTATGATTCTGTTATTTAAGTCATCCTCTGGGATTTAAAGAAAACATCTGCAGCTGATACAAAAATACAGAATATTCCAGTTTCTGCCTCTGGTACTGGAGAAGAACTTCATGCACAAGAGAGGCAGAGTTCAGTGCCAGAATATTCAGAGACATTTCATATTCATCAACAAACACCAGCTGAATGGTTTCCCTAAGTAATGCCATTAGTCTGCAATTCACTGACATTCTCCCATGCAGTTCAAATGGTTTTCAGTGGATCATGACAAGTGTCACTGACAAGTGCTTGCCATTGAAATATTCATGGCTGAATGTCATTCAGATGGGAGGTCAACTGTCCACCACTGTATGAACAGTGCTGAGGAATGCAGAAAGAAGGCACTGGTTTTCCCCACCTGATTAAATCCTCCCACATGTATCATCTGTTTTTGCTCTTTTTGCCTTGCAGCTTATTGAAACATCACAGGACATTTATGTGTCCCAAAAGCAGATTGCTTTGTTGTTTGCACTGCTTCATCATCACGCTCCTTATCCACACAGAAAAGGAAATGCTGTTCTTTTTCGTTGAGAAGCATCAGCTGTTTGTTGTTGTATTGACTCTGTTATACATAATTTTAAAATCTCTGGAATAATTTATTTGCTATTAGTTCTTCCTCTCCAACATCCTTCACCTTCACCAAAATTTCTGATTGTAATCCACATTGTTCAGATGCAAGGATGAACGACACCTTACAAGAAGGATTCGCTATGTGACATGAGCTGTATGTGTTTTTTTCTGGTATTTCACTTCTGAAGAACTCATTCTGTCCTTCAGATAGCCTGTAAGTCCTGTAAAATATTTCACCAATCATGAGACAGTTCCACAAAAAAAAACCAAACAACAACAACAACAACAACAACAACAACAAAAAAAAAAAAAAACCACAAAAAAAAAGAAAAACAAACAAAAAAAACCCTAACTGAGTATGGTATGAGGATGAATGAAGTTAATATCTACCACAGCATTTCGTCAGCTTCTTGGGAGCTAACAGACTGTCTTCTCTGATCCTATGTGCAATACCATCTTAAATAGCACTAGCAAGAGCAATCTGAATTTACCATGAGAGGTTATTCTAGAGTATAAGAGCTACTGGCAGGAACATCTGACAAGGTGCATTTCTCTCTCCATAATTCCATGTTTTCTTTTCCACCTATTGCTCTTACAGGAAGTCACCACCAAGGAAAAAGGGAACCCTTACTTTTAAAAAGTAATGGCATGATCTTGTGTTCTCCCTTGAAACAACACTGACCAGTTATATAAATTTCATTAAACAGATTTCTGTCAGACTGCTAAGCAAAGGGGAAAAATTAACAAAAGATTAGGGGAGCAAAGAACAGATATGGGAAGAAAATACTAGGAAAGATTTAAAGGAACACTGAAGTTCTCAGGTAAAGCCTTAACATACTGCTGGGATCACCAGAGCATGGCATGGCTATTCAGAGAGCTGAACCAAGACACTCTCCATTATTTTTATACTGATTAGAGCCAACTGAAGGGTATAAAAGGGATTACAAGCCGTGGCTGCATACAATATCTGAGAACAGAAATGAGGAAGTCAGTTCTAGTCCTGTCTTTGTAATTCAGCCTGAATTAGACAAAATCCCTACTGTGAGCCTAGAAACCATTTAGAAAGAGAATATTCATGTCTCTCTCTAGTCTTAAATCATAGTGCTCATTTTTAAAAGTTCTCTATAAGCCTCAGCTTGGCATGACTATAAACTATTTAGATTATGCAAGTTTAGACTTTGCCTCAAAATGAGCAAGCAAAAAGAAGAAACATATATCAAAACCTCATTCCCCACTTCTAAATTCAATTTGGTAAATAGAACCAGCCATAAATCCTACAAATGCTCCTGACTAGTTCTTTTTCATTAAACTTTATCACCCATGCAAGTCTGGGTGACAGTCAGCTGACACACACACACTAATAAAGAGGAAGAACTTTCACAGACACTAGAATGTGAATTATGAATGTTACATTTGATTTAGAGTTTGGTGCAGAATAAACAGATTTTACATGTACATTACTGGCTTTGCAGCTGTTTGCTGCAGTGCTGTTGCTCTGCAGCTAGGTTGGCATTTTTCACCTCAAGAAGAAGAAAGTTACTGCCATACTGCAGTTTCAGTCCACTAATTTTCTATTGCAAGGGGACACTTAGGCACCCACTGTTCAATAGTATCACTCCCTTTCACCATAAATCATCTCTCTTGCTGCCCTTGTGGGACTCTTTGTGGCTTACAAGATCTCTACAATCTTTTTCTCTAACACCTCCATGAATTTCTGTTCTATCCAACTGTTCACTGTTTACAAAAACCCCTCTCCGGAAGATAAAGATAAATATTTCATAACCTACAGCTCTCTTAGAAACCTAGAAGAAAAGGGAATACTAGGCATGGTTTCCTGGACAGATTCTGATCTCTACGCAAGCATTAAACAAAATCAAGCCCAAACAAATTATTTACTTTATTGAGAGAACAACCTCAATGTCAATATAAGGCCCTAAAGAAGACTACTGATTGTGTTGAAGATCTAGGTCCTTCAGGATCTGAAATCCTGAAGAACTTTTAACAGGTGTAAGAAGTAACTCTAGCTGATCTATAGGATCGTGGAGGGAAGTGAGGAATATTACCTTTAGTTAAAGAGTGAAGAGGTACACTGGCAGTTTTAGCTATGGCCTGCAGTCTTATCTCCATCTTAGTCCCTTTTATGAATCTATTGTCACACAGACTTCTAATGAAATAATTCCACTGATGAGGGTTTGTTTTATAATGTCACTGAAAAAATTGTGTTCTTACACCGGAACTGTCATCAGAGCTATCCCATGGAAAGCTTCATACCTGCATGTGCTTCTCAGTGTATGCAATAACCACACTATTATCTACAACTATAAAGAGATACCAGTCCTTTGACTTCTAAATTAAAGCTGAAACACAATTTGTGGTGGAATAAATGACAGGCATCTTGCACTGAGCAGCAAGCAGTAGCAAGAATTCTTAGCTATTTTCAACACCCGAAAATTCCAAGGACACAATAAAGAACACTGACAAAAGCTTAAACATTTTGCTACAACAGAAAGCCAAAGCTGTGTCTGGGCAAACACCTGCCTGTTATCAAACACCTTAGCTATTAGATTAATTTCTTATGTGGTGAGATGCCTGGAGAATATTTCCTTTCTCTTTGCAGGGTGAAAGCTTGAGAGGGCTGACCAGATCTAAACCAACAGATTTCTGTAAGCATCTTGGCAACTCAGAGAAAAACGTCAACTGTTTAGAAATAAAAGTTAGAACAATTAATAAATGGAATAAAAGTTAGAACAATGTGATATGATTGCCTCTGTAGAAAACCAGAAACTAACCAATTTAGTCTCTCCAAGCAGGTCTTCCTGGAGTGCATTATTAACACACTCTAAAGTACTGATAAACTGTGACAGTTTTATAAATCTTTCCAAACACAAAAATTTGTACAGCTATTCAGACTGAGCTTTGAGATGAGTATTTGAAAAATATCTATCCACTAAAGTCTAAATTTAGATTCCACAATACACAGCAGGAACAGGACCAGGGTTAGGCACAGGCCTTCCTATTTTCTTCAGATCTGGGGGCAGAAAGAATCCGGTCTGGTCTCTGGCATGATTCAAAGCAACTTTCTGTCATTTAACTATTAGAGCCTGTTTCACTGAGCCAGTGGCCTTTGTGGAATTGTCTCTTGTCCTACTTCCTTACTCTAAAGGATGTCACCTTTGTGGGTGAATAAGGTTGATTATCTTCCCTCAATAGAGGACTATTTTTAAATTATTTTTTAGGGAACCCTGTTAATTATCCATGCAGACTGATGGCAGCTGAAGCAGACCCGAGAATCAGGTCCTACACACATTATTAAGGATTCCTTTCAGGACAGGAAACCAGCTTGTTACTCTTCCTTTGTTAATTCACTTTCCTGGGTGATGAAATGAGCTAAATCGCAGGTGCTGGTATGTGTAGTGGAAGTGTGTGTAGGAACAGGAAAAGTGGATGGCAGCTGCTACAATAAAGAAGAAATTAAAAGAAGCAGCACTGCCATGAGGACAGGAAAGAATTAAGCAGCAGATTTAGGGTGACAGGCATGATGATGCTATAAGAAAAGAAGAGACAACATGCAGTTCAGCATACATGAGTTATGCATAACCATAAAATGAGAATTGAAACAGCCATCATTAGAATGCCTACGAGGTGAAGAATTTCCTATGGGATGTAAGGGTAACAAAGCACCAAAACTAAGTGGCAACAATTTAAAAATACTTTTCACCATTCCAAGTCAAATGAAATTTTTTTATTTTTCCAGATGCCACTTTTTTTGAGGGCTTACTTGGTACATGGGGAGACAGATTATCTGTGTATAAAGTCCATGTAACTGCGATTTACTAGATGTTTCTGCTACAAAACCCATTTTGGAACCTGTTTTTATATATCGAGGCACACTAGAAAAGTCTTTATTCCGCCCAAAATGCCTCCTTGAGCTCAGTGGAATACGGGGCCTTCTGGGTGAACAAACAGCTGCTCTGATGTGAAAATTCCGTGCGTTTCCTAAGAATTGTCAGAACAGTAAGGACAGGCTTTCAAGCCACGACCTTTCTTTCCCGGTGAAAAGTGATAATCAGTTTTTCCGCTCCCGGGGGCGGGGGAGGGAGACAGGTGCCGTCGGACGGAGCTGGGGGGCAGGACGCGGGGGGCAGCTCACACGTGCACGCAGAGCAGCGGCGGAGGGCGGAAGGTGCCGGAGCCAAAGAGAGGCCAGCCGGCGGCACACAGAGCCCGATTTAATNCCCCTCCGCCCGGCCCCGGGCACGCAGTGCGGCCCCGCCGGCGGAACCGGGACACCGCGCAGCGCCGGCAGGCGCGGGCCGAACGCCGGGAGTGCGCGTCGCGCAGGGAGCAGTGCTGGCCTGCGGAAGATGAGGTCATGGAACTGGGATGAGCCCCCAGTGTGTACATTTCAGGGATGGAGAATCACGGTTATGCTAGAGACTAAGGATTCATCAGTTTGGAAGTGACTGAGAAGGAGGGATCCCGACTATGAGCTGCTCTGGTTGCAGCTCTGAGAAAAAGGATCCTGTGTCCACTTCTGGACACCTCAGGATAAGAGAGACATGGAGCTCCCAGAGAGGGTCCTGTGGGCGCCCACAAAGATGGTGAGGAGTCTGGAGCACCTCTCTTATGAGGAGAGACTGGAAGCTGGGCCTGTTTAGTCTAGAGAAGACTGGAAGGGATTTAGAAGACTAGGAAGGGATCTTTTAAGTGCGTATAAGTACCTCAAAGGCAGGTGCCAAAAGGATGGGGCCAGACTCCTTTTGGTGGTGCCCAGCAACAGGACGAGGAGCAGTGGCCATAAACTAAAACACAGGGAGTTCCATCTCAAGGAAGATTTGCTTTACATTGAAGATGTCAGAGCAATGGAACAGGCTGCCCAGGGAGATTGTGGAGTCTCCCTCTCTGGAGACATTAAAAATCCACCTGGACACATTCCTGTGTAACCTGCTCTAGGTGACCCTGCCTTTGTAGGGTCATTGGACTAGATGATCTCCAGAGATCACTTCAAACCCTAACAATTCTCTGATTCTCTGAAATGTGATCCTAAGTGCTCCTGGTGTGAAATGCCACAGCACAAGTGCGAATATTCAGTAGGCCACAGCTGAGATGCTACCTGCAACTCTGGTTCAGTCATCTGATTCTGGTCACTCACACTCAAATACAGGTGAACTGGGACTTGCATACCTGCTGAGAAGACTTAAATGCAAGATAAGGAGGATGGAAGCTTTTGCAAAACAAAAGGAGAGGGAAGAATACTGAATACTTAGCTAGCTGGAGCTCTGTCAGTTCGTGACAAGTTTTTTATATACGTATATTTGCAGTGGCAGGAAAACTGAACTTGAGCAGGGTGTTGTTTCCAATCTTCTGATAGATGGGCCAGCAGTGTCTAGATACCTCAGTGATAAATCATGCAAATAAGTAAATACACAAACAGTAATGGCATTCCCAATGTACTTATGCAGGGGCCTCCAGCAGCTGTGCAGATGTGAATGCCAGACACATATCTATCACTCAGCAAAATGCTAAGCAGGAATTACTGGCTTCATATTGAGCTGGGAACACTGATGTACAGAGAGGCTGAGTATAAGTCTGTTACACAGTTTTCTTGTCAGTAACCACAAAGCTTCAATGGGCTGAACTAGCAACACACAGAAGATCTGGAATGCAAATCCCCATGTAGAAAGCTTTCCTAGAGCAACAAGAAAGGGGTCTATACCTGCCTGCTTAAGATGGGGTGAGAGCCCTGTCCATTTCTCAGGAGTGGCCTATGTTGTACTGTGATACTGTATTCTTTATATCCTGGGGATAATAGAAAATAATCAGAAGCTTCTCTGTCAATTAAAGCAACCTTGAAGTGGCTCTATATTTGGCTTGGGCACATCACAACAATGGAACAGTGTTACCCCTAAGTGAAAGAACCATGTAACTGGAAAAAAAAAAAAAGTGAGAAAGAGACAGAACTGAAAGAAACCACAGAAACCCTAAATTCTCTTTTACCACAGTAAATGCAAGACTTC
>VWZP01001401.1:0-30530 GCA_013396995.1 Dicaeum eximium | reverse complement strand
GCCTCCAGCAGCTGTGCAGATGTGAATGCCAGACACATATCTATCACTCAGCAAAATGCTAAGCAGGAATTACTGGCTTCATATTGAGCTGGGAACACTGATGTACAGAGAGGCTGAGTATAAGTCTGTTACACAGTTTTCTTGTCAGTAACCACAAAGCTTCAATGGGCTGAACTAGCAACACACAGAAGATCTGGAATGCAAATCCCCATGTAGAAAGCTTTCCTAGAGCAACAAGAAAGGGGTCTATACCTGCCTGCTTAAGATGGGGTGAGAGCCCTGTCCATTTCTCAGGAGTGGCCTATGTTGTACTGTGATACTGTATTCTTTATATCCTGGGGATAATAGAAAATAATCAGAAGCTTCTCTGTCAATTAAAGCAACCTTGAAGTGGCTCTATATTTGGCTTGGGCACATCACAACAATGGAACAGTGTTACCCCTAAGTGAAAGAACCATGTAACTGGAAAAAAAAAAAAAGTGACTAAGAGACAGAACTGAAAGAAACCACAGTAACCCTAAATTCTCTTTTACCACAGTAAATGCAAGTCTTCATTTACATTCAGCCAGCAACAAAAATTGCTTTGCATCAGCCATCTTTCACTGGCCCATACTTCTCAGATACTTGTCCACGCTCTCAGCACAAGCCTGTAACTACAGGCAATCTAGTGAAAAAGCAGGCATTTTCCTTTGCTAAACTTGGCCCATAAAGAAGACACAAAACAAAATCAACCAATGAGCAAAACTTAGTGACAGGCTTTTAAGAATTCATCAAAGAAAAAGTGTTGGTCTACCTGTGCAGGCACTGGCCTCATAACAAAGGCCAGCTCTCAAAATACACATCTGCAATGGGAAAAAAGGTGAAGTCTCTCCCTGGTCTCACGCAGACCTTCATGTCCCACACCCCAACCCAGTGGTTTCAGGCAAAGCCATAATACAAATATTTTCATCTAGAAACCATCATTCTCCCATTTTACCTGAATTCTGGGCTGAAAAGAAATTGTAGAGAGCAAATAATGCATCAGTCTAAAATAGGTTCTCTGTTGTTTTGACTTTTCCCCCCATAGGTTATATTTCTATTCCTTGAATGACCAGCTTCTTCCCTGAAGCATTAGAGGAGCCCAGCAGAGCCCCAGCAGTTTAACTTTCTAGCAACCTTTGATACCCACAGCACTCCACTTAGTGGGAAGCTGAACTTGACCTTCCTCCATGATGATGGGTAAACCTTGGGAGTCTATCCCAGTTCTTTCATTGGTTTGCTACCGGGTTTGTACAAGTGAATTCCTTTTTGTCAGTTTTCTCCACTGGAAAAATAATAGTTTGTTTTAGTCTCATGATGTTTGAGTGTCTCCTGAGTCATAAAAGGCTGCCAGTCAACCAGAGAAAAGACATTTCCCATGGAATGACATCTGTTTACCTAAGTTTTATTGCATAAGTTTTATTGCAGGTGAGTTATCGGACAGCTTCAGCTTATAATTTTTAATCCTATCTAGTTACACTTTTGCAAACAAATCTCCACGTTTCCTTTGCCTGGGAAATGACATAAATTTTTTTCTAAATGGCTTTAAGCAACCTGTTTCCTACAGCAGACATAATTTTCCTTTCTGTGAGGCATTTGTCATGACACAGCACATATAGCAGAAAAAAATGCTGGGCTGGACTCTGTAGCATTGCTGTTGAGTCACTTACACCATTGCTGGCAGTCACCAAGTGAAATGGTTGTGGAAACCTTTTCCTGAACCTGTATAAATGATGCCAAATGCAAAGCACTGGAGCATTGTATATTGTATTCTTTCTCACATGTTTTAGGCTTCACATCTTGGCACAAACATGTAATTTCCCCACATTTCTAGGCAGTAGTCATATTTGTATTTAGGCCTGCATCAAACAATTCTCTAAACTTCATGTGAGGCCAAAGCTTGTCCTAAATAACTAAGAATGACAGGTAGGAAAACCTATTTATTTTGAATTTATGAAGCTGGATAAAGCTATAAAATTGCTGTACCGTGGAAAGGTTAATATTGTAGTGAATCAGCAATTTGCTATCACAGCTGGTGTCATATAACTTCCTGAAAAGGGAAAAATGTCTGAGTGAGTCACTGCCATTAATAGTCTTCCATTTAGAAAGGACTGAAGAACTGTCTTAGAAGAAATGTATGACTGCCCTTGCGCCCAGTGGTCTGTAAGAGCTGGAGATGTGTCATGGAAAAATCCCAGAAGAAAAGAAGGAACAAAAAGCAGGAAGTGGTTTTGAAAACAAGGATGTTAAGAGTTTGGGGAACTCAAAGGAGCACACTTTGACTAAGGGAAGTCTTTTGACCATTGTACTACGAGAAGGAAAAGGTACTGAGTTTGAGGGAGGGAGATGGGGTTTGGAGTATACAGACAGTAATGGCAGCCTACCTCTTGGCAGGGAAGAGGCAGGAGAGAAAAACCTGAAGCTGAGCAGACTCTTCATGTCACAAAGAAGTACGTGTGTGAAAAAGATGAGGCGTGGGAATATGCCACTTACTGAGAGATGCAGGAACTCAGAACATCTGCAGTGAAATCTTCCCACAAACTAAAAGGCATGTGTCTCCCTCATTGGTGGAACTGGGTTTTTTACCCAAGAAATTTGAAAAGCTGTGGATCTTTGGTTTGCTGTTGTTTCAATTTCAAGAGCTTTCTTTCTTCTGTCTTCCAGCTTCCTGCATATTCAATCTCACTTATTAGGATGAATAAGTTGTACTAAATTACCTGATCTTGGCCAATGGTCCCACTTCCAAAATACACTCCAGGCAGAGTAGCATTAGGGCCAAGCTACAGTCATCACAATTTGTCTGTTCATAACCACCTACTGAGGCTGCATCTCCCTACAGAAAGCAGAAAATGTTCTGGTCTGTGATAGGAACCTAGAAAACAAGGTAAAATGGTAATAGAAAAAGAAGCATCTTCACGTTAACCTTTGAGACACTAAATTGCAGCTGTGAGTTTGCACTGAAGCAGAACAGAGCACAGTTTATGAATCTGTTTCTTCAGTATTGATGTGGGGCTGAAATGACCATAGCTACACCCTTTAGCAGCAGAAACTTCTGTTTTCTCTTCCCCTTGTGAGGAAAACTGAGCAAGCAGAGCGGGAAAATGGCCCTGCTTTGGCTCCCCTGTGCAACCCTCGAGCCCCAATGAAGACTTGCCAAGCATCATCTCAGGTTTTCGGTGCTGATACACTGAGGACTGGCAGGCAGTTCAGTGCCCTGTTCTCTAAGTAGTGGCAGTGGGAAGGAAGGAGAGGCACTACTGGTTAGTTAATCACTTTTTATGGACTGGCAGGGCTGTACCCTTTTTTAGTGGTCAGAGGGATAAGAGCATCTCAAAGTTTTAGGGGAAAGATGCTATCAGAGACTTACAGGTGGGGAAGAACAAAGCAACAAAACAGTGGTGCAGCTGCCCTTGGTTTTTCATTATCTCCACACTGGCATTAGATGCAAAGAGAAACCATGAGAACAGAGCCATCAAATAAAAATGCTCATTGATGTAAATTAAAGCACATTTAATCACAGGTGAAAATTGTGCTTTTTAACTGTCCAGAGAGTACTGTTATTGATGCCTAAGCACTTCTTGTATAAGAGCAATAATGTCCCAATGTGTTCGATTAAAGAAGTAATGCTTGCCAATAACAACAGACACAAAAACTGAAGCCAAAAGTTTTAAATGATCACACAGTCTTTTCAGATGTAAGGGCCATGTTAAACCATGACTTAAAATTGGCAATTTAAATTTTAAGGGCCTATTCTTAAGGGCCCTGTCTCTTGGTGACATTACTCATTAACTCAGTCTTTTGCTGTTGACACATTCAGATTCTGTCTAAAGAGGGAGAAGCTTACATGCTTCTCTTTTCAGCTATGAAATGCAAACATTTTTATGCAGGCAGAAATTGTGGTTAACATGCTACATGCTTGAAAATACATTAGAAGTCTCATGACTTACCTGAAAGTAGCTGACAGGAGGCAGAAGAAAATGGGAGCTCCCCCAAGGCATTAAATATCTATCTCTATACCAAAGGTGTGCTTCTGTATACAAGTTATTCAGGCATGAGGTCTCAGGAGAAAAAGCCAAGTGATGCCTGTTCACAGTTCAGCAGAAAGCCTAGTAGTAAGTAGTAATCCAGTAAGTACCTCACCTGAGAGATGAGGAAACAGCCTCATTTAGAGAAGGGACAAGTTGTGTCTTCCATCTCTTAGATGAGTGTCCTAATCCATAGGCAATAGATGATTCTGGGATTGGAGCTTCTTCTGTAGCAACTTCTGTTGTGAATCAGGTAGTAAATATGGAATTGAGAAAGGCAGAAGGAATCTGGCCTTAGAGCTAGCTGACAAGAGTGGTCTAGGAAGTCTGAGACTCATGACACTCTGGCCTTCTGAACTCAGGATGTAATCTTGCACAGAGCTCTCTTGTAAGCCAGGTGAGTCATTTGGCTACCATGCCTAGACTTAACAGATCCACCTGGAACATACTTGTTCTGTCCCATTAATATTGCAATATTGCAACAGGGGATTTGGTTCATCTGCACCTGCATCCTAATGGTCAGTTTTCCCTCTGACCTAGTTACTAGACCTAAAACTTTGATTGTCTAGGTCAAGCTCAGATGCATGCAAAATTGGAAAATCTAAGCATGCTATCAAAAAAAAAAAAAGAGAAACCCTTGCTTTCTGGAAAGTTCATGGTTTCATTTGATACAAAATTAAGAAATACCTTCAAGACTTCAGAAATTTTAATGGCCTTTTAATGGAAAATTATTTCTTTAGAGTTGTAGTGCTGTTGTGGACAACTGTAAAAGAAATGCTAAGAGTGGTATGAATGCTAATTGAGTGTGGAAATTCTGAAAGGGACCAGCCACCAGGCTCCCAGCCAACTTCCCAGGGCAAGTCAGGAGCACCCCAGAACCTCTGTGTCATTATTGCAGTGACTTAAGCCTGCTAGTCCTAGGACTCTGATCCAGGCATATCTGCATGCACCCATTTTTTAGTCATCTTGGGTACACTCTTCCTTTGTCTTAGGAAAACATTCTGGCCTACTTTGGCCAGAAAATTTGTGTGTCCATTTTCTCTGCTGTCCCTCATAATTCCAAAAGCAAAAGTTTAGGTGCTTGACTGGAGTTAATCTATAAGAAGACAACTCTAACAATCCCACAGATGACTGAGGACTGCCTTAATGCAAGCTTTACATAAATGAAGAACTTCTTCAGTCCTAACTCCTTGTCATGCACAACAACCAGTAGATGGAGCTTATTTACCAGCACTGGAAGAACCAAAGAGTCTCAATTCCAGCATTTTTGGATGGCAAATAGCAGCAAGTCACAGTGATGATAAATGTATTGTACTATACCTTAGAGTGCACATCTTAATGTACAGCAGTGGCCTTGGTTGTGTCATTTTGTCAGTCCTTGAGTTTAAGAGATAACCCCTTGTGTCATGGATCTCAAGATCCCCAATACAACTGAAAAAAAGAATTACTAGATTCATGTACATTAAAATGTCCTTATTTACACACTCAACAAAAAATCTGTAAAAAATCCTTCATTCTTTTTCTACCTTAAAACTTACTGATTGCAAAGCAGAATCTCAGACTTAGGAATTAAGCAGCACAGATTCCCCTATTACCTAGAGTTCATGGGTATAATTCTTTTCTATCTGGAGTGGTCTCACAATATAATTTTTATGACTGTGGCTTACCCTTTCCGGAGTGCTGTTTCCCTTGAATTGCTAGACAATGTTTTGGAGTGAGGGCAAAACCAAGCCCTGTGGTGGAGGGTAGTAAGGAAGCCTCCATCCAGGGAACATGTGTGATGGCCCTGCAGGGCAGGGCAGGGCAGGGCAGGGCAGGGCAGGGCAGGGCAGCAGCTTCCCAGGAGGAATACCCTTACAACCTACTTCAAAAGTTTGGGGACTCACCTGTGCCTCAGATACTGCTGCCCTGCATCACTGTTCTTAAACCAGACCAAAATGACTCAGCACCACCTGTTGCTCCAGAACAGCAACCCCGAATCTTGTGTGGTATATTTTTCTACAGTTGCCTCACAGCAGCAGCCAATGGTGAAGACTGAAGTGTAAGAAAACTAACAGGCAGGCCCCTTCACTCTTAGGACACATGGCCTCCTTATATGAACCTTTATCTGGTCATTTAGATGCAGCATTCACATACATTTTTCTAAAACAGAAGCCAACTCATAGCTCATTTGTCTCAAAATACAGTAAGATAATAGTATGCTTTTTGGATCACCACTTTTTTTTTAACAAAAGGTTAAGTCACTTTAACTACAGACTCCATGCATGTGTGTTGTGTGAAATGTGTATATGGACTAAGACATCTGAGCACTTGTGTGCAAAATTTTAAGAAAGTGTTTTTAAATGAAGTGTTTTTTCCCTCACCATAATTTTCTGGCTTTCAGAAAACCTTTTCTTTCTAAAGAAACCTTCGGGAAACCTTTTCTTTCTAAATTCTCTAATTCCATTTCAAAAAGGAACTTGTATAAGAAAATATATTAAAAAAAAAGAAAATGCAAAACAATTAGCACATTTCAACCACCTCATCTAAGAACGCTGCAGATTTCACTCGGGCATTTCCTGCCTTGAAATCTGTTTTGGCATTATCCCACAGAGGTGAGTAATCTGCTGAGAGTACTTCCTGCTCCAAGGGTCCCTCTGGGCTATGAAGAGCTGGTGTAGGACTGACACATTGGCTTTTCTCCCAGCATCCAGGGAAGATCAGAAGCCCAGCCAGTAGTTGCTAAGCTTGGAGTAGTCTCTGCTTCACAGCACCTTAAGAGGGGCAAAATGACACAAATGACCACAGCCCTGGAGGGGGCTGGGGACTCCAGAGTGTGGCCCCAAAGGTAACCGGACAATTTTGCTCCCGTGCCTGCAATCATTCATCTCCTGCCTGCAGTGCACAAACTGACTAACAGCATAAAACTCTTTAGGTTCCTCTTCAGCACTATGTTATAGAAGCCAAATTTCTTCCTTTTTTTTTTTTTTTTTCCCCTGTGAAAACTGGATATACAAATCAAAACCAGTACTGCTGGCTTTAAAGATTCTATTGTAAGTCACAGCCACCAGTCAAGCAATTACACAGTAAACACTTTCAAGTTTCCAGCTCTCATAGTTATGAAAACTCCAGAAAAAGAAGCCCCAAAGCTAGATGACAATTTAAAATGCTCTAAGGCTCTTAAAAAGAAAAGTCTCATGAGTTTTAAGCCAATCATGATGCTAGAATCTGGGTCGTGATTTTTGAATATTTAGCATAGGTAGAGAAATCACTGGTTTTGTAGCACTAAAAAGTGGTGGGTGCAGTCCTGAATAAGTGTGGGGCACAAGCAGCCTCATAGGAGCAGCCAGGACAGTGAAGGATGGCGCAGATGGCAGAGGTTCCAACACTTTGTAGATTTTGCAGCCCCTGTAACAGGTTAGGCACTTACTTATAGTGGGTTTTGAGAGTGGCAACATCATGTCCACTTCATAGCAACAGCATGTTCATGGAGAACTTCATCGTTGCTTCTTTAAAGTTCCTTGGCTGGCTCATTGGTATCCAAGCAAAGTTTGCTTGATGTATCAAAAAGTGTACTGCTTCCTTGACTGATGTATCAACTACAAGCTCTTTTGATGACTTTAAAACATGGTGCCTCATTTTCTAAATAAAGCAGTTTCTAAAGTTTTGGTTAGAGACAGTTTAAAACCTTTAATTTAAGAGTATCAAACCAGAAATTCCTGAGGACTGCAAGTATAGTCTTAGAGATCAGTCACTTTCTGCCTTACATACACGTACCCACTGGACATATCATCAGCTAGTATATCCCAAAGCACACTCTTGAAATTTACAGTAACTGACTGTCTTTGATTTTCACAGGTTTGTTGTCTGGGGGTTTTTTCCCCCCTGGCATATAGCTTTCAAATGTAAAGTTATCTGTTACCTACTACAATTTTACCAAGGAAAGAAATTTGGTTACTTTGGCAGTCTCAATAGCTGCGAGTCACTAAAGTAAGAATTATATGAGAACAAACATCTATCAGAAAAACCCTCTCCTTTCTCAAAAGAATGGCATTTTTTCCTAAACATGCTGTACTTTGAATCCTTTTAAAGGTTTCCATTATTTCAAAATCAAAAAAATCCTTGAATTGCAATCAAAACAAATTAAAAATGTCAAAAAAACCTTTGGAAGAAATGTGCATCTCTCTTTTCATGTGATTATGTGAGTGCTCACAGTCAAGGACCGGGAGTTCCTCAGCCAGGCAGTGCTCAAAGTAATCAGATCCTTTTAGGCACCACAGTAGGCTTTAGCAGTTGAATTGTTTAGTCACTGGAAAAGAAATATTAACTATGTGATAGATGGTGTTATATGGAAAATCACACTGTGAAAGGCCAATGTCCACAAAGGAGACAGAGAAGCCCTGCAAGAATCAACTTTATTCAAATAAAGGGAGAGAGCCATGAGGCCATACCCCCGTGGGGCCTCTCCCGAGTTTTTGGAGGATGCAGCTTCCTTTTATCCTATACTCCCAACTGCATGTTGCCCTCCTCCCTTCCCCATTGGCTGAGGTACTAGGAAGATACAGCCACCTACTACATATTCCCCTTGAATATGTATCCCCCCTCATCATGCGTTGTATGACCATTAACATTTGTTTTAAGCCGACCTCAGGCAGAGAAGTTAATATTCAGAAGTCTCTCAAGTTTGTACATTTTCCCCCCAAAGTTCAGAAGTTCAGCTTGTGCCCGGTTCTGCAACAAACTTGTGCAGCTTGATTTTCATAAAGACACTGACATCCATTCTTCCAGAACCTAACAGGTTCTTTTGGATCAAGTCATTTGTGAAGATATGAACACGTATTTATCCTGTCAGTGTCCTAAGACTCCCTACTCCATGCTTGGTCACAAAAGGAAGGAGATAATCCTGGCATTTCAAAAGCTGTTGCAATTTTTCTTTGTTTGAGGTGTAGATACTTTCTTGGAAAAGTAGTATCTTTGGAAAATTGTGCCAAAAGGAGCTGGCACTCTCTTCTGTCATTATTAAAGGCCATACATAAATTACAGATTGTGTTTCTGTAGTTTGCCTTCAGAGACACTTTTCACTGTGGCTGACAGTAGTTGTTGTAGTTTAGATGGAAAAAAAGATAGCGTAAAAGATAGCTATTGATGTGATTTTGGCTTGATGTGGTATCTCTAGATCAGGTTTTAAAATCTGTGCCTGAGGTTCTTCAGTAACCTGAAGAGGATGAGAGATTTGAGAAATAGATGCTTTGCCCTCTTGGTTACATGAGTTAGTGAGAAGCCTTATTTCAAAGAGTGCTTTGAAGCTGGAATCATTACTCTGGGCATGAAAATCTGTNTGTTGTAGTTTAGATGGAAAAAAAGATAGCGTAAAAGATAGCTATTGATGTGATTTTGGCTTGATGTGGTATCTCTAGATCAGGTTTTAAAATCTGTGCCTGAGGTTCTTCAGTAACCTGAAGAGGATGAGAGATTTGAGAAATAGATGCTTTGCCCTCTTGGTTACATGAGTTAGTGAGAAGCCTTATTTCAAAGAGTGCTTTGAAGCTGGAATCATTACTCTGGGCATGAAAATCTGTTGAGAACTTTCCTCTGCCAGCAGAGGTCATGCCAATATTTCCTTGCACGTGGAAATCTTCTTTGCTGTTGATTTGCTAATTCTCTAGCATCAGAACATATGTAGTGCTGATATCCATCTCTAAAAAAGCATTAGAATGTGACTTAATTTCCTGGGATTCTTCACTGTCAGCCACCTCCTGTCACAAGGATTTTTACATTTACTTAGAGGACAGGTTTCATACCTTCCATGTGAGGTGAACTCTGGCTGCCTCTGGCTGCCCGTATCTGTAGCTGTGAGGTTGCTGATGTTCAGTAGCTGCTCTTTTTAGTGTCTAAAGATGCCTGAGAAATCAAGGCCACTTCCTCACAGTCAGGTAGTCCTTGCACCAAAGAGCTGATGAAGCAGAAACTTTAGAGAGAGAAGAAAGAAGTTTTTTCCCCTGTTCTTGCTGACTGACAGAGTTTGGCTGACATCATACCCTGCGGTGATACAGGCAGAGGGGAACAAGAAGCATAAAGCACAAATGTGGCTCTAGCACATGGAGCTTCTTTATTGTGGGCAACTCCAAGAGTGACCCTGCCCTTCAGCAGTGAGTGTGGCAGGACATTCACTGTTAACCACCGACGTGCCTATCAACAGATGGGGGTGAGAAACAGAAGATGGAAAGGAAGGCATGGATACAAAGACAAGGTAAATAGCAAAGTGAACTGCTGCAGAGCAGCAAAGTACTTCTGCACTTTCAGGGACACAAGGAGATACAAGTTGGTGGCCTATTTGTGTTATATAATGTGCACAGTACATCTAGGAGGTGACATTGTAGAAGTTATCACTACAGGAGCGCTGTAGTTACCAATACTTTACCATCACATATATAGTTATAAACCCCAGAAATATGGATGCCTTATAATTTATTAATATTTCTTTTTGGTCAATTTCTAATTTTTCAATTCACTAATATTTCTTTTTGACGACTGTATTAGGATGAGGGCCTAAGAATCCTGATGTTTCTGTCAGGAAGAAAATCTGCTCACATACAAGTGAAGCCACTTGCCTTTTGAGAAATTCCAGTGCAAACTCCAGTTTGTAAATCGCGTAGTTGGATTTACACAAGATGCCAACACAACCTTGATATGCTGCTCTGTGACATTTACCTTGCTCATCATGTTTTTTCAAGTCACTGTGGGGAACGCTGAGAACACTGCAGCAAGGAAATAATGTCAGGAAAATTGCCTGGGTTTTGAAGGAACCCAGTACAGTATTAGGGAAATACTGGGAATATAATGACTTTTCTGTCCTTTGGTGTGATTAAGCACATAAATGCTCTGGGTTTAAGGGCACATTGCTAACTCAAATGTTCTGGTATTTGAAGCTGCAGGATATATGTCAGTTTAAATCCAGATAGCCAGGGATTAGTATCAAGGCTTATTTTAATACAGAAGCCACACAGGATTAAAATAACGACTTGCTTTTCTTCTCGTACAGAGAGAGTGAAAATAACTCCTGAAAAGTTCAAGATTTATGCATCATTTAAGTCCTGTTCTGATGCTGCTAAGTAGAGCATTGTGATGTATCTCTGCATAAAGGTGACCTTAGCACAGCAGGAGTACCCCTAGGTGTTTATCTGGCCCCTGTCAGGACATGCAAGAGAACTGAAACTCTTCTTAAAGGCAGATTTATAGCACCATCAAGAACCTGATTAAACCAACAATTCTCCTGGGTTTTCTAGCAAAACCCTCAACATAAGTATTTTATTTAAATATTTATTCCATTCTGTACTGTGTCTCATAAAAGGTATTTGTATTATTTAAATGTCTTCCACATGACCACTTTTAAATCCTGCTTCCAATCTAACCCCTTTAATCAAGTTATCTTTCTTTAAAATTAAACCACTACACTGGGATTATACAGTTTATTGCTAATTTATATCATAAATCATTGGCTTTCTACAGTTTTCCAAAATAAGACCCAGGCTGCCAGAGACTGGCATGATGGAGTTTCTGCTGGAGCCTGCCTGCCAGCAGATGTATAGCAGTCTTCCATGGATACATGAGATTAAACTCCCTTTAAGATCAATAGCACTGTTCCTCTGTCCTACTGAAACAACATCTGTTTCAAAGAGTTTAAACTCATATATATCAATTATGATGCTCTAGTCTGATTTCTTTCAGACAACTAACCAGAGTAACCCAGGAATTCCTATTTAAAGTCCAGAGCTCTCCTCTGAAAAGTAGTCAGGCTTCTAGGAAGATATCCTTTATTGTCACAGAGATTATGAACAACAGGGAATTCAGTACACCCAACTATCCTTCACTGTTAAAAACATGCAGATACATGCACAAATTGTAGTAAGTTTCAGATATTCATAACATACTAGATCATTCATTTCTAGCTTTTTTGAGTCTTCCTTCCCACCTTCCCATGGGGTTTATTGCCAGTCTTTGCATACACAAAGGCAAGCCACTCTGACTATTTTTTTTTACTCGTTATGGAAATTGTATTTTGACCAGCAAGCATGACCCTGAATAAAAGCACAAAATCTAGAAACTCTGAGTTCCTGAGACTCTGTGGGAGCATAAAAAGGATACTCAGGCTATGAATGACAATGTGGGGTTTTCAAACTACCCTTCCAGTCACTGCTGCCTTCTACTTCTATGGGTCCAGAAAACCTAGAGTCTGTGGGGAAGCAAGCAGGAAGGAAAACACCACATGTGTTAAATCCCAGCCTTTTCTATCAGCACAGAAAACAGTCACAGACTAACTCCCGACATAAGAATGTAGGATCAGTGCATTGCTGTCAGTCTGAGGGATGGATAAATGCCACACTTAAATATTCATAGAAGAGTTGTAATGATTTAGCTAAAAAATACTGCACCACATCTCTTTAGTCGAAGCAGTGTGGCTGTGTGTGTACATACATACTCTGTACCAGTGTGAAGGGAACTTCACCAGGATCAGGAAGGTTTAAAGGGAACATAAACTGGTGCAATATCATCCCTCTAATGAAACTGATCCATTTCCTCTGTGTAATGAGCTGGTTTTCAGACTCCACTGCCTTGTCTGCACCACCACTTATACTGACAAGAAAAGGGTACCTTACCAAATCAGTGGGGGGGATATTTCTTATCAGATCAAAAATTCTCAAGGCAAAACCAAGGCAAATCTAATAATGACTTCATGTCTTTCCTGTTAGGTTTTTTATTTATAAAGCAATCCAGGAAATGGCAGGGACTATAGGTCAGTATGATTGATCTCCATAAGCCTATGAGTATGAGGGTAAATGCTTATTTGACATGTGTGTGTCCATCAGGTTTCTTAGCTAAACAAATTCCTCTGTGTAATAATCTTGTCAAATGACACAGGGGACAAATTTTGTCCAGCCTGTACTTTATATGCAAGCTGCTAGCACTTCTAGGACTCTGTATCTGTAGATCCCAGTGAAATGAAATCTTGTCCAAGAGTCCACACGACTACTACCATCTTATTAAGTACAGTGAAGGTCCTTGCTGCATTGTCCTGTATAAAAGTGCTGGAGCAACTCTGGGATGCTGCAGCACCTGAGTGTCCTGTCTGCTGGAACAGCTGGCTCCTACCCAGCTCAGTAAGCTACAGTCCAGAGGCTGCCAGCCTGAAGAGCCAGAGAGCACTCAGAGGATGCAGTATTTCACAGATTCACCCCTGGAACACTGCAGGGATCAATTATGTGTGTGGTACACACACACACACACACACACACACACACACACATAATGTGCTGGCTCTGCAATTGCTCTACAGTTCACTGTTAGGGGATGTGTTAAGCTGTGGAAAACAAAAGGCAGGAGGAGGTGAAAATTGATTTAAGGTCTATTTAATTCCTTTTGCTAGATGGCCTACCAAACATACAATGCCAGAAAGGTCTAGTTCCTGGCCTTTGCTCCTTCCAGACCTCCCATCTGAGACATGGGCTGCATGGAGGAGTATATGCTCCACAGATAGTCAGCTAGCTCTGAATAAGCAGAGATCTTATTTGTCTAAGAACTCCCCTTCCCCCAGGGAGCAGCCCCAGAGGCCTGTCGACAATGGAGTGCAAATTCTTGCCCTGCAGCCTCTCTTTAGCCCCAGGAACAGGAGTCCAATTCATCTGCAAGTTTTGAGGTAATCAGAGGCCACAATGCCATGCACAGACACATGAGAGGAGCTGGGATCTGTCACAGTCCATTTGGTTGTCGGCTCTATTCTGATACCTACAAGAAACATTATCCCTTGCTTTGTGAGAATAAGCTTGTTTGCTCAGGATTTGTATTTGAGGCATGACTCTAACGCTGTCTGCCTTGGTTATTCAGCAGGAAATCTGCAGTCTCTCACTGAAACGATAGCAAGTCCCATATTTGCTCTGTGTATGTTATGTAAGAGTTACTATTCTGGGCTATGCTAAATTTAAAAGAGAAATCTATCAGGGACTCCCACCAGCAACTTGGGCATTGAAATGTTCAAGAGAATCTCCTTCTTTGATTAGGCAGATTGTGAGCAGAGAAGCAGAGTTTGAAGCTGCATTTACATCCCAGCTCAAGTCAAAAGAGAAAATTGTAAAGCCCTAGACAAATTGTTAATGATACTGTCATTTAATTTACCCCCAGAATAAAATTTCAGTTACATTGACACACAGCATTTTTAAGGGGGCATATCCTGAGGCCCCTCACCAGTAGATTAAATCCTTTCCTAGGATTAGAGAGGGTCTGGTGTACAAGTGATACAAACCATGGATGGCCTACACTCAAGCCATGCAGGGTTATTAGAACCTCATGGAAATAAGCTCTCTTCACTCCTGAATGTTCATGGCTTAGGTGGAGCTCACACACAGACCTTGTAGTGTATTACCTCCTAGAAGTGATTTTCAACTACTTTCAAGTGGTTAAAATGTCAAGTGAATGCCATAGAATATGTGATAGATTGCTTGTTGCTTTCACCCTACCCACATTTTACTAAATAGCAACAATAATTTGATAACTACTTAATTTACCAATAATAAGAAAATTAAGGGGAAACAAAAAGGAGATAAACACTAAGAGTTACATGTTCAAATGTTTACTGGCACGTAAGTGTATGGCATAAACCTGTAGAAACCTAGATGTTTTGATCAATGTTTGTAACATAATGAATATCTAACACTGTCTCTGAAAACTTTTCGTTTAATGACATAGGACAGCAGATTGTAAAAAGGCTTGAATAACTCTTTTTGGAAAGCTTTAGCCAGAAGGCAGATAAAGTGAGACTCCCCAAAGGATCATGATGTGACAAACAGGTCAATACCTAAAACTGTGACGGATCCCACTCTGCTCTCTATCCTACTCCAGGCAATCTCATTCAGTTCAAATCCAGCTCCAAAGGCTATGTAAGGCCTCAAAAGATGCACGAGCTTTCCGTGCAGCCTTTCCTGAGGTGCTCTGTGCATGCCAGAGGGGGAAGCCTGTTCCAGCCCGGGCTCAGTTTGCTCCTCCAGCATCAGGGTGACATTCCTGACTGCCACAGTGATGGAGCTGCTCAACAGGTTCTTTTCCCCACAAACTCGCTTCCAATTCAACATTTTACCATTAAACATCTATCACGGGCCAGGCTAGGTGAAAGAAAGGCCCATGAGGTTTTTAAATCTCGGTGAAACGCTGAGAGCTGTGTTTTCAGCTCTCATTGAGGAGAAGTTGAGTGCAAGCTCACCGTGAACAGAAATGGTGCATATTTATCACCGTGGTTTTTCACATGTGGGGCAACAGTGTGTCGTAGTGTGAGCAGCAGCTCTTTGCTGCTGATGTGGTTTCCACCGGGAAGGTGCCTTCCCATACGCTGGGAAGGAGCTGGGGCTCATGGAGACACCCAAAAATCCCCATCCCCACCCAGCATAGGGAGGCACCACAGGTGGCCTACTGAAACTGCTGCTGCTCGCTCGCTGTGCCGAGAATCAGGCGGCCCTACAACCCTTTGAAAGGCTTCTTTCTCTCCCCACAAGAAGAAGGACAAGGCCCCCTCAGCCGGGGCCGCGTCCCTCCCGCCACCAGCCCTCAGGGGCCACAAGATGGCGCCGTGCGCGGTCCAACATGGCGGGCGCGGGCGGCGGGGCCGGCGTTGCAGCAGTGCTGGTCCCGGCCCTGTTCGTTCTCCTGAGGGAAAACGCGGAGCCTCCGGTGGG
Source organism: Dicaeum eximium (assembly GCA_013396995.1). Taxonomy (NCBI): domain Eukaryota; kingdom Metazoa; phylum Chordata; class Aves; order Passeriformes; family Dicaeidae; genus Dicaeum; species Dicaeum eximium. The sequence goes on along the minus strand of VWZP01001401.1, from coordinate 14,788 downwards.
ACAGCCCTGCCCTCGGCCGCAAGTGCTACGGAGGTCACACTGCGCTTGCTGGGCATGAAGGCTCAACCATCCAAGCACGCTCCAAAGGACTACAAGACCCTCGCTTATGGTTGAGTAGTAATACTTTACACACGTGTAGCACACCTCTTCTTGGCCCCAGATTTTCAGGTTTTAATTTTGCTTTGTTTAAGAAACCAAGTAATTGTACGAAGATGTTCAGCAAAATCTTGTAACAGGTCAGCGACAAAGCAGGGCACTGAGCTGCTGGTCCTTCTGCAAATGCTCGTGCTTCAGCTGGGATAATCCAAATAACCACTGCTCATTTGCAGAACTTTTCAAGCAAACACCTTCATGGAGATGAAGCCCAAACGTGACTGAAACCCCCTGTGTATCAAAAGCAGAGAAATCCCAGCCAGTTCAGGTGTGCTGTCAAGGCTAAGTGGGCTATTACGGCTCCAAAGAATTACCACTGCTCTTAGAGATGAGAATAATCATACTGCACTTCAATCCAACACCAGGCTAAAGAGAAGAAAGCTTAGAGGCAAGTAGTTGTACAGAAAATTCTTACTTTTTATCTTTTGGAAAACTCTGAAACTGTATGGAAAAGTTTTGGGTCTGTAGTCCATGAATAGCTGCAAAATGCAGCCACATTAGTGAGAAAACTGTAAAATATCCAAAAATCTCTGCACTTCTAGAATATTTCCCAGTGGTGTAACTTGTAATGGGGATCAGTGCCAAGGCTGGGATTTTAATTCAGGACTTTTACCTCTCCGCCAGTCTGGTTCCTGTGTAACAGTGCTATGATAGAAAATTATCCCCATGGAGCCAATTGCATCTTTGGAAATTTGGAAAAGGTGGGGTTCCCCTTCCTACTGAAGTGGTGTTCAGCTGTTGAGAGAGTATCATACTGTGTCTTCCTCCCAGGACCCTTCTGGGAATTGCATAATCCAAAATCTATGCCAGAAGGAGTGGCTGGATTTAGGAGTTCACTCAGTACCCCTGGAAAATCTCCATAAAGTTATAAATTCTTCCTGGGTGTTCAATCCTCCTGTGAAATCACCCTGCCAGAGCATCCAGAGAGGTGTCTGGGACAGCATCAAGGCAGAGATGGCCTCCTCGTGGCTGCAGCATCTCTCACAGATCCCTAGAGGACATCAGAGCTTGCAGCAGCTCTGCTGTCTGCAGGGTAAACCTGTGAGGAGTCATAGAGGCATTTCTTCCCTCTGCTGTGCCTCCTGCACATTTGTCCTTGGGAAGGGATGATCTAAGCCCATGTGATTTGGGATTCAATGTTTTTACCCCAACAACAACTGCAGTGCTCTTCCCAAGTGGAGGCAAAGAGTTTTGCTTCTCTGCCACTGTTGAGCAGCTGTTAATAGTCTGTACAAAGTGTAGCTCTGTGCCAAAATTCAGGCTTCTCCTTTAAGTAACTTACAAACCAGCCTTCTGGAAATGCCTTCTGCTTATTTAAGTGCCAGCAGTGCCCTCGTCACTGGGGGAGGAGGGGAGAGAGCCGAAATATGAGGTCATGCTCTAGTCATGTGACTGCTGCAGCATCTGTCAACTGTGATACAAATACTAAGCCATAACTGTGCATTTATGACATTCAAACCTGCTCAGAAAAGTCTCTCCTCCTGTCTGGTGCCTTTGCCCTTTCTCTGCCTAGGGATCATCTTAAAAGTTGCCTAAGCAAACCTGCACCACAAATCACAAAGCATTCATTTTGGTGGTCCTCTGGTACTGAATATTGCATTGTACCACAAAAATCACATTCTAATTAAATCCTTTCCCTGCAAAAAGCTTCAGGGCAGTCTCTTGGGTGGGACCGTTTGGAGTGGCAAATTTAACTACTGTGTTTCAGGAGAGCTCTGAGCCTGTTAGGCTGAGCAGGAGTGAATGCAGTCTCCTGCCTGGAAAAACTGGGATTTGAGACCTTTTCCCAAACTATCTGCAAGATTCTCACCTCAGCTGCAGTGTGGCTGTGGAGGTTATGCAATCACTGGATAAAGTAGTTTGGGATTTGGTTTTTTTTTTTTTTTTCAGTGACTGTTTTATGACTACAGGGATAGCCAGATCCATTGTAGGTTACGTCAGGAGGTGCAGCAGCACACCAGTGGTTTTTTTCTCTCTCTCTCTCTGCAGCCTGCCTTCTGTATTGCAGACTCAGAAGCACTGCCAGCACAGTGTGGACACATTCCCATTGTTTACAAGTTTCCATTTTTATTTGGTGAGCTATGGCAGAGAAGAATGTATTCACACTGTGTACTGGGTAACCCCTGAATTATTAGAACCCCAGATATATTTAATTGCATAGGATCCAGCAATATACAACAGTATTTGTTGTGAGTAGTAAATTCATCAGAACTGTACAAGGCTTTATAGATTAGCCCCTGTATGACACAGATTACTCACTACGTTAGCCAAATGTACATTTTTTTGGAAAAATGTAAGAATATTATGCCATACCAGAATTCAGTTAGCTCAGCAACTTAACATCAACAGAGGGCAAGGTCAATCCTTAGGGAACATTTCTCTCAGAAGAGTGTTTTTTCTCCCAGAACATTGTAGCACTTTTTGGCAAAGTTGAACAGTTTCCTGAGTCAGAGGTGGCATTTGGATCATCATATTTAATAGCCAAGGGTGGAATCATCCTTCTCCAACCTTTCCAATCTTTTTAAAGCACACTTACCCATTTTTGCTGCTACAACTGCTGGTTATGAGTCACAACAGCATTAAGCACCATGTTAAAGCAATTGTTTTCTGATTGTTTAAAACCTGCTGCCTGGCAATTTACTTACTTTTGAGTTCACATCAGTTCACATTTATCTCATCTGTTAAGCACCATAAAACCACTGGTCACATTTGATGAGTTATGAGCTGATTCATTGTTCTCTCCAAACTCAGTAGAGAATCAGAGAGAAAAGTAAGCAAGCTATTGAAGTGGTGGGAGGAAGGACTATGATTCTTGGTGGCAGCACTTGGGCTGTCTCTGACAGCTAGTGGTGATGTGGGAGAAGAGCTGTACTCTGTAGCTACCCTACAAAACCCATCACATACCCCTGAAGAAATCTGGTAAAGGGGGAATGCAGAACCTCTAAGGCTCTTGTAGCTGTTCCTTGGAAAAGGTGAACAAAGGAGAAAAAAAGTTAATCAGCAATTCCCCTCAAAGCTTTGAATCCCTTCTGCTGCTGCAGACAGAAACCAGACCCTCAGCTCTACGCTCCTGCCCATATTCCCTCAGCTGAAGAAGATGCTTACCAAGGTGACAGTGAGGGTGAGGTTAAGGCAGGCTTAAGATCACAAGCAGATGAACACACCTAAGCACCCTGAGGAGAAGTTGGCCAATAATGCTTCAAATTGGAAATTGCAATCTCTGGGAAATTTGTGATCCATGAATAACTTTTACAGAGCTTACAAAAATTGGCAGAGGCTAATGCTGGCAAGGGAGAAATTACATGGACCTTGAATGCAATTTGCTAGCAAAATCCTTAGTGACTAACCCAGCTCTGACACAAGTGTCAATAACAGCAAGAGTGAGACCATCCTTTGGACATACCCAAATTTGAATCAGCCTCATCCCACGCTTTAGTGTTATAATTAACAGCTGTGCTATGAGTGTGATGTTTGCAACCAACTAGGGACAAGATTTATATCACAGCCCTTGACAGAAATAGAATTGCATGTCTGCAGGTACTTGACATATGAGAAAATTCAAGGGAAAAGACCAGTAGAAGATAAGGGCAGGCTTCATATTCACTCCTAGGTATTTAAGGAGTTAAGAAGTGCTATCAGGCCCACCCAGCTTCTCCCTTGGGACTGTTAGGTGCAGTACAAGCTGACTGTGTCAGCTGTAGCACACAGTTTGGTGTGCACTCTGTCCTCTGCTTGCCTGCTGGTAGCTCCTGACCCTTGCCTTGCATTCTGCATCCCTGCAGGAGCTAGGCTTTTCTCAGGCTGAAATCCCCTTGAAGACAGCAATATCTTATTGTAGGCCATATTGTGACAGAGCCTCTAACTGCAGCAGGAGATGTGTTACTATGAATGCTTTTGTTTGTATACGTCATATTTTGCATTTGATAAATAAGCCCTGCAATGGGAGAGATTTCCAGATGCAAGGAATCCTCTGAGAGCTTCCTTAATAGAAAAAGCATTTGATGCTTGTAAGAGCATAGTAACAAGTTGGCACTGCATCTAAGCCTTTTATAACAGTTTAATTCACACCCTCTCTCCAAATGTAAATTAATCCAGATTGGGAAATGTTGGAAATCTGAAGCAATGTATGTAATTTGGTACTAGCATAGGGGTGGGGAAGGAAGAATGAAAGAAAACATCCTGCTCAAATCCTTGTATGAGCATTAAGCCAATGTTTTTAAGCCTTCTGGTCTTGAGACTAGTAGCACTGCTGACTCCAGCAATCAGAAACTGAGCATACAGCCCCAAACTTCCCTCTCTGGACCTGCTGAAAAATTCTCTAGTATTTAAAACTTTACAGTTCAGCTTTCCATCTCTTTTTCAAATCAGGAGGGCAAAAATTTTAATGAAATCAAACTAAGTTTGGAAATTATGACTTCAGAGTATGGATTTTAGGGAAAAGAAACCTTTCAATAAAAACAATTTGGCAGAAAAATAAGATTCTAGCAAAAAGAGTGCTTGCTGTGCATGTGTAGGAAAAACACACAGATACAGACTGAACCATGCTTGGAAATGCTTTTTTTCAGTTGCATGGCTACTCTGTAACATGGCTCCATTTTTTAAACAAAATTTTCCTCTCTAATTATTGATTTTTTAAAACCAGGCCACTTCCCATTAAAATGTTCCTAGGCATACCCTAGCAGAGCTAAGGGTGGCATCCTGCAGTCAGTCAGTCAGACAGGTGGCAGGGCACTTGCATAAAAGCTGCCATTAGCATAAGCACTCCCTAGCTGGTTCTGCTTTTAGCACTTAACCCTTTTCCATGCCCTTTGGAAAGGATGGGTGTATCAAGTCCCAAACCTGGGTGCAAAGGAGATGGAAGGTGTTTTGGTTACTGCAGATTACCTTGTGAGAAAGGCATGACCTAGTGCACAGGACGCTGCAAGAGAAGTAAATTAATGGAGATAGCAATCTGTGTGTTAATGCAGCACCTTTGCATGCAAGCACACAAAGCTTCTACAGAACTGTGCTACATCCAGGCCTACTGCCAGGAAAGGACCTGAGGTGTTGATGTTATCTCTGATTTCAGAGTACAGGTCGTTCAAAATTGAGTGTGTTCACAAACACAGCAGTGTTACTATCTTAGGAGGAAGGTGCCTATATTACTTTCCTCTGATGACTTCATAATGTGCAGTTATTTCTGCAAATGCTTATGTCCCTGTGTCTGTCTCTTTGGATTTCTTGTGGTCAGTAAGACAGATTCTAGAGACCCACACACAGGAGGCGACGGCGTCTGTGTGTTTTCCAGGTAGAGGATAACTCAAGGAGTGCAGTTCCATGTCTGAAAACATGAAGGAGAATTTTTTACTGGCTTTTAGGATAACATGAAGCTGGATGGTGAGTAAGGGAACTGGGATTTGTCTGGTGCCAACAGACAATTCTAGAACAACTCAGCCAGCTTGAAATTAAAAATATTTACAACCATTACTCCCAGGATTTTGTCAGTCATTCTAGTGAACAGATGATCACATTGCTTATTTCTGGGAAAGGAAGGGGGCACACATTGGAACATGTGAGGAGGAGGCCAGTTTCCTTTAGAAATCTGTGAATTCAAAAGCAAGCCTGCTTTGACCTGGGAAGAAACAGCTCTCTGAAAATATTTTGCGTGGCTTCAATCACAGTTCATCACTGGTTGCCACAGAAATCTTCCTCAGGGGGGGTGTTAGAGTTGTCTGTGCTTGAATACCTTCTTTTCCTCTCCTGCATTGCTCAACTGCTTTGTTTGGATTCATCCATTGACCAAATTCAGATATCACAGGAACTGATAGAACTGGGCTGACTCATTCCACTGCTGAATTATTTCATGCCACTGCTGAAGTCTACATCAGTTTTATCTCTTTGAGCTCTCGATAATCCCCAGCATCAACCACCACCTTTTCATGATGGTTTAATGGGTGGAAGGAGCAGTGAGTTTGGTGGCAGGTGTGGTCCTGCATATTCCTGAATATTCATGAACATCTCCTGAGGTATTTCACCACTCTTAAGTTGGCACGATAATGCCAGTTTTCCAGTGGAAAACATTTCTTCATGTTATTCTTTGAAAATTTCAAATGCTTGAATTGACTTTAAAAGATTTTTTCTTTGTCCTTGCCACCACAGCATTTTCTAGCCATCCTGGAAGGAGAGTTTTCAGGTTGTAGAAATGGAAGGTCAAGAAGTTTTCAGTTACCCTTGAGAGAGAGCTGTGGTATACAAGTTTACATCAGAGGATAGAAGAGGTCAGAGGTGTGCATCCCCCGTTTCCACTGACACCGCTGGTCCTTCCTCTCTACTCTTCTGTCAGCATGACTCTTTTGCCACAGCATTTCCATCCTTTTACAGAGCTCTGGAACTGAAAAATTCAGTAATGAGTTTGTGGCTGAGTTTTGACAGAACTGCAACTTAAAGGATTCGATTATCTGGAGTCCTAGGTCAAGATTTAAGACTTCACTCTATCTCTACACAGCTTGGATCTATTTTAAAGGGTGTTCTTGTACCTCACAAAGAGCTCACTCATATACTTCTCAAAACCCAGCTGTAAAATGTGCCGGAGAGATCACCAAGTATTTTGTGATAACTGTCCTTTTTCCTTTTTTTTTCCTGAAGAGATAGAAGCTGAGCTCTGTTGAAAACTGGTGCAGTGTTTTAGGCTTCAAACAGTTATACATACATATGTAAAAGCTGTTTTTTCTGTATATACCTGCAAAAAAGACAGCTCATCCTTAGCTCAGTGCTTTCTGACTCCCATTTAAAACAGAGCCCATGAGAGCAGTAAATAAAATAGCAAAATGGTGGTGAACACCATTCCCCTGGTATAAAAGAGTCAGTCAGCAGAAACGTATTCACACCAAACTACCCTCCCCCACAAAGAAAAAAACCCAACCCAGTCTACCAATGCATCTAGTCCTTGCTAGAAACTTTAGGACTCTTCAGAATTTTTTTCTCATCCTGAATCACAGACTGACACATTGCAAAGATGCTCTCTCAAATATATTTTAAGAATCAAGGAAATAGTAAATATCAGGTCTTTAAAGCATCTTTCCTTTCTACTGACTGACAAAACCCCCTAATTAATGCCGAGTTAGGATTTCCTGGCAGTAGCTGGAGCTCTTATAAAATACCAGCTTCAGCAAAATTCAGACTTTTTGAAGCCAGGAAATACAGAGTTTAGGTCAACATTCAAGCAACCTTTATTTTTTCTCCTGGGAGCTGGCAGTGGGAACAGGGAACTGGCAGTATTTGTTGAGCTGATTATTGCTGTGTGGAATGGTAGAAAACTTAGTATACTCTGATAGTAGGGAAAATGGGAGTCCATACCTTCAGATGGGGCCTCAGCCCCACAGTGCTCATCACTCCTGTGGGTAAGATCAAAAGTGCAAAGTAAAGGAGGAAAAATATTCTGTGGGCTTCCTAATAGGTGAGTGACTAAATGGTGAGTCGGGGGAAAAGATAAAATGTAATTGTCATGGAATTTTTCTCTAGGAAATTAGGTCAGAGCATGCATGTAAAAGAAGTGTCATGTTGAATAGTCCACTTTTCCAAAGACAAGGGGTGCCTGAGCTATAGTAGTTATATGCTATGTTCTCTGAAAATCACTCACTGAAAAGGTGAATTCTTTCCATTACAGATATGTAAAGGTTGAATTCAGTATTACTTTATTATCATCTGTATTTTCTGGTCTTTCAGAAGTTCAAATTATGCTGATATCAACTTCATGGAAGCAACTGAGCAGCCTTAACCATATGTCAGCAAATTTTTCCAGCAAAGTAATGTTTTTAATAAGGACTCTTTTTTTAGATCTTAGAAGTTCTTTAGGTGCTTGTAGTTACTATTGCAGCAACAGCACTAATGAAATTAAATAAACATGGGACTCTGAAGCCCTGTTCTCTCTATTGTTATATGGAAGGAGATTGTCACCACTCACTGAAATCTTTGGCATGTGAAGTTGCCAACACCACAATGAGAGAATCCTCAGAAATTATGGTTCCTCTTTTATTCCAATACATACCTTAGAAAGAAATTATGGGTCTCTTCTCCCTCCCCTCCATTTCCCATCAGGATATATAAAACCCTGCCTGAGAAAATTTCCAGCACGTTCTTCCCTTCCAGCCCTATTAAACCATTAGCTTTCTAGAAGCTATTAGCACCTAAGGCATTTCTAATGCTTCACAGAGAGCTGCTTACAGCCCATACTCCCCTGCATATGCTAGATTCCCCAAGCCTGGATTTCTGTTCTCAGGTCTGTTTTTCATGCCCTCAAGCTTTCTTCAATGCCAGATTACATGACAAGTTGTAGAAGAGGACAGCCAAAGAAGGACCTGTCTTTCCCTACCAGTGCAGGGTGCATTTGGGTCCTAAAGCAGGAGTGGGGGTTCTGTGGGGTTGCCTGCCTTTCCACTCCTCTTATTCTCCACCCCCATTTCCCAGTATCCCACCCACTACCATTCCTTACCTCCACATGGTGCTAGATTTTATTTCACTAAGAAACAGATAACTGTTGTGGGTTAAAATGGGGCTGCATTTTTATGTGTGAAACATCCTTAAATCAAGAAAGATGTTTGTATCACCATTTGGCTTTACAATTGAATCTTACTGGTGTACAGAAGATTAACTAATCTAGGGACTTGCTTCTGTCTGTCAAGCAGATCTAAGAACAAATTCAGAGAACCTGCTGAAAGAAGTCCAAACTTCATGAAAATTCAAACTTGAATCCAGACTTCATCAAAGGTTGGGGAAAATTCAGATGTCAGTTTTGGGTCAGATTAATTTATAACAAGAATGGAATTTAAAATGTATTTTTTCATGCATATATATCTAGAGCTGGAAGATTTGTTGGTTGGTTAGTTGTTTTTTGCACAAAGGGGAATATTACCAGACTTACCAGAATTAATAAATAATAATTACTGGTAAGAATCAAGGCAAATAACTGGCATTGGATTAGTGCAGCCCAACAAAAATGAAATTTGGAACACATAGGCCTTGGAATGCCTTGCAATGATGACATCTATCCTAGTAAATTAAACTAAGTCAGAGTATATGATCAAATGCTGGGACTCAGCTGTCAGCACTGTGACATTCCTAGAACATTCATTGAGGTAGCTTTGAGTGGAGCAACACCATGATTCTCCCAGGGAACTCACCAATGCCATGTAGGAATCAATTTTAACTTTCCAGAACCAGATATTTTGGGGATTAGTTTTGTTTCAAAATACAAGAAGGAGTCAGTATTCCTTTCTCAAATCTGGTTCATGAATCCCATTCATGTAACAATACCTCTTCTGGTCTCTGGCAGTGAACCAAGGTTTAAGGTTTTATTTCATTCTCCTTTTGGTGCACCATGGTACATAAGAGCCATGCAGACTATACAGTCCTGAGTGCTGGGATGAGTCAGGGATGAATCAGAGGTGGGTATTTCGTAGCACCCATGGAAGGGGTGCTCTGATGCTGTGGGGGTGTATGGAGCCATAGAGGTGGCATCAACTGGGGAGGATAAAAGTGCTTAGTCCTCTGTCCCGTGCCTGGGAATGGTGGTGAGTTGAGCTGCACAGAAAGCCCCACCATGATGCAGATTTTATTTCCAGCAAAATGTCTGGTGAACTGCAAGGCATTGTTATCTGGTTAGCCTGAGGAAAAGAATTGCTGCTTCTTGACACTTAGCCCAGTGCTAAGTAGCTGAGCAGAAATTTAATTCTGCTCAGGTTCCTTCATTGAATATGAAATAATACCGAAAGAGCTCTGGCATAATTTATTTTTTATTTTAATACTCTATCTTAAAATATAAGATTTGTCAAGAAACCTGTGGGAGACAGGTGCCCTAATCTCACCAAGTTTCCAACAGATTTATTCTCTCTGGTGCTTTAAATACTTGTGTAGCAAACTGAATTTTATGTTGGCTGGAATAAAACACAAGATTAACTTCAGGCATGGGCCTGGATCTGTGGACTTCTCATATTTGAAATTTAGTACCCTCTCAGAAGTTATCTGAACCAGACACTTTTGCTTCCTTTTTAGGTTGACTGTTTCTTTTTTCTTTTTCTCAATATCTCTTTTAACCCTGCCAGGAGTATGAGGAGGTCATAAGCTGTTCAGGGGATAAAAGTTCACTTTTATGAATAATTTTGAGATTTGTCTTTGTTCTAATTAGCAATGCGATCTGAAAATTTTGCAGTCCTTAAAAAAACTCAGAAACTTCTGCAAGAAAAATGAAGCTGATGGAAATGTTTAATGATGGCACCTTTTCATTTATGTTACACAGTATGCTAACACTATGCTAACTTAAATTGAAACCGTGGTGATTTAGAAATTAAAATGTTTTACTCTGCAAAAATAAAAATGGAACACTTTGAAGCTGTCAGAACATTTGTATGGCTCTCTTAAAACATTTTCATGGAACTGACATGATTTCAAAAGGTATTCTTCTCAAAGGATCTGATTTTTCAGAGAAAATGTTTCCACTGATGTATTTTCTTTGACCATTTTTAAAGCTCCTGTACTGAGTTATTAAGGAAAAGCCCAGAGTAGTGACTGTGACACTTTGAAGTGGGTAGTGCAAATGTATTTTTGAAACATTGTATATCTCATTCTCAGCAATGCATTCTCGTTTTGGTCCTGGTACTACTATTTCACATTTGCTATTTTGCTACCATGTTGCTTTTGTGAGAACTCCCATCTCAGTTACATCAGTGCAAAAACAAAGGAAATGTTAATAAAGAATCACAAGCTGCAACAGCAGAACAGAATGAGCCCAGACCTGTGCAGCTTTCCAGGTAGGGGAGCACACCAGGGGCTCCCTGAGGAGAGCAAGGGATGTTTCTCCTGTTTGCAACATTCATCCCCATTCGGAGAAGGGGGCCACTACAGGTACAGTAAGGAGCCAGCATGCTCTAGCAGATGGCTGCCACAGATGACCTAAAACGTGTCATCCTGTCATTCTGATTTCATGTAGTGCTTGCCCTTGCTTGGAGATGTCACCCTGTTCTTGAAAAACACAAGGAAGGCAAACTCGCAGCTGCGACCCTTTAAATTGAGAGGAAATCTGAGTGGAAACCGACATTCAGAAGGAATTAGATCTGCAACTATCGAATTGCCTGTCCTTTTTTGGCACATTAGAAATATGTGCTTTGTTTCCTCTGTATTAGCTGAGATACAGACACATTCTCGGCATTACCTAATCTTGGGCAGAAAAACAAAACTGTAATGATTCATAAACTGTAAAAGTGGTGTTCTCACCACTTATGAAAACAGTAAATTATTCTGACTAAAGACCAGGCTTGTGTTATGTTCACTCAGGTGTAACCTTCTGCTTAGGGACATCTCTGCTTGAGGATGAGAGATTGATTGGTCTGAAAGACAATATGGTGCAAACAGGGTGTTCCGATGGCATCGCCCTTTTCACTGACTTTCCTAAAGACTTAATGTTCCTTGTAAGTCTAGAAGATTTTCCTTCTTCCAATCTTTCCTTCTTTCCAATTTCCCACAGGCAGGGATGCCTAAAAAGAATTTAATCTTCTGATGGACTTTGTGGGACTAATTTGGGTGTTTTTCATACATCGCTTTGAGCTTTGACTGGGACTTGGCATTTTTAGGGGTGTTTCCTCAAATATTGGCTATTTCCTTGAAGTCATTTCACCCAACATGGAAAGATGTCCACCTCTGTAGTAAGATGCATGGCCACATGCTAGTGATGCACAACAACCCAGTGACAAAGTGATGCACTGCAGTTTATCTGGCAGCTGAACAGGAGAATTGGGACAGAGACTTGCTGGAGTGTACTCACAACAGAGTGGCAGCATAGTTGATGAAAATAACAATATTGTTTAAATTTCTAGGTTAAATTCACAGACAGGTTAATAATGGACATGGACAGATCTATCTTTTCAAAATGTGTTGATTATATGACTAATACCACTTATTCCCTGATTCCATAGACCGAACAGGTGTTTTGCTGCTTGTTCTAAGGCCTGGCTCCATTCCTTTCTCTTCTATGAACCCTGCTGCTGGTTACACAGATGAAGGGTTTTTTGATCCTACTTCATTGTCCCGTGCCACGTTCCCACTTGAAAAGTCTGTAAACCCCAGAAATGGCTTCCGAGAAATGTCCAGTTGCACCATCATTATAGAGTTTCACTACACTTGTGTCCTCATAGGCTTCCCATCATTTACTAGACCTTCTCCTCTACACACTTTCCTCCTTTACTGACCTGAATTATTTGGAACAGGACTTCTTTCTAAGGTAATCTAGTTACATTTCTTCCTCCCAATGAGTGCTCAGCCTCATATGCATATAGAAATCTTACAGAAATGCTACAAAGCAAAATTTAAATTCCTTAAATGAAAAAATGGGCTGTTTAGTACTCATATGTGATACTAAAGTAACCATTCTGTTTATAGCCTAGAACTAGTCAGAAAGTGTCCCTTTTGTGAAAAATTAGATGGAACTGTTTTCTCATTTCCTATCAACTTTATAGCAAACAATGAGGAATAAAAATACATTTTAAATATCACTAAGATGATAAGAGTTTCTTTTTAACATTTCATACCAGTTTATTTTACGACCTTAGGAAAGAAGTTAGGGGAAAATGGCTAGATTGTCTTTAATAAATATATTTAAAATAATATTTGTTATAGGCAATTACTTTAACACTGTATTTGTATTCCTGAAAAATGGAAGCATATAACAGATTGTTAATCTGTGTGAAAGAAGGAAGTGATAAGGTACCTGTTGTGCCAATACAGCTGAGTTGAAAACCTCCACTGAGCCAGTCGGTTGACACTGAGCAGACTCTAACACATTCTTGAGGATCTGTTGAGAGCCAGAGAAGTTTAAGACAATAAAAAAATTCCCAGGAACTTTAGGAATGTATATTCTCCTTAGAGTTGCACCCTCCTTATCCCACTGCTGTGGATGCTGGCTGGAAAATGACATCTGCAAAGGGTGAAAAAGAAACTAAGTAAGTAATTATGCTGTGGATGAAAGCAACAGTCCTACACCCCTACGGGTGATTCTATAGAGCCATATCACTCTTGTTAGGACTCTTGTTAGATTTTATGAAGTCCCAGTCCTGCAGCTATGTGATTCCCTAGCTGTACAACCAGACAAACTAGAGAGGGGAGAGCCGAGGTGAGTGTTTCAGTTTGCCAGTTCTGTATCTTCATTTTCTCTAAATATTTAGTGCTGACTAATTGGCTATCCATTGTCTGAGCAAGATGGAGGACTGGATGAGAATCATTTGGCTGAGATTGTGCAAGTTCAAAATGATGATTACAGGATTTGGGAAGCAACACTAGCAATTAAGCAAGCAGCAGAGTGGAGGAAGTATACTTCCCACTGATTATGCAGACAGCAGCCTGGGCTGCTGTTGCTCAAGAATGTAAATGTTGGGTACTCCTAAATGTATACACTGGGAAGCAAAAGGGAAGTGGATGTCACCTGGGCCACTGAGTATCTGCATGATTTCAAGCCCCTCATGGATACCCGGAAACCTCTAAAGCTGTTTTCCTGGATGTGGTGCCATAACACATCCTGAAACAGCTGCTCCTGCAGGACATACCTGCTCACTAGGAAAAGTTGTTGTCTGAGAGACCTGTGTGATGAGTCCTACACTGACTGCCAGTTGACTGACTTCTTTGTAAATCCAGCTTTCTTTTATAGCTGGCATTTTCCAAGAGCTGAGGAAATATCTCCTGGGACAGCTTCTCTTTTCATGGGTTTGATGCTCTCTGGATGAATTGTGATGAGATTGCACTGCAGCAGTCTTGGATGTCCTGCTCACACCCTCCATGGTCTGAAGGCATGAAAGCTTGATTGATTAAGCTGAAAAACTTGTGAAATCATAACTTTTGTATTTTGTCCCGCTTTGAAAATATGTTTTATTGAATATTCACATAAGCTTTGTGCAATGTGGGATTTGCATTTCTTTTCTCCCTGAAGCATGTCAGATCAAAGAGAAACACAAACTACACAACACAGAGGTCTCCTCGTGGCTTGCACTGTTGTGTGCTGTTCTTGTTGTAATTAGATAGGGCTTATAGCATAAATCTGGAAAAATTGTAAACTAAAAAAAGGCAATTGTTTCTGTCTGACTGTAGACGTGTTTCATAACATTTGAAAACGTGAAGTTGGAAACAGCTTGCTAAGGTGACAGCCTAGTGCCACTGAACAGGGGGACTTTTGCCACTGACACTAGTGGGAGCATGATTTCACTCATTTTTCATGCAGCACCTACTCTTTCTAGGTCTCGTCCTCTGGTCCTTTAGCCTTGCAAACGGGTACTCAAACCTGTTCAAATGACACACGTTGGTGTTCTTAAATCTGTTCCAACACTGAATTTAGACCCAAAGACAATAAACTCAGCGCAGAACAAAATCCTTTCGCATCCCGTTGATTAATTTCTCACTTACCGGCACAGCTGGGGGCTAATACCAGAGGATGCTATCGGAGTTCCTTTGTACGCACTAGGCGATGGTGGGGGATCACCACGGAATCACCGCGGCCGCGCCGCTCGCGCGGGGCAGGGGGTGCCCGCAGCGCCCAAGTAACTTGCGGGGCGGGGAAGCGCCGGGCGCTGCCGTGCATGCGTGTGCGGCCAGCGGGGCCGGGGCCGCCGTGCGAGAGCGG
>VWZP01001398.1:1228383-1280980 GCA_013396995.1 Dicaeum eximium | reverse complement strand
TGCCAACCCCTACGTGCTGCCCAAAGACGGTGACGCCGCGCCGGTGAAAGCAGAAGCGGCCGCGGTGGCCCCGGCCAAGCGGGCGCTCTACGAGGCCGTGTTCCCGGCAGGGGCTGCGGCCGGCGGCGATGCATGTGGGCCCTCTGCCTCCCCCAAAAGACTCTGCCGCCGCCCCGCTGAGCCCCTGGACGCCGCTGCGCCCGCCGTGGTGGTGGTCTCAGTGAAACATGACCCCTTGCCTCACCTCCTCCCCGAAGCAAATGGGCACAGAAGCACCACCTCACCCACAGTAGTTTCACCTGCTATTGTTTCCCCCACACAGGTAACCGGAAAAAGAAAAAGGAAAAAAAAAAAAAAAGTGACAACCCCTCACCCTGCCCCACATAGTCTTCACTGCCCCCCTCCTTTCTTCCCCCAAGGCTGGGCACTGAGGCACACTGCCAGCATTGGGGTGGCTCTTGGGGTCACTCTCACTCTTCAGGCACCCAAAGAGCCTGGATGCAAGTTATCCAATTTACTTGCCCCCCCCCAATCTCTTCATGCCCCGCCACTGGTCCAGTGGCCACTCACTGTGTGCCTGGTGTTGGACTTGAATGGTGCCTGGATGCTGCCATGCTCCCTGTCAGTGGCAGCACCGACAGCTCAGCCCTGTGGGCTCCCCTTTGCCTCCTTTTTATTTCTTTTCCCCGTCTTTTATTTCTCTTTTTGCGGGAGATGTGACTTATGAAAGTGGGGCCAGAACAGTAGATAGGGGCATCAGGTATCATTAGTGTGTGTGGTGTTCTTGATGTGCTAATGAACTATTTGAATAACCTCAAATGCAGGAAACAGCCGGGAGAATACTCAATTACACACTAGTAATGAGGGTGTAATTTTAAACTTCAGAAGTTAACAAGAGGGTTAATATGGCAATTGCATTCATCTTGTATTTGTTTATTTAAAATAGCTCTGTTTCCTGGCAGTGATCCTTTTTTTTTTTAAGGCAAATTGGCTTTAGTTGCATTAGTTACCATAGTGGCGAAATATACAGTAAGAGCACAATTAAACGGGTTTAGGTGCAGCTTAGCTGTGGAATGAGCCCAAATTCATTAGATGTGTTTCGTTAAGGTGAAACGGTGTTGTCGAAAACGCTGTTGAGCTGTGCCTTAATGTGTGCCTTGCGGAGCCCCTTCTGCTGTGTGCCAGCACGTGCTGGTGCCTGCTCCCCATCCCCTCCAAAAGTACTTTCCTCTCGGGTGTTTGAGCGCCGGAGCTAAATTACTTCAATTAAAGACTCACAGCACCTCTGCAATTGGCTTGAAGTTTGCAAGTCATTCTAACTAAATCTGTACAGCGCATGCAGTTACGTTGTGCCCCATAAAATACCGCGTTTCAGGCAAGAACTTTACTGCTGGCTGCCCTACATGATTACAAAACCCCTCTGACATTCTTGTGTCAAGTAATAACAGGGATCGCAGCCGTCAGCCAGAGAGCGCGGCGCTGGGCAAGCACAGGTATATGACATGCCTGAGCTGTTTCCCGAGTGGAAATACCAGTTCTGGACAGACTGACCCTTTCAAAGAGTTTGCCAACTAATCAACCAGCCTGAAGGCTAATTGGGGTGGGGAGGGGGAGGGCAGGGCTCCCAGTGAATGCCTGCATAAGCATCAATGTTCTTTAAGATACCTCTTTAAGATACCTGTGACCTCTCCTTTCTTTCAGGGAGGCTTTTTTTGGACCACTTCAGTGGAGTACTGTAGCTTGATCCCCTGCTGTGTATATCTGGTGTCTCTGAATGGCTTAGAGGCTTGATTGTGTGCAGATAATGTTTTTGTTCTAGCTCATTATTTCAGGTAAAAGCTAATGCTTCTCGGTGTATTTAACCCTAGGTTCCTCTTCCCCTTGCTTTTAATGATCCTGAAAGTAATTTTGAAACTTCGGGCACAGTTTAGCTTTTTAGGAGGAGCACTGCACGTGTGTCTGGAGAGGGGAAGAGGGAACTGGGCAGAGCAGTCAGTGGTCACGGAATGTGTGTGTCTTTAACCTGTTAAATGAGGTGTCTTGGTACTTTCAGTTGTCAGACTTGAGAACTCTATCTCTACCCTGGCCCACAAATCCCTTCACACTTGCATAAGGCTTAGGCGAGGAGAAATCCAGCTGCTGTAGTGTTTGTTGCAAAGCTGAGCTTCCTACGGGAAGCGTTCGGAGCTGTAATTCTCATTAACAGCGGGCTGTGGGGAGAAAGGGAGAAATAGCTAAAATAGCATACACAGGCATCTGCTGTTTTCCTAAGTGTATCAAGAATGAAAATGAGCAATCAGCAAGGGTACTAGAACTAGACAATATGGGGTTTTTTCAGTAATTATATGGAAGTGTTCACCTCCATTCACAATTTCATGAGTTAAATAAGGTGCCCAGTCACTTTTGTAGCTGAATCTTGCCTTTGCTACAATCCTCACTATTTTAAATCTTTAACAGAAAAAAAAGTCTCCCTCTTTTTTTTCCCCCCTTTTTAATCACCAGTTTTTCTTCTGTCACTTTTAATTTATGCACTTCTGGGATGTGACAAAATGAAAAAATACTGGCTTTGGAGTGGATTTCCTTGGGAGAATGTTAATGCTAAACTTTTTCTCTCTAGGTACCTTTTATGACACTTACACTAATCGAGGTCCAGGGCATTTCCTGAGGAAATTAATGACTGGCTGAGGTTAATGGCCCAAGGCATTGCCTCAAGACATTGGCTCTCCCAGCCGGTCATTAATCCCCAGGAAATGCCCTGGCCCTCAATCGTTATTGCTTAATTATAAACAAAGAGTTTCTAGGCCTTTTTACTGAATATATCTCATCGAGTACCATGACACTAAATTCCACTGTTGACAAATACTACCGATTCCTTGAAAACATGAAGGTCGTAAGTTTGTGGTTTATTGGTTGTCTTTTTCATTAGTCTTCCAGGGGACAGATTGTATAGAACTCATGGATTTGTGCAATACTCTGGTGAAAAAGTGGTCGCATAATGTGTGGGTTTCTTAGCATATATTCTTTATCCTGTGAGTTTTGTTGGTTTTTTGTTGTGGTTTTTTTTTTTTTTTTAATAACATTAAGCAGAGTGTGGAAAATGAAAGTACTGAATGGGGTGTCTTCAATTTGCATTGACTATCTGAGCAAGAATGTTGATTTTATGCTTTTGTGTTGTAGCTCCCATTTGTCGTTTAGCCCCAAATTGTCTTTTCAACACTGAGTTTGTAGGAGCCTCTTCCAGAGCTCAGGAAAAGTACATTAAATGTTTGTCTTGATCCACCTATTGCTTTAGGTTTTAGCCTTAAGAGCAGCATTTACAGTGTATTTTAAGCATACAGCACTGCCATCATGGCACAACTTCTTTTCAGTCCTTATTTGCTCTGAAGTGCAGCAATTTTCCTGCCACTGACAGCAGTATTTCAGTTCAAGTTGATGACAGAGAGATGTAATTTGGCTGTTGTTCATCTCCCATGTTGCTGAAAGATGAACAATAGCTAAAGCTTGAACTTTTGATGCTACAATGTGGTGGTAGCTTTTGGGTTTTATAGGTCTGGTACATGCTGAACTTACTACAGTAGTAATACTCAAAAATAGGTGTAGGAAAATAGTCTGGCCTCTGCCATGGGGGAGGAGAGTTGCCTGTCACTTGCAAATGCTTTGGTTACGTTTGTTATGTAACTCAGTTGTGTTTCTCTGGGCTGTTTGGGAAGAATTTATTGGCTATTAAGATATCTACTAAAATCTTAGTCATTAAAACCTGAGCCATGTGCATTTGACATAGCTGTTTTGGGGAATCTTGAAATGCCTTTTTTTCCCCTTCTGCTTTAAATTCAGAGTTACCCTTTTTGCTGTCTTTTGATCTGGTACATGTCTTTTCATTGGCTTACATTCTCCGTGAAGGGCTTACTTTGACCTGAACCAGAAATCTAGTTCTGGCTGCAGGTTTTGCAAAAAAAGGCAGAGCAATGGCACGTGAGGAATATGAGTAGGCACAACCGGGAGCAAATCAAAAGTAGCTAACAAGTCTAGCCCTTTTTAGTCTTGGATTTTGGAGGGGGTGGATAAGAATCTGTCTGCTTTATCTTTGATCCTGCACGTTCCTTAAATGGCTACAAATGAGACTTGTGTTTTGTACAAGTATCTCTAGCACTCTGACCAGAATCGTTGCTAGATGATTTCCCAGTATGCAGGGCAGGAGAACTCATCAGGTAGCTTCAGGGAAGGATGCTTAGGATAGTGGTGTAAAGATGCTTTATTTGTACCAGGGTAATAGATGGAGCAATATCCCTATCTTAAGGGCTTGAAGTACAGGGGCTATTAAGACTGATGACTGCTAAATACCTTGTTAGTTCTTGTGACAATACTACTATTGATCAGGTTTCAGAGGTTAGTGCTGGCTGCCCTACTGCGCAGTTAGTGCTCTTCTCTTTGATTACTGGATTATCCCAGGTTGCGAGAAAATCCACAATTTGCTAAGTGTCTTTTTTAAGAGGAGCACTGAGGTTAAAATCGTGGAAGGTAAGGGTTAAAGAAACTTTAATCTATGGTTTAAGAAACTGTATCTGCTGTAGATGCTACTGTTTTGTTACTTTGTTACTTCCAGGTTTTTTAATGAGGGAGATTTTTCGTCTTCTGCTAAGTTACAGATGTGGAAAGTAGAATGGTAGAAGGGACTCTGATAGTCATCAAAATTGCTCTGAAATCCTTGGAGGGCAGGGGGGTAAGGTAGTAGTGGTGTCACGACTGGTCCCCAAAGCTTTCTTATCAATCTCCATAGTGAAATGCAGGAATCCTGGCTATTGCTCTTTTGGGTGGAAATCAGTGTTGTTTCTAACTGAGTGCTTCTAAAGATTGTTGAAGAGAGGGTTTTTCTTTTTAAGAAAGTAAGACATCCTGGGCTACATTCCTTATAATAAACATGAAGCTTGGTAGGCACGTGAGTGTTTCCCAGGATGAGTACAAGACAAGCAGAATGGAGATTAGGTGTAGTGATCTTATATACAGCTTTAGGGGCAGTACATGCACTGAAAGGAATGAAGGGAACTGGGTTTTCTTTCCTTGACTGAGGTTGGTCCATGTTGAATTGGCTGTTAGGGAGTTGATTTAAGGTGACTTGGGAGAGTATTTCAGAGCAGATCCAAGAATGGTGTTTTGATACATGAATTTAGAATGGTGGCTGTGGAGCTAAAGGTCCAGTACTGTCTTTGTAGGTCCTCTTGGTTGCATTGGCATGATATGTTGGAGGTATTAAATCGTGCAACTATTTCAGCTGGTGATTTCTACTATCATTTAATTTTTCAAATTATTTTTCCTTTTTAGAAGTTAGACTAATCTTATTTAGTTGCATCACATGAGCTGGTCAGAGAACTTGCTTTGTCCAGACTTCAGAGATGGCAGGAATACAAGAGGTGACCAGTTCCTTGTAGCTCAAATTAATATGACCTTTGTAATACAATCAGGAGAAAAAAACATCATCACTGAAGTGCTGCTGTATTTTGACACTTTTTTACATCCTATAGAATCTGAAATGACTATGTTGGTACTCTATGCACATCAAAGATAAAATGCACCAGCTTAAAGGCAGCAGAGAGCTGATTTTTTTTTTTAATATAAAGTATTCTGTGATTATCCTGTAAAAGATTTCCCATTGCCTACTGCTCTGTTTCTAGAGAGCAAGAGATCAGAAACTGCTCAGTCTAATTGGTGAGTCTGTGTGACAGGGAGCTGCCTTATTTCATGTATGGTGTAGAAATAAATGAGTGCTTAAACCCTTTGAAACATACCACTACTGCAAAAGCCATAGGCTGTAATTAAATTGAATGTGGGGTTGTATTGTCTTGTGCCCTTGGCTATAAACTTGATAACAGGCCATGGTACCCCCACTATTGTGTTCGAAGCTGGAACCTAATTAGAGATGTTGTAGATTTTCAGTCACTTTCCAAACCCTTCTGTTCATCTTTTTCCCAGTGTCCTTTCTTATTATTTTGCTTTTCTGTTTCTGAAGCAACAAATGCACCCTTCTTTTCAGGAGGAAATTGTTAGGGGCATGTAGCCAAATATGTATGTGCAAGATAATTTTTTTATCATATTTTGGATTCAAGGGACAAGTGTTGGTAACTGCATTTTATCTGATGTGGAAGAGATTTATTAGTGTTGAGACAGTAAAAATATATAATCATGTTTCCAGGGAATGCTCTCCGATTCTTCCAGGCATTAGAATGGGGAAGAAGGAAGGGATTGGAACTTCTCGTAATACCTTGATCTAAAAGTAACATTGGAAGATGTACAATTGATTTCTGTTCTGGTTGTTTTTTGGGGATTATCAACAAGGAAAAATAGCTTTTCTGGGCTTTTAGAAATTTACATGCTTTGCACTCAGCCAGTTTTAGCTGATCTGAAAACCTTCAAACTTGCTAAGGACTTAATCCCCAATAAGAACAAGTACTTTTGATGTGTTCTTAATGCAACTTTTAGTTTCAAAAAGAATCAAAACTGTAGTGCACAAATGTATTATAAACATTTCCAGTAAATTCTTAGTTAATTAATAAGCTTACCTATTGTATGTACCTGTACACTTCTGTAGCTGGGACAGATAATTTTAAATTAAATGGAAATTGAATGACATTTTAAAGCTCTGTTCACTTTACCAGTGTTTGGATTTTTTTTTTTCCCACTGTATGTTTAGGACACATCTTCTCCATATAGCACAGTTCTGAGCTAGCACCTCCTTGGGACTTCTGACTTGCTTCAAATTCTGGCCTGAGCGTTCTGGTGTGGTTTGCAGTGTTCTTGGTACTTAAAAAAGGTCATGTAGTCTGGATATAATGCATTATTGTATGACTTCTGGGAAGAGGTAATCACTTCTCTTCAAACAGTGTCACCAGCGGTAGGAAACCAATCCTTCCCTAAGGTGGGCACAGGAGGTGAGGACTGAGTGGAGCTTTTTTGGTAGTGAGAGTGGCTCGTGGTGGGATGGAGGTTGTTTGGTAGGTGCTGTTCAGGTAACACAGGCTGGAGCACTTGTCTGTGTAAAGGAGAGAGAGCAGAAAACTCTTTACAGGAGGCAAGGTGTGAAGCTGAATTTTGGCTTTCCTTTTCAAAGGATTTTTGGCTCTCCTTTTCCTGTTTCCTTATCCAAAAGGTCTTGTGGAGGTGCTGGGGTGATTTCTGAGCTGAACTTAACTCTACCACAGTGCTTCATTTCCCACTCTTCTCCTCAAAGTGCCCAGGGACCAGGTCTGATGATGCTGTTGTTTTTTTAGTTTGATTTTTGATATCAGGAGTGAGAGGAAGAGGAGCCTATGTAGTTGAGACTCTTCTGCCTGGTAGCTCTAATGAAGGAGCCACAGCTCTGAGGCTCCCCTGCAAATTGGCACCTGCATACTCTGTTACTACTTCTGTGTCAGCCTGTCGGAAATGTAATGCGTAAATGTACGACTTCCCTAAAACACCTTTATTTTGAGCCCTTTTTTTGTGTGTGTGTGTATGCTCGTGTTTACTCAAAATTAAAGATCACTGAAAAAATTTCAAGAGTGATTTCTCACCACCCTTCAGCTGAATCCTGAGCTTTTACTCACCAGCAATACTTTTAGCTGCTTCTTTTGCTGCTGTTGGCTTTTTCTGTGTGGTTCTAGTAGGCTTCAGAAGTGGCAGAGAGAGGTTGGTCTGCAGTAAGGGCAGCATCCTGTGTCTGATGCCTTGGCTTTGAGTCATTCAAGTCCAGTGAAGTGATACTGAGCTCTTACTCTGATGCAGGGATGGGGAGCTTGTCCTCACCTTGCTGGTGAGAGCTCTTGTTTCGTGGGTGAGGTGTCTGCACAGTGCACATGAAGCATTGAAACTCTTGGGCTCAGTAGCACCAGGTTAATTACTGAGCATCCCCTGGTTGAGGCTCCCCTGGAGAAGTAGCAGCAGAAGCATGTGGTGTGTCTGGCCAGTGTGGGGGCTGGGAGCATGGGTGTGTGGGTTTAGCATGAAAGAAAGAGAAGGGGAAATCTGCCCACATTGCCCTCCTCACTTCATTTCTATTTCAGGTGGCTTGAGACTCTTTTTGACCTTTGTCTGAAATGCGGGGAAGAGGAGAAGCAAGGAGGGTGAAGTCAACTTAAATACTTCCTTCCTTCCTCAACAGGGGCTAGCTGTTTCACCTGTGACATGCCTGATAAATTCCTTCCCTTGTATTGAAATCGCCCCATTCAGAAGAATTCGAGTCATCTGAAGTGCTGTAATTAACCCATCTAGTGTTGATGCCAAATTGGGAGGACCTAGCTGAGAGTTGGGTTGACAGGTTGGAAAGTGTAAATGGGAGCACAGATGTCCTAACAGAATCCTATGGAGAGAGCTGAAAGTGTGTTTGAAATTCAGATAAAGAGAGAGCCTGCTTCAACTGATTGCCTTTTTGAGGGTTTCCCTGTGTTTCTAATGATTTTATAACTAGCAGCACTGGCTAGTCACAAAAAAAGCTTGTGTGCTATTCCTCCTTATCTCAGATGTGACAGTGATACTGGCTGGTTGTGGTGATGCTATTTGCAGGCTTTTATCAAGTTGATCAGTGCTAGTTTCCATCTTGGGTTTATAAGATGTCACATCTTTCTTGTCATGATGCAGTAGTTTCTGTTAGCTCTCCCCAGACTGTTGCAAGACCAGGTTCACATTTTGCTGAAGTTTTTAAAATGCTTTTTAAGGGATGGGGGAAATAACAAGATGCACTAAGCTTGTGCGGTTTGAGTAATCAGCAGCTCAGAATGACCTGTTGAGCTTTTCGGTTTATTTTCTCTTGTCTCTTAATTTGGTAATGCTGAAGTATGTATCTTGCTGATTATCTCTTTGAAAATACAGTTTCTTGGAAAAAAACCCAAACATTTTCTCTGAAAACACACTCACACCAGTGACTGACAGACTTGGGAGTAGAAAAGTAGTTGTTCTTTGAGGAAGAACAGATAAGCTTGTGGTCCATGAAACCATGTGAGGAAAACTTAAGTTCTCTAGAACTGGCTGATACTGATAAGAATCTGCTTTTTTTTTTCCCTAGCACAAACACTTGAAAAAGTTATACTCCTTAGCAGGGATGGCAATGCAAAATTCCTCAGCCTTTAAATCTGCTTTTGTCCCCCCCAAGCACCGTTTGAAAATAAAATAGGCAGAATGGAACTAAAGTGGTTTCGGTGTCAGCCTCAAACTGCTGCAAAATTGGCTTTCTGAATCTGCTGCCAGTCCAAAGCAGTACGTGTAACACAGTTACAGTTTGATTTTTGAAAAGCAGAAACAACTTTAATGTCCCTTCGGAACTTTGTAGTTTTGGCTTCCTTTTGGGATATTTGACACACTTCCAAAGCAACCTTATTACTGCTTTTATCTCTTAGAAGTCTTTGGAAGTTACGTTTTTCAGGAGACTTTTAGTGTGTTACTTTTGAGGTGTACTTGAATACAATTTTTTTTTTATTTCCACTGAAAGTACTCTGGATACAAGCTGTTCTGTTCAGGTTTAGGCATTGGAAAGTATCAAAAGTAAGGAATTTAAAGAAGCTAAGGAAAATGAGGTTTGTTCTAACTAGAAAGTACAAGTGTGTCAAAATGGGCATGGTATGTAGAATGTACAGTGACTCAATACTAAATATAGTATTAGTTGAGTTGCTAATGCATAGTATTGATGTATGGAAGTAGCACTACACTACTGTGTAACTGGGAAAATTATCCCAGTGGTACAGAGGAGGATAATTCAACACTTCAGAGTTTACTGTGGTAATTCATTAAGAAAAGATCTCTCCTTCTTGTGCTAAAGTAGAATTTTAACCACTCAGTTTTTCTCAGTCTCAGTATATTCGCTTCCAGACTGCCAGTGGATGTAATCAGGATTGTGAACGTAATAGTAGGCTAGATTTGCAGTACAGGATAATGATATGGTAGTAACTGTGATTGTCATGTAAAATATTTAGAAGCTTGTGTATGTTGTTTTAAATGTTGAGAGATACAGAGGCATCAGGTCAAATCTGTATCTTTCCAGGAAAAAAAAAATAGATGAGTTGTTTTTTTTTTAATATAGAAGGCCTACATCCAAATTTTTGCTAAAACACCAAAACACACTCTTCCTCCTCCTCCTGCTTGGTAACTCAGCTGACTATTCTAACTGATTAAGGCATTTTTATTTCTGTAAACTGCTGGTCTGATTTGACTGGACACTTCTTTTGCTACAGGGTTATGATCTCACCAGTGTTAGTTGCTGTGACATGCTCTGGTGTTGTGGCACTGTTCTGCCTAGATTACCAGCAGCAGAGCTGCCAGCTACCCTAACCCTCACAGCAGCTGCCCCTGGCCTGGCACAGGGGTGTGGCAGTGCCCTCTGTGGTTGAGGTAGCAGGAGTTTGAAGGCAGAGCATGATTACTTTGTGAGAAGAAAAGAGATGGAAGTAATAAGTTGAAATGGAAAATAAGAAGGAGAAGAAAAGCAGAGTGAGAATACCTTACCAACTATCTTGTAGCAGCATATCAGTTTGGGAACTAGATTGACTTCTGTATGCCAGTGTGCTTCTCCTGGAATGGTTTAATGGATTCAAGGAGCAAAAAATAATGTCTCTGTTTGGAGAGGGGCCAAAACTGGAGGAAGAAATTAGGGGGAAAACCATCCGTCTTTCCTAATGCTAAATAACAAATGTAGTAGATGCACTGAAACAAAATCTGATCAAGGAAAAGATAGACCCAGAGGAATGGCAAAGAACTCTGAATATTTTTCTTTAAAGTAGAAAAGTAGAGGGAAATATAAGAGCACAGTTAAGGGGCAGGAAGGGAAGTCTGGGTTTTCTTCAACTTTAAAGTGAGTTTAAAAAAAAGTGAATGGGACTTAAATTAAGTGCACTGTATTATTGCCTCTTAGGGGAACTAAAATCTAAAGGGTTTTTTTTCCCTTAACCTTCAAAAATGTGAAATTTAAACCAGTGGTTTCCTGTAGAGTTTTGTGTTGGAGCAAGCATTGGTTCTTGGGTATGTATTCTGAAATAAATCTGCTGTCAGCACGGTGGTAAAATGGCCTGTAAGCATTGTGTTTGGTTTTATGCCTAATGGACAATAAAGTAGTTTCCTCAAGCCACTTGAAATACTCCTTGTAAACTAAAGTGTCCGGATCAATTTCTCATTCGCATCTTATTAAAGCTCACTGAGGAAGTTGGGAAAACATGTTTTTGATCAGAGTGCTGTAGAAGCTAGTCGTATACTCTCTTAATCCTTAAGCTACTTCATAAAATTCCTGAGAAGAACCCCGCTGGTTCCTGCTTTCAAAGCAGCTTCATCCTACCTGGATGCCAGACAGAGAGAGCAGCTCCGCTGTATGGTGGGAGAGCAGGCGGGAAGTGTATGGGGTCAAGGGGAGACAGTCAGAGTGCCTTGTTCTTCCCATGGTTATCTGACTCACAATTACCTAGAGGAATACTAGGATTGTTGAATTATTTGCATGAATAGCTGTCTGCATCCAGAATGACTTGTGCATGCTAGTCTATTCTGTGTATGTTAATGCCTGAATTTCTCTTGTGTAGTTAGTTCATGTTACATGACAACCTTAAATGCCTCAGTGGTGTGCTTGATCAAAACACTTTGTTTTTCTCCCCCTAAGGAAACAAATGGTGTCACAGCTCTGAGAAGTCAGGAATTTCTTGTTGGTAGGTAGGGTGCTAGATTTCAGCAACCCATTCTTGAGAAGAAGTTAAGCTGCATACTGTACTCCACTTTTTTCATAAATATATTTTAAACTTTTATGATCTCTTCTGTCAAGTTTCTACCTATACATCTACATTAATAGGAGGCTCAAATCAATATTCACAGGGTCTGCTTTCATGCTTTATATATGCAGGTATATCAAGATACATGGTTATGCATTTTATAAGAAACTTATTCAAGGGGAAGTGTTCATCTTATTAGCAATACCTGCTTTTTTAACAATGATAGGAGGATACTTTGAGCATGGTTGTATAAGGAATGTGCTTTGGAGAAGCTGTCAAATATGCTGGCCTTTGTTGTGACTTGCAAATAGTGTTAAACTGTGGAGAAAAGTGACCAAGACAACATCAAGCCTTCCTGAAGCAACAAATGCCTGCCTGCATGCCAGTGGGAGAGTGTCATGAAAATAAGTTGTGTTTCAAGACATAAGAGATGGCAATGTTGGAGATGCTGTGCCAGCTAATGGAAGGATACAAGATACATGGCAGAGATGTTATTCTAGTTGCACTAGTGAAAGAGTCAAAAAAAGGGGGTGGGGAAAAAGGTCCCATCTGTAAAAATGGAAAGCATGTTAGCTGTTCCTAAAGTGCATTTTTTGGTGACTTGTGAGAAAATTAGCAGTCTCAGCCTGGGTCTTAGTGGGCAAGTATCCTTGCAGTGGAAGCTACTGAACTCATGCTGGTTGTCCCTGCTGTTGGCAGCCTTGCCCCTGAGGTGAGCTCCTGACCAGCAGGACAGGGTGACAGCCACAAGAGAAAGCTCTCTCTGCCAGTGGTGCACTTGCTGCCTGGATGGTCTGCTAGGCTGTTGATGTGATGTTACCTCAAAGCAGCAGACTTCTGTACCAATTTCAGTGGAAAAACAAGACTAATGGCCAAATTTCTACACTCTGTGTCTTTCACTAATTGTGAAAAATAGCAGTTTGCTTCTCTATCCTCCTGGCTTCACCATCTTTTTCATATAACTCACTGACTTTTACTTATGGCTTCTTGTCCCTAATAATTTCTTAATGAAGCAGACAATTATGTTTTATTTTATCCTGTGTGAGCTGCTTCTCATAATTTATTCTTGTTTGCCTCCACTCCAGGCAAAAATTATTTCCAGTGAAGAAGGGCTGGATGTGTGTCATTCCAGCACTATTGTAAATTACCCTACAGATTTTCTTGCATACCCCATTTTCTCACCTAGAATGCATGCAAGGAAGGTAATATGGGGCCTGTCCCTATACCCCATACCCACATCAGTGGCCAAGAGCAGATGTCTGTAGAAGAGAATAGAAGTGGACAGATAGGTGATGCTTTTCATGTGGGTGTTATAAAGATGTTTGCCACTTCTCCCTCTGAGGTGTGACATGTCAGAAGCACATTAATCATTAAAGGCAGATATTAACAGAGTCATATTGGGCCTGTGGGATGTATGGACCCCTTTACATTTTCCTCTCAAACTGTTTTGATGGGAACGTTGATTACAGACAAGGTAAACTTGTTTGTACTTCATTCATTAATAACAAACTATAAACTGCCCTGCCTCCCCTCCCCACAGGCAAGGCACTTGAGGAGATGCCAGGCAATTGAAGTACTTAAGACAGTAATTACAGTCAAATATACAACAAAAATAAAATCACTGCACATGATTTTTTTTATGCTTGGTTTTGTTCTATGCTTTTATGGAACCGCAATTCTTGCCTCACGATTGAACAGGAATCTCTCAGCTGGTAATACCAAAGTGTTTGACAAGCTTTCTTTGGTTCATCTGGGTATTTAGTAAACTCATTGATGGTCTTCCTACTGAATTCATCACGGCTCAGATTCCTGCTTTTTAGATGTATCTTGCTATGTGAAGCTGGTGTACCTCTGAGCCTTAGCACTGATCGGTAGGGAGGTGATACCAATGCTATCTTGAAATGCTTCCTTTCTCTTCCTTTCTTACTTTTCTTGCTGGTTTTCTCACTGTACAATGAGTTGCATTGTACAGTGCATTGTACATTGTACTCTAGTTAATGTGATGCTTAGGAGAGGAAGGCTGAATTAGGCTGAGGTGTTCAGTTGGCTGCAGATATTTGAATTGAACCAGAAATTAGTGTCTACAGGTTTGATTTGTGAATCTATTTACTGAGTTAGCATCCTGCAGTAGGAAGTTGTGTTTATGTCAGCTCAGTATTTCTAAGTGAAATTCTAAGGGACTTCAATATTCCAGATAAAGTACACTTTAAAAAGACAGAAACTTAGCTGTAATGAGATCCAGCTGGTGTGCATAAACCTTTCACATTGTGTTACATAGTTAAGTGTGTAAGTAATGTATGGGGAAAAGTTCTGGTGGCTTATTCTTTTGTACTGGAGTTTTACGAGGCTGTATAAATGCTGTAAGTATTTAATGGGGGAAATACAGGATTAAAAGCAAACAGCTGATAATGTATGGTACTGAAATGTCATAGGGCAAATGTGTAGTAGTATCCTTTCAGTAAATATTAGATGACTGAAACTTGACAGTGTTCACCTATGTTAAAATTGCTCTCATAAGAACAATTTCCAATTGATTGGATTTATTAATGTGACTATTGCAGAAGTAGGTAGTTTTATGCTGGGTGGCATCAGAGTGTAGATTCTCTCTGAGTAATGTTTTGACTGGTCTTTTTATTCAGTAAAATCTACATTGCTGTGGTATTCAAAGCAGAGGACAGGCTCATGGGCTTCTTACCATAACTTAACAACCTGTTCTCCTTTTAACAAACTGTAATTACAGAAACATAAACTACATCTTCATTTACTCCAACGGTAAGAGCATGGGAGAGGAATGTGGGAAGGCATTCTTTGTGCCGCCATCAATTTACTTGCCTACCCTGAAGTTGTTTCATAAACATCCTGGAAAGCTCCTGAAAATACTGAATGTGGAATGTGCCAAAAGTGGTTAAAATACAAAACTTTGTCCTCTGACAGACAAGCCCTGGCAAATCTTAGCTTGATGTTACTGCCTTTGGCTGCACTCCTCCTTTGTGGAAAGCTTTTGCTCCCTTGTGGAGCCAGCAAAAGGAACTGTGTGCCTGCACTTCAGCAGCTACAACAAACCTTGGTCAAGGGATTAGTATTTTTTGGGTGCTGTCATTGTCACTGGTAAATTGAGTTGCCACATGAGTTGTCTGAACTGGAACAGAGGAGGCAGGGGCATGTAGTCTGTTTTGCCAGCTCTGCTATGGGGGTGGTAGCCCTGGGGAGAGGAGTGGTTAAAAAAGAGTTGTCCGAAATTGTACAGCTATTTGCCGCATGATGATGTCTGAGCCCTCAGCTATCCTCATTTAAAGGGAATGGTCAGGGAGGTATCATAACGTATTTAAAGCTTAGGTAGCTGCTCTTATGAAGAGTATAATTTACAATAATTGCCACTTTAATAATGAACTGATCTATTTGAGATGGCTCAATGCCCACTAAACAGTTAAAATGACAACCTAATTTTAAGATGCTGTTACCAGTGTAGGTATATTGACCTCAAGCTGTTCAGAGGGATACTGTGGGGTGATTTTTCCATAATAGCAAAGGTATATTATGCCTAGGCACCCTTCTACAAAAGGGAAGCTGAATTTCAAACGAGAAATAAATTTTCACTTTCTCAAGATTTATTCAATGAAAGGTGAAAGGAACATTCAGAACATGAGTGAATAATAAAAGTCTTCTGGTTATGTGGGTTTGTAAGTTCTTGTAAATCAGTCGGCAAGTTCCCAGTCATGACAGCCACGTCCCGTACTCTGACATTGCAGCCACCGCAAAACTCCGGAGAGGAGTTTAATCAACCCCTAAGAAAAGTGGTGAGCCAAACGGGCAGCATTAAAAAAAAACAAGGTGCTGCTTTGCAGATTTCTGACTTGATTTTTTGCAGGCTGTCAGTACACCAACAGACTTTTTAAATCTTCCTCCCTTTCCTCTGTGGGTCTCCACCTTGCCTTTTTCTGCTTGGTAAAGAAGCAAGCAAAAATCACATATGGGACTTCGTGCAGGGAAAGTGGGCTGAACACCTTTAGTAGTTTAAACATAAGGATTTGACATGGGTCAATGTTTTGTGATCCTTGTTTTTAAGGAAATGCTCATGTAAAATATGGAAAAGAAATAGGTTAAAAGTCAAAGCAGTGATATGAGTGCTCCTCTGTTTTTCTCACTGCTCTGGGGGCTGAGGTCCCCACTGCTCTTGGTGAAGCCAGCATGAGGAGTGGGGCTGCACTGCTGCACTGACTCAGGATCTCCAGCAAGGGTGAGCTCTGGGCACGCTGCACCGTATCACCCAAATGCCCTGGGATAAAAAATGAGGATAAGAAGCATTGCTGCTCAGCAGCCTTGGATCACTGGCAGGGCTGTGCTTCTTGCCAGCTTCTGGCTGTGTGCAGGAGCTGTGACTATGCAGCGAACCTGCCGAAGCTCTGGGAGCAGTGGCTGAAGGTGCTGCCAGGGATGACTGAGTGCCCAACACCGTGGGTGCCTCTCCTGTGTGAGCTGGCCTCGCTGGACGTGAGACGTGAGCTTGCTTCAACTGCAGAATGGCTGATTCCAGTGCTCTGCCAGCCTCCGGCCAAAAGCCGGCCTGAACCAACCCTGCTTGGCTTGAGATCTGGTGGGATCGCAGAGCAGTGGGAATAAGAGGCACTTTGTTCTCCATCGTAGATACACTGTGATTAAACTTGGTAGTCATGAGGCCAGATTTACTGCTGTGCTCTCCCTGTTCTGCGTTGCACAACAGCACAAACACCCAGAGAGTGAGCAAATTTGATCCATGTTTCCTAAGGATTGTGAAATTCTCCTTCTGTATAAATTTGCTGGCTGAATTTAAAGTGTGATTTATAAAAAGGGCCTTTCCTCTTAGAGTAAATGTGATTGTCCTTTCTGTAGGGCTGCAAGATAAATGTTCTTAGTCTTCAAGGGAACTTTTTTGGCATGCTATCCTTAACATGGTTTTGGCTCATTTTCCCTGCTGCACACTTTACTAACTTAAAGCTGTTTAACTGAGATGCAAAAGAAAAATATCGTTACCTCGGCATTTGGACTTGATGGTATACAAGAAATGCACAGTAAGGCAGGCGTTTGTTTTGCACTGTTCAGAGGCTTTTTAAAATCCTCCAAAGTCTGTTGTGGTTCTTGATTTTTGTCAGTTTCCTCCAACTGCCATTGCAAGTAGACTTTCTCTTGCTAATCTGCTGCCTGAAATACTCTTTGTTCAGGAAAGCAAGTCTCTTTCTGTTGTAATCAGGGCTAGGAATTCTGCTGCAGGGTCACTCTTTGTGCTGTAGAGTTCACTGACCATGTTTTGCTTCTGGCAGTCCTAGCTTTGGCCCCTTTACACAGATCAATGCCAGGCTAACCCCATTTATTGCTACTACTGAATCAAAACTCTGCTTCTCCTATTTAATTTAGCTCAAAATAGATGTAATGCAAACAAGCGTCAGCATGGAAAAAGGGGGAGAAGAAAAAACCATACTCAGGTTTTTTTAAAATTAAATATACACTAAATGGTGCCAGGCTGCAAGTGGGAAGAATTATTTGGCATTGTATTGTTAGACCCTTTATAAAAATCAATCATCAACATTGATTCTAATTTGCATATGAGTATTAGAGTTTGTCTACTTGTCTTCCATTCCTTTTTTGTGTTTAAAACCATTTTTAATGTAACTGCTACTGCTTAAGCTCAGCCATGCATTCACATTTCTCCTGGGTTTCTTAGTCCTAGATGAACCTCCTGGCTTGTCTCACTGTGCCCTCACGAGGTGAACCTCCATCCTTATTACTGGATTCCACAGTGTCAGCATCATAGAAACTTCCAGACTTGCTTCTGCTCAAGTGAGGCCGCTGTTGGCAGGGGTGTGTTATTCTCAGTGAAGCTACTTGATGCTGAGCACTTTGTAAGACTCATCACTGTGAGATGGGTTAAGAGGTTTTGTTGAAGCAAGTGTGTGGCAGGCAAGGCTCCTGTGGCTATCAAACCCTGTGAGTCTGATATAAATGTGTCTGTGGCACACCTCAGTGTGAGAAAGTGTTGGGCACTTCAGGACTTACTTGAATTTTAGATGACAGGATCTTCATGGTGTGGTTGGTATCCAGCCATCTTTCTTGGCCAGGGCTGGAGTTAGGAATTCCACTTGCCACACGTCATTCCATGCTGCTGTTCAAATGTGTGGGATAAGGCACACACATACCCTCACCCATGGTTGATTTCTGGATTGAAGTTCTGTTCGTTGTGCAAGACAGCGTGGGTGGAAATCATGAGGTCTGATTTTTCTGCTGAAAAACAAAATCTAGCCATTCATCCTTCCACTCTACCCCGTTTCCCCACAGACAAACCTCTCCCCAAGCTATTCCTTTTTGGTTCTTCAACTCTAAGATGGTGTTCATCAGAAATCAAGTGTTTAGTTGACTGTATTTGTAGTGGGATGGAAGACAGCTGAGACAATCTACAACTTTGGGATTGTTACTGAAGTTCAGTTCTCGTATGCTCTATTGGGTGATCGCCACAAGACTCCTGAAACTCCTCCTGTTTGTTTCAAATGCTCCTTTATTTCTGACATTACAAATCTTCTGTTCTTGAAGCCAGGCTTCTCAAATATTTTTTCTGGAGGAGAGACCTATCAACTGAAATGTTTTGCATTTTGGGGGAATTTGCTTTTGGTTTTGGTTTTTCCCCCCACTCTTACCAATTTAATGCCTCCTCTTTGCTTTTTCTTTTCCCTTGCAGGGGTTTGTTGTTTCAAAAGGGGATACTTTGGTTTCCCACTCCTGACATGCTCTCATGTCTCTGTTGCACCCTGTCCTTGCCCTTTTCAGGAATGCTAGTGCTTCAGCCTCTGCTTTCCTCCTTTTCCTCGCCAGGGAGAGAGCTGATGGTTTTCTCCACTGCTCCTGAGTAGGTGGCAAGCATGATGTGAGAC
Source organism: Dicaeum eximium (assembly GCA_013396995.1). Taxonomy (NCBI): domain Eukaryota; kingdom Metazoa; phylum Chordata; class Aves; order Passeriformes; family Dicaeidae; genus Dicaeum; species Dicaeum eximium. The sequence goes on along the minus strand of VWZP01001398.1, from coordinate 1,262,373 downwards.
ACAAGCTGTAAGGTCTTCCTGATGTTTCCCTCAAATTTACCTGGTTCCAGATAAAATCCTTCGCAGTTATTTCCCATACTTTATCTGAGATTGGTTTTTTAAAAACTCTGGATGTGTTGCCATATACAGTTGTCCCTTTACCTGTCAACCTCTCCTCTTGTGAATGTTTCTTCCATTTTTCAGGTCTCTGTTGGAATGTGGTGGGTTTCTTGCACATTGTTTTAAAAAATTATTTCATCACAGTTGATGGTTTTCTGCACCTGACACCTTCTCATACTTTTGATACTCAAAACTGTGTTTTTAATTATTTTTTGGGGATCTTTTTTACCCCCAGTCTTGTAGTCTTTATCCTTTTTTCAAAGTTGTTTATTCTGTATTGCAGAAGATAGGTTCAAAACTTTGTTTGGACCTAGAGAGGCCCCTGAGCAGCATGGTCTTACAGGTTATTACCACTCAAGATACTCAGTGAGTTTCTTTCCTCTAGCTTTGGTTAAATGAAGTCTTCCCCTGCTTCCCTACAAACCCAACAAAAGATTTCTTCAAGCATTGTTCTGAATGAGGGGAAGTTCATCTAAAGCTTACTGCCTCAACAGCAGTTTAAGTGAGCTGAGCTGAGATGAGCCTTCTGGCCACTGCCAGCTTCTGTGAGAGCCCTGTTACAGAGCAGCCCCACAGAAGAGACATTTATTTCATAGCTAAATGCCTACAGGTGGCTGGTCCAGCTGTGGCAAGTGACAGCCTGGTCCAGGGTTGTCTCACTTCTATGTGTTTTGAAAATAATGTACCTTTATTATGTTTATCTTTTATTTTCTTGATGAAGCTGCTGTTTGATTGTTTAGGTTTGAGCTGTCCCTACCTAAGGATGTGATTCTTCTCTGTGCAATGACATAGATATGGTGACTATTGGTTTATGCCAGTGTGTTTTTCTTTTCAGTTTTATTGAAATGTGTTGTACATTAGAGGCAATAAAAGCTAGTAGCTAGAGAAAGTGAGATAGGCATTTATCTTTGATTGACAGGCATAGATTTTTCTGCTTCTTTAAACATTTTCAGGTCCTTTTGTTGCCCAGCCACGGGTGTTTTGTGTTTTAGTAATGACCGGAGAAGTATTACCACAGACTCAGAAGCAGGCTGTGCTATCCAAAGAAGTGTATATTGTATATAATGTAGATTTCATCCACTCTTCCAAGGTTGTATGCATGGTCTGATTTGGTGTTGGATCAAGTAAAAGCCTTTTAATTTAAAATTAAGAGTTTGCTGATCTATTTAGCAGAGACTGTCCACAACTAAATACTGGATTGCTGTTTCATGAGGTTGGCAGAGGCAATGATGACTGCTGTTAGTATATAGCACAGGGTGATATAGATTCAGGGTTAATCACCCCTGTGGGTGAAAAATGCTAAAATTGGCTGCCAAATGGATGTTTTTATTATATGAACTACAAGGACTACTTGGAGAATTCCCTACAGCTCTGAAAACAATAACCAAAATTGTATTTCTTAGCCATGGATCTTAGAGTATCTTTTACATATAATGGAATCAAATGAACCAAATCTAAAATATGCTTTGTTCTTATGCCATATGGTCACTGTCTTGCCAAGCACTCTTTTTGCCTGCCAGCGCAGACTCCTGTGTTCTCCTTTCCTTGAATCCTGTCCTTCACACTAACAAAATAGAATTGCTGCTTGACCTGCATAGGGAATGGTGGGCATATGACTTTCTCCGTTCATCCCTGAATACATTTCCAGCATTTAGGAAAACTCCAAACACCAGAAGAGGCAAAGTGAAGTAAAAAACCTTCATGCACTTCTGCATTGACGGAAGCTTTTGAGTTTAGTTACAGCGCTATTTAGCTTAGTTTGGGACTTCAGCCTCTTCCTACCAGCCACCCAAAACCATACCTGCTTCTCTAAGGGATTTAAAATCCAAAGGTGGACAGATTTGGGAGGGAAATTGTTGGGCAGGGGTAGAGAAGTATCTGAGTCACTGACGGGTTTGAGTGCAGATTTCATGTGCCACATGCCTGGCCCCTTCCCAGAGCTCTGGGGAGAGGCCCCCATTGCTTTGTGCTGCCTCATGTGTATTTTTAGCAGGGGGCTGTTTCCTGTCCCCATACAGTGACACCTTTGTGGTGTTATGCTGCCTGTCCCAAGGTATTAAGTAACCCACAGGCATTTTGAAATAGTTAATCATAATATGATTTCTCTCACGATAATGTTTGGGTTTTTTCATTCTCCTGCTTGTTATGAAATCTGTAGGCTGATAATTTTAATGAGAGTTACAAGAGGAGAGGAAAAATTCCCAGCTAGCCCTGGAAATGCATGGGATCATGGTAGAGGCAGGTAAATAGTCCCTATTGCAGTCCATCTTGACAAGAGCTTCCAAAAAGCCTGTGATCTCAGTAAGTTCAACTCTTACCCTTTCCTTGCCCTGTTCTCCCTCTTGGCAGTCTCTGTCCCTCTAGTGGGGTTTTGATAGATTATCATTTCGTTGAGACTGGGGTGTTGCTTTGCTAAGTTCAGCTTCAGAGATTTGTTGGAAGGGGAATAGATGAGAAAGAAAGAAAGAAAACTGAGTGATACAGGGGTCCTAAAGGTCAGGGTTTTTTGCTCATGGTGTTTCATTGATACTGGAGTGAGGAATGTATAATTTAATATTACAATTTCACACCCTGTTTCTAATTCTCTACAAGACTGAGCTGTGACTTTCAAAATAGTGGTTCTGTTTACATCTTTATCATACATTAGATAATTACAAATGTGTGGCTTCAAAGCACTTTCATGCCTTTTTCCTGCAGTCAGGTTATAGATGTAGCTGTCTGTTTTACTGGCTACTGCCATAATTACCAAATGGACTCAATGTCTTCAAAATTGCAATTCCAGCTGAGAATGTTTTATTACTCGTTGCTTCAAGAAACATCTGGAGAGTGCTTACAGCTCTTACAACATTTCAAAGATGTGGTTTTATCAGATCCTTCTATTTTGTCCCCTACCTTTTTCCTCTTCATATGGCCAGGAGACCTAATAAAGACTTCCTTGTATTTTTCTTAAGCATGGTAAAGGTGATTCTAGATACAAAATTCTTGAGATAGTCCACAAATGGTGGGGTTTTTTTGTTTTCATGTTCGGTCTGAAATAGATATCTTCTCTAGATGGGTCAGTGTTATTTCTTTCTGCTCCTAGGCAAATTAATAAACCAAATTTAAAAGTGTAAAGGAAAGCAGGCAGCTGGCTGATTCAAAGGGAGAGGCTATGTTTTTCATCACCACCCTTTCAAAGCCTCTCTGAATCAAAAGAACCATTGGATTGCGAAGGCAAGACCTATGCCACACCAGAAGCTCCCAGTTCAGCAATTTTCCCAGGGTAAAATTATAACTCATGTTTCCTCAGCACAGGCTGTAACTGGCAGCGTTCCTTCTACTTCTAAGGGTGAAATTGCTGGGGGGAGAACAGACATCTAATGTGCCTCTGGAAGTTTTACAATGGGTGTTAGCCTCCCTTTGTGGAAAGGTAGATGTTCTTCTGGAACATACCCAAGGGCAGGTGCTATTCAAACTGGAGTGTAAACTGACTTCAAATAAGGCAGTACAGGCTTCTTTTTGTTCAGCTTGTGAGTCAAATCTAAAGAAGAAAAACCCATTTCTCAAATTCTGACAATTCATGACAATCTTCCAGGTATCCCACTGAAGTCTACATTTTTATGGGTCTTTGAAATTTTCAGATACAACTGCAATTCAAGACATTAATCTTTATTCATGTACTGCTGATAGGATCTTACCTTGCAAACAAAATAGCTTTTAACAATGCTTGTTTTTTAGTGTTACTTCTCACCAGAAGATTATTGGACAGATTGCAGATCTGGTCCAAGAAGAATGTAACCACTTGGTTTCTTTCCCACTCAAATCTTGACACTATTTGTAAGGATTTGTTTGACTTTGCATTCAAATGTACCAGCATGGTTCTGGCAAAGAGAAGTCCTTTCCTTCTAAACCTAGGAGGGAGTGTTTGTTGTTGTTTTTCCCTTATCCTTACATGAAGACTCTTGCAAAATGTGTAGAGTGCCTGCTAGAAGTGGATAAAAGGCAACAGCACTTGAGTGAAAAGTCTGACTAAAAATTACATTATTAATCAATCTTAACCTACAAGTAGTCTACTTGGGAACAGCTGAAAGATGGATTCCAGTGTTCAGAGTTCCCCTGTGCTTTCCCATAGCTGTTCCTGGCCCAAACCCCATGTACATGTGGTGAAGGTGGCTGTCACACTCCTGCCTTCACTGGTGCAGGAGAGAGGCTGGCAGATGCTGCATCCCTCACAGAGGCAGTGGGAGCTGTTGACTGCTCTGTGCTGGGCTATTCCCTGGGGCTGGGGAGAGCTGACTGAGTGGCTGCCTGGACTCTGAATGGAGCCCCAGAGTGTTTAGGTATGCTATCTGCAAAGTAGCTGCATGCCAAACCTCTTGCAGCAGGGATGAAGTGGTCCAAGATATTTGTATCTCTGCTTCTCACTGGAATGAGTGAAGCCTTGTATGGTGGGGAAAAAGTCTCATCTCTGCCATTTGCAAAAGGTGAAACTTCCTTTGTGTGTGCTTGCTTGCCTGTGAAGTACAAGTAAATTCACATTGTCTCTGCTACCTGAGGTTTGATAGAGGTACGAGAAGAAAAGCGACCTATTTTCCAGGTTTAAAGGAAAGTAAATGAAACTGTCCTCAGGGCAGCAGAAGCAAAGACTCTAGTATCAAGCTGCAGTGTTGTGGGCAGGGCTGCCAGGCTGCTAAAGGCTCTTCAGACCTGGAAGCCTTTCCCAGAGACTGCTCATCTTTTAATAGCGCTTCCTCCTTTCTTTTTTTTTCTTTCTTTTTTTTTTTTTTAAGTGTCCACAATGACTGCAGTCATTCCATGCTCAGACCAAGGGAATCACTTCATACTTACTTTGTATCTGATGGGATACTTGTCCCCTCTTGCAAGTGAGAATAAAGAAGTTTGGGTGAAGGTGACTGAAGCACTGCATTGTGTACCTCATGAAATATTTTGAACTGGTCATGTCCAGCTCAGCTGGGGAGTTACACTTTTGTTTGGGCACTCCTAACTCGGTTTCATTGCTAATTTGAGTAGATGTTGGTGCAGAACAGACAAGCCCTTGGTGGAGCAAGTGGCCTGAAATGCCAGCTGTTCTGTCTGCCCCTGTCATAGGACACCCTTAGCAGCATCATGGCAAGTCTGTTACCTTGGTTCAATGTCCTCCTGCATCTAAATACTGTGTCCTCCAGCATGGCTGGGGGATGTTTTTGCCTGCTGCATCCTGAGGTGAACACCCTGTGATTACAGTGTCAGGTGGGCAATGGTGAGCTGTGCACTAATTTGGAGCAGCTTTCAAATCCGGTTTTGCTTGTAAATTAAATGGACGCTTTTGCTGAGTGAGAATCGAATCGGCACCTCTAAAGGTTGTAGAAGTTCTCCTTCCATCCTGAAAGCCAAAGTGTTTGTGTTTGGGGGTATTGAGTCTGGGCTGGACCCCCAAGTTTGGTTTGGCTTGGTTCTTTTTTTATAATACAGTGGGTTGGATGCATTCTGAAGATCCTGCTTGTGTTAGGGGCTTCAGTCAGATTCTGTTCTGGCCATGTTTGCCACTTGCTTGACCCAAGCACAGCAAGTGTGCACATCAGCCACCTCCAGCAAAAGGGTTGTGCTTGACCCAAGGAAGAAATGGGTAGGCAGTGCAGAAGAACAGGGGTGTAGTAAATGACATTTGGCCCGACCTCAGCACTGCTCACCCAAACAAGCAAGGGGCTGAATTAATCTTCCATAAAGAGAGCAAACTTATTAAATATTTTGAGGGAGGTATTAAATTTTTGTCTGCAGTTTCGAGGCTTAGGGAGGTTTTCAGAGAATTTTATAAGCACGTGAGAAGATGCATCCTGTCTCTGTAAACTTTACCAGGTTTTTGGACTTGCCTTTACTGCTGTACTGGTGTAAGTACAGGCCCTCATTTGACTTCTGCCATTATCCATTAATTCTTTTTCTCCACTTAAAGGTTTTTCTTAAGGGCTCAGTGACAAGTTTCTGATGAAAGTGTGGTTAGAGCTGCTCTGCTCAAGGTAGTTATGTGCTATAGACTTGGCTCCTGGGCTCTGGAATTATCAAAGTGCCTCCAAACTCTTGTCCAAGGGTGGTTTTTAACTGTCCTGCTTCTCCAGGTAGGCAGCTTTCTCCACCCAGCACAAGCAAATACCTTGCTTCCTTCAGCCCCTTGCCTTGCATTTGGTTCTCTGCACCTGTGTCATTTATTCTAGGTCCTGGTCAGCTCTGAAATCCCACCAAGGCTCATTTTACCAAGGAAATGCCACCACATCTCTCCGGCGCTTGCAGCACTTAGCGTGTGTATATGCTCAGCAGTGCCAGCATCTCAAGGAGGAGAAGGCTGTAAGCAGCCAGCATTTGGGATGTGCTGCAAGGGACCCCCCTCTTGAGGGGCCTGCTCTGGGGTCAGTGACTCTGGGACAAGGAGAACATACCAGTTACAATTGTCCCATCAGGTAAGTGCTCCAGTCACCACTGCTGTAGCCACTCTGGTGTGACCAGAGGTGCGTTTATCACCTTTGTGGGCTTGATCTGCATTTGGACTATTTCAGGATACAGAGAAGACAGCCTAATACTGTTCCTGACACCTTCAGGAAAGAGTTTGAGCCAAGGTTTTTGTTTCACTATGAACTATACCCTACACCCTGGCTATGAGGGATCCTTCTGGGTATCTCTGTCCCCTCTCTCAGGTGGCCTTGTGACACCCACCTTTCTAAAATGCATGGCTGCATGTATTTCTGCAAATAATACTGAGTGCCTCAAGCATGGCACTTGTATTGTGAGGAGTGAGCAGCTGCTTGGCATGGTAGATCTGCAGTTCGGTGGCTCAGCATATCCAGAAAACCTTCCTGCTTCTCAAGCTCTCCATTGTATTTGACAGTCTTGCATAGGATAATTTGACCTTCTGTCATATGCTGACAGACATTCAGGGTTTAAAATGAAGCTTTAGAGATTTAGAATAATAAATCTAGTACTGCTGTTGAGTCTCAGTGGACCTGGTGTCTTAGCTTACTGTGGCATTGAATTGCAGTTGATTGTGTTTTGGGCCTATTTCTTGTCTGACACTCAAACACAATTGTTCTGGAGTTTTGCCTTATAAACATAATTCCTTATGTTCTGAGTCAGCAATCCTAGACCTTGCAGCTGTGAGAGAAAGGGCAGTTGTATTATATTGATGAAAGGCAAAACATGACAGTGCAACTGGCATTTTTTTTGCTGGGGAAAACAATGGGCTGTTTCTTTGTTTTGCAGACCCAGTGGCAGCAGTAAAGCCCAACTATGTCCTCAGGGGCTACCCACCATTGGTGTCAGGGTGAAGAAGCAGAAGAAAAGGATGGATGTGCTTACATGTAAAGACTTTTTGACAAAGATCTGAGCAATTTCTTTGTGCTTCTGGGCTCTTCAGAATGAAGGTGAAGAGAAAGCACCATGATGGCATGCACACCTTGGGATCAAAATGCAGTTTGCATGCTCTGTGTGGTGCACGTGGTCATCTTTGACCACCTTGCAGGGCTCTGTCTGAGGGGCAGCACAGTTTGGTGTCATCTGTAGATGCTGAGTACCAGAGCCACAGCCAGAGAATTTGGTGTGAGGATGTCACCAGCCCATAGAGGTACCCAGGGTGGGATTTTCTCCTTCCAGCAGGATAAGCTCCTGGATTTCTTGGACACATAGCTTTGTATCTCTGCCTGCTTGCTACACCTTCCAGAAGTGCTGTTTGTACTATACTGACATTTTGTATGTTGAATAAATGCTTTCTCCAGGCTCTTTGTTGTGGCAACTCTTTTTGCTGAATTCAAGAAAGTGGGGGGGTACTTGTTTAAGCATTGTGGTGAGACCTGATTGTGATTTTTTTTTAATCTTTAATGAAATGTTTGTTTTGACAAAGTGCATCTTCACAATGTGCAGGACTTCACACTTTTGCAGGAGCCAAATCCAGGAGCCGTCCTAATGTTCCTGGTTTGGATGAGGTTTTTGAGCTGCACTTTCCCCCATCCCACAAGCACCCCAGAGCATCAGCCTGCTGTTTATTTTGGAGTGGAGGCACACAGATGTCCCTGACACTTGAGTGATGTCTGCTCTGTACAGGAGGAAAAGGGATTTGATGCCAGCTTCTGAAGTTTGTTTGCTGTTTGGATTCATTCCCCATACAGTGGGATATATGTGTTCAGACTCTTCTGCTGGAGGTGGCTCATGTGGATGTGTTAACTGCTGTTTCCAGTTGTTCCTGGGCACCAAGCTTTTGTGAGGAGAAGCATCTGTCTCATGTCTCTGTTGTGAAAAAAGGATAATGAACAGACACTGATTTGATACTTTAGAATAAACTACTGCATGATTATTTGTTCTAATGTATAGAACAAATAAGATAAGCTTGCCCTCACCTCTCCCCAAAAAATCCAAGGGAGTTAGAAATGTGTAAATTTGAGTTTCTCAGCAGTAATAATTGCTGGGGCTTTGACAGGGAATATATAAATATATATGCTACTGAGTAGCATATACACTTCTGCTTGAGCTGGGCTGGCTTACAGGGAAGACATTGGCTAAAATAATTCTAGTCAGCAGTGTCTTGACCTGCAAACTAAAATGACCCTCACAGTCCAGTGAGTCAAGCAGACAGTTTGTACTTGGATGCCGGTCCTTCTGTGCCTGAGCTTGGGTTGTCTTGTAGTGGCATGGTTTTTTTCCAGGTTTCTGTCTTAAGAAGGTCTTAACCAGGATGACTTTACTCAAGACCACAGAGTGTAAATAACATTTAGGACACCACTGCTAATATTTTGAGGGGAGGAGTAAGCCTCCTCTCTCTTTGATTTTTGTACACTTAGCACATTGTAATGACTCATGTTCCTCAGATATCTCCTATTCCTTGCACTTGCTACCAGAACATTGACATGGTTCCTGTGTTATTGTCGTTTGGTAGACCAGTTGCATGAGTGCACATCTCAGCCCTGCAGCTACTGTGGTTTTTTTCAGCCCAGGTATAAAGGCTTATTCTTTAACAATGTTTTTGAGTGGAGTTAGGGAGAAGATGGTATAGGAGAAAAGGCAGGAGAGGAGAAGGGATTTGTAAGCTCTTCTCCATGATCCTTGGCCCCTTTTGGTAGGAAAACTTCTAAATTATACGGATTTCTGTGAATTCCGGGAGGAGTAGTTAAGGCAGGGCTGCCTTTGCTTTTGTTGAGCCTACTGGAGGGCTTGCCTAGAGCAGAAAATGAGAAGTAGGTTCAGATATACTCTAAAGACCTGTGCCTATGAGCTGCTTGTTGTGGAAAGACTCCTTCAAATATCAACAAGGAAGTGGAGGAGCCCCAGATTGCTCTAAGAGCAGTGCTTTTGTGTGCTGAACCAAAACCGAAAAGTTTTAGACAACCTAAATGCCTTTAGCCTCCCTAGCACACAGATTTTGGCACTTTTGATTACATAGTTCCAGTTATACATGCATTTTGAGTGAATGTGGGAACTAATTTTTATGAAAAATTGGGGGGGGGGGAGGATCATCTTGATATTAATAATGATAAATGCTTTACAGGGTATTTGAAGTGTTTTGGTTCATGGAACTGTCATAAAACTGTATTTTCTGTTCTTACTGAATTTTTTTTGTAGGATAAATAATAAAATGTTTGAGAAGGAAAGCTTTGAAGGGTCAGACTGTTGACAGGTCAGGAGGGTCACTGCCCATCCAGCCAGTGCAGGTGGTGGCCATGCTTTGTGCCCCACTCATGAACAAAGCTGATGCAGTTCCCAAGGCAGACAACAACCTCTGTGATCTCCTGTGTGGGAACAATCAAGGCTGAGCTCTGAACCCCTTGCTGGGTTCATGTCTCACCTGTCTGACACCAAGAAAGGCTTCTGAAGAGGTTTTTGATTCTTTTTGTTGTCATCTGTTCCAGATAGCTTGCTGGAGCCTGCTGAGTTTAGTTTCTCTGACTCCCTTCCCTCCACCTGTAATTCTTGCTAAGGAATTGTGTTTGTAATCACATTAGGTGGTAGAAGCTTAGCTTACCAGCAGTGCCTTTTTTTAACTAGTTTTTCCCAAAGCTTGTTCCACGTTTGCAATAATCCAATGCAAGCCATGTATTCCTTCAGAGACTGTTTGCCCCTGTGTTATCCTTTCCATAGCTGAACAATACAGTGATTTAACTAATGCAGTTATATAACTCTGAGCTGTTAAATGCTGTACCCATTGGATGGTGATCTTCTGTGCTCTGACAGTGCTATTGAGTTGTGCCACATATTAAAAAAAATGGGATTTTTTTAAGTACCTGCTTCTCTGAATCCCATTTTTGCTTTAGTTTCTTTGGGGTGACTGCAGTAGAAATAAAATTGCCTAATTTCAAAGTATCTCCAAAATGCTACTGAACTGTTTTTATGCAGGGAAATGTGCTTTGTGGGCTGAGACTGGAGCAAGGTTTGCATTATTGGGCTTAATATCAGCCATTGAGAAGAAGCCATTGTTTCAAAAGACACAGGTAACTTGAAGAGGAAGTGTGAAAAAAGAGGAGGGTGAAATAAAAGAGCAAAAGGGTTTACTATAAAACATTTTTATTTCTTGGGGGTTTTAGTAGGCAAACTGTGTAAAGGGCAGCTTGGTTATGACTTGGGTTTGGAAACTGCTTCCCTTTTCTTATGCTTTGTGGGTTCTTTTGCCTTTTAGAACGCCCACGGTCCTCCAACCTATCTCCCATCCTGGCAGTGATGTTTATACTACACATTCTTCTACTGTTTTGCGCAGCCAGTGCTATCACCGCTACGCTGAATGAGGTTCCAGCCTAACTACAATATTAACCCTGCAAATCTGTTCATCTTCTCTCGAGCAGCCCCAGGCAGGGTATACAGGAGAATGTGTCCAATTGAAAAACTATGGCAGACTCAGTGGTGCTGCACTGTGCTACATTGCAAGAGAGCTATGTTTTTCCTGCCAGAGAGAATCCTGTGAAGGGACATGCTGGTGTCTGTCTCGTACAAGTTACAGAATTTGTTTTTCGTTTTAGTCTCAACTTTCATTGATAATTTTATCTTTATTTTTGTTTGTCTGCTTTTAAGCGCTGAAATGTGTTCCTCAGACCTGCTGCTTTCCTCCTGCTAATTGTCCAGGGCATGCTCCCCCCACCCCTAGTTTGTATCAGTCCTTGATTTCTTACTTTCACCTTTGTAGTTGTTGTTTTTAATTTTTTTTCTTCATTATTTTACTAAATGCCGCTCTGCAGATCAGTAGCATCTTGGGTGGTGGTTGTACCACGTAGCATTTGTAGCAGACATTAGTTTTGCATAGCGTGTGTACCCTATTTTGTCTGGACTTGTCTTCTTTGCGCTGCAGGCACCTCCTCCAGCAATTGTAGTGATTAAGCCAGGTATTTCTGCAGATTTATATTAACTTCTGCTTATAAAGAAAGAGAAGAAACCCAACCCTCCCCCCCGCTCCAACATCTAAACTAGATGTTTTTCTTCATTCCCTTAGTTTTTATCAGTATTAGACCTAAGCTTGCCTTTGTGTATGAAAGAAAATTAGTTAAGTACCTTGCGGTTTATAGATGCCTTTTGTTACATATTACTCGGATTTATTGTGCAACGTTGGCCTGTAAATCATTTCAGCCAGACGATTACCTGGCTCATGTTGCCTTTATGATTTGAGTCTTTTAACAGCCATGAAAAATGTAGAAACGCAGTTTTTGGCGGCGGAGGACTTCGCTAGTCGGAATGCCCCGTAACTCTCTCTCACGGCCGCGCTCCGCTTTGCTGAGGTTTGCCGCCTGGCTCTGAGATGTTTACAAGGAATCCATGTCTTTGTGCAGCCGAAAGACAGTGTTGAAAGAACAAAGGGAGTTTTGTGATGAAGTATATCTGACTTCTCGCTGCTTTGCTTACCTTTTAAATGTAAAACTCAGTCATTTGCAAGGGCTTTTAGTTCTCAGGGCATCCCTATAAGATTCCACCCCGCGTGGAGCTGTCCTTCAATCGAAAGCGGGGCTGTCTCAAAACCGCTCTCGAACGCATTTCTATTTTAATCCCCAACTTTGCCTGCCGCCTGCCTTCCTGGCTCCAGCTCTCCGCCCTGCCCTGCCCTGCCCTGCCCTGCCCCGCCCGCAGCGCGCAGGCGGCCGCTGCTCGCTCCGTGCCGGTGCCGCGCTCCCTTCGCGGCTCCGAGTCGCTTTCGCCAGCGGAGCATCGGCTCCCGCTCCGCAGCTCGCCGGCCTCGGGAAGCCGCTCGGACCTGCAGCCTATGCGCGGCCCGCGGGGGCAGCTGTCGCCATACGTATAACTTTTAAATGGAAAATGTCTTTCTCAAAGGCTGTCGATGTCCAGTGGTCTGCAGTCCATGAGCAGTTGACTAGTCCAGGTGTTTCTGCTTCTGTTCCTGTGCTATGTGAATTGGGAATTCAAGAGAAGAGTGTGCAGGATGGAGGAGTTGAGGGTTTGTATTTCTGTTCTGGTGGTACGGCAGTGACGGAGGGCTTGGGAAGGAGCAGAAGGTCTACCTGGGGTCGTCTCAGTTAAGGAAAATATTGTTCTCAGTCTTTTTGTCTGTATCTCTTTCTGTCGGTGCTTTCATCAGCTCTTAAAAATGAGAATGGCCTTTTTGTTGGTATGGATTGACTGTCGTGAGTAGTGTTCAGGAAAAACTTGTTTTAAGGAACATGACTTCTTTGTGGATTTTATCAGTGCGTTTTGCCCCACTTATTTAAAATGTAGCCATTTCAAACTCTCAGAGCTGGATTCGATGTAAAAGCTGCCGAATATTTGTCTGTGCTTTACTAAGATAAAAGTCGTAATCTGAGGCTATAAGACAGTCCTATTGATTCAAGACTGGGGGTTTCTGTAAGGTTTTAAAGGAGATCATTAACCCAGGTCTATCTTTTCACAGGACAGTCGGCCCAATATGTCAAGACCTCTGATCACTAGATCCCCTGCATCTCCATTGAACAATCAAGGCATCCCCACTCCAGCACAGCTCACAAAATCCAACGCACCAGTTCACATTGATGTGGGTGGGCACATGTATACCAGCAGCTTGGCCACGCTTACAAAATATCCTGATTCCAGGTAATTTTAAAAAGCTTCTTCTGCATGTCTTTGGCAAACTCCTTTTCTTCCTTTTAGTGCTTGGACGTCCTGGGGCTGTCTCAGAATGATGAATTTAGCTCCTTTTGTTTCAAAATTAAATTAGCTTTCTTTGTTAGTAGGCAGTTAGAGACTTACTTTTCTTTTCCTGCTCCACTATGTTTCTGACAAATGGCACTTCTGCAAATCCTGATGCGTATGTGCTAAAACAAAGCTGAGGGAAAAGAGCACTTACTTTCTGCTACCTAGGATTCTGGGTTTATGCCAGGGCACCCATGCTGTGGTTTGTTACATTCAAAAACTGTAGTGATACTGCATTTAAGCCCAAAGGTGGGGGTGTTGGAGTATTTGTTTTGTTTCTTTTGGAACAGTAACCGCTCTCCTGTGCTGTCAACACACCATCTCAGATGTGTCATTTGAGGCAAAGGCAAGGCTGAATGAAATAAACTATAGGACAGTATTAACTGAATACTTTTTATAGAATCTTAGGACTTTTCAAATAATTAGACTCTTAACTCTCATATACCTTTTAAATGAAGTATTTGTGACTCTGGTAGCTCACTGGTATTAAGCAGTCAGAAAACTACTGCATGTGTGAGCAAACGGTGCCTGTAGAGTAGATAAAACAAGAGTGCATCTCTAAGAAATCAGGAGTGCATTTAACAGTGTGTGTGGGCATTACCTGGTGGTGCTGGCAGTGTAGTGGTACTGTAACTCTGAGGGTTGGTTATGAGCCACCAGGAATTCATTGTGTCCACTGTATAAATCTATACCTTGCCCTTCGCCGCCCAGTCCTGCTCTAGAGGGAAGGCAGTGTTCCCATCGTGTCCCCTCCAGTCTGAAGGGGGAGTTTTCAGTTCCTTGATCCCACAGCTCTGACTTGCCTTTTCAATGGGCACAAAGCAGACTTCATGGGATGTGACTCCGTTCAAAGCCTGGGCTTCACGTGGTTCTGCTGCCCCTGCATCAGCAGCTCCCAGTGTTAGGTGACTCAAGTTGTGCTCCGGGCAGGGCTGGAGGAAGAGAGCCGTACGTACAGAGAGGCACATGGCCTCTCTTATGGCAGCCTCCTCAAGGAAGGCCCGGCGAGGGGAGCAAAAGCAGCCATGCCAAAGCCTGGGTCTGCCAGGAAAAATTGAAGTCATGTCTGGGAAAACTTGAACTGTTCTTCAAAAACTAAATCTGTTCTTTTGGGGGTTTTTAAAGAAGCTTCTTCTCTTCAACTCCTAGTAGCTGTGATTACATTGTGGGTTTTTTGGTAGTTGGAGCAGTGATGGTGTCTGACACTGTTGTGTATGCAGAATGAGAGGCTGCTGCTTCTGTTTTCAAGTCAAATTCACAGAGAGAGTATATTACTTCAAGTGAAGAAACACTAAAATGTCATTCAAAAATGTGTCTGGTGGCAGTGGAATTTAAACTTAATGTATTCTGTGCTCAATTGAGCCATTGTAGCACTTGAAAGTGAAAGCTATGCCTGTAGTATCAAAGCCAGTTTAATAAATTAAACATTTTAAAAGCTCTTCAAACATAATTTAAAGAAAACCCGAACTCTGAGTTATAGTCATTCTGTTTCAAGTCGTTCTGACATGTGTTTGTGTTTCAGTTCTAACAGTGTCTTTTGAACCTCTTGATGAGTGAATATTTCCAGCGTAGCTGTTAGAACCTGGAATTCCCAGCCACTTCCAGAGATTGTTTTTGAGGGAGATTTTTTTTAACATTAGCAGCTTCAAAAGCGCAATTATTAAACTCATTTGAATGTCAAGACAATGGCATGAAGCAATATGCCAGTAATCATGATACAGTTGTTTGGGTTTTGTCTGAGATTTTGCCATCAGTTTTTTTTCCAGTGGAGGGTTGGAATGTATATATGTGTGTATATATATCTATACATATTATATAGAGTGAGCGCTAGGTGAAAATTATCCAGTAACATTTGGACATTAATAGGAATTGTTTCTTGGAGCCTGACCTGGTCGGTTTTATATCTAGCTAGACTTTAACTTTGTTGCTCAACTTTAGCACAAGGTTTTTGTCAACATTGCTTATATGTTTCTTTTTCTGCCAATATCACATGTGTGAATGATATCAAAACTAAGGAGGGTCTCGTAGATATTTTTGGGCCAGGTGAAACCTCCTGAGACTTACTGTTATATGAAGTATTGTCTATGAAAAATAAGGTCTTGATCATCTTGCCTGAAAGAGCAGTGCTCCAGGGATGAGTCAAGGCATCGGTTGCAGGCTCCAGCATGTAACAGGTTGAGACACGAAAGTCATTAGGTTTCTGACTCGTATTACATGTAGTCTAAGGGCCAGAAGCCTAAAATGAACCTTTCATCTGTGGGCCAGGTACCAGAGTCATCTTTCTTTGTGAGATTGAAAGGGTGATATTCAAACCAGCAGCTTTGCAGTCACTCTGACTTGCTGCTGTGAGGGAGACCTATTCTGATAGAGCAGTCTCTGCTTTGGAGCAAGTGTACTCTTCCTTCTCCTTGTGGAGTCAACAGCATCTCATCTTGTACCTCACTGTTTTCTTCTTCCTGGACAGTAGAGTACCAATTGGAGAGAGTACTTTAAAAAAGAGTTCCTTAAATGATATCAGGTAAAGACTTGTAGCTTGAAGGGATCATTTTCCATAATTCTTTTGTTAGGTTCCCCAACCTGGTTTGTGCCTTGACATGTAAAATGCCTACTGACAGATATCTATTCATTCCTCCTAAGAAACCTTGGTGTGACTGTAAAAGTGTCTTGCTACTGTTGCTGGATCCCTGCCCTTTGCTTTGGAAAGACTATTGTGGGTTTCTCTCAAATGCTCTTGTGCTTGAAGAAGCCAAAGAATCAGAACCAATGTGTGTTTTGGGCAAAAGCTGACTTGGTGAAGCAGTCCAACAGACAAGTAGCTTATCTAATAGATGCTTTGAATTGAGTAATCCTACAATTATAAATTCTGAAGCTAAAATAGTGCTTTAAAAAGCCCTTAAAATTAATTTTAAAATCTAGTAGTCTATAATTTCAAAGAGCCCAGTTATAATCCAGACTAGGGAGAGCCTATTGTTTTCATAAGGAAAATCCTCTATGAATCCTTCAGCTCATCAACAGGCTTCAGGTTTTCCCAAGAAACCAGTGAGACCATGCCTCAAACATGGTCTCATGAAGCTCAAAAATACAATTTGCCAGACTTGGGCTTTGGGAAGAGGCAGTTTGAATCAGCCCATCTACCAGGAAGACCTAATGTAAGGTCTCTTTGCTGAAATAAATAGCAATTTTCTTTTAAAGTCTGAGGAGGGAGCAGGTATCCTATGTAGCTCTCTCCACTGAGACTGTAGACCTTGGTGCATTCACCCCTGCACAGGTTGTACAACCTTTGTTTTACTTGAAGTTACAAGATCTTCAGGTTCAGGTTTCTGGCAACAGAGAGCTATCTGTTAAAGACTTGGGTGTACAATTTTTTTTTTAAATTGCTTGGTTTTTGCAAATAAAATGGGTTTTAAAAATTGTTTTATTTCCACTGCCCAGGAAAAAAAAATAATTCCAGGAAAGGTGGATTCAAGATGAGGGTCTGCCAAAGGAGCCTTTCTCCCTCGAGAGCTCAGGCACATGCATGCAGTGCCACTGTTCCCTGTGGTCACCAGAAAGTCTGAGGAGAATGAGTTGAGGTGTTAGGATTTATAATTGTGAGGTTAGCTCTGCTACTTTAACCCAAGCAGCCTACTCTCCTTCCAGTGCATTATCATCTTGCAGTAGGATTGACCCCTTTGCTTGGAGTCGGCATTCCTACATCTCTCAGCCTTAATGCTGTCTGCACAGCATCTACCCAAAGTTATTGTGTACCAGGCTAAGGCAACCTCAACTGAATACTGGAGCTAAATGGGAAGATGTTTACCTTTGATCATACAAGCATCAGCTGTCTAATATCAGCAATATCAGCAATATCAGCAGTGTTGTCTATCTCATGTGTTCAAAGCATCTGAAGTTTTAATTAGTTCTGTCCAAGTCATCTGGTACAAATATTTGCATAACACCATGGCATTGGATTGCCACATCTTATGTTCCCACCACAGAATGGGAAAAATTCACTTAAAACCTTGTATATAACTTTGTAGAACCTTTTGGAGTATCTGTTTGTGTTGCTACATCTCCCATCTTGAGTTACTCCCTGCATATGAAGATGGATTCTTCTTATACAGTATTTCACAATCCTTCCAAATTTCTGCCCAGGGCTATTTCAGGTTTTCATATGAACCAATCCATTTGTGTCCCAGTTTTCTTACCCAATCTTCACTCTCAGCCCTCAGGGAAATTAAATTTCACACACTTGGATCCAGTTAGGACACTGACTCTTTTTTTCTTTTTTGGTAAGGGTTTCTTTTGCATCAAGAGCACAGGAGAATGCCCAGACTGTCCTTGGCCTTTTTTGACAGTTTGCAAGAAAGACTTATCCTTCACAAGTTGTGTAGGTAGACTTCCAAGGACGTGCTGTGAATCAGGCAGCACTGCTTGCCTGTCTCAGAGCTCTGGCAGTTTCTGTTATCAGTCCCCAGGTCCAAAACAAACTGACATGCCCTTGGTTCAAACTCCTGCAAATTGCAGCACCATGCTGGAGATTCTGTCTTGGTAGGAGACCTGCTGAGGTGAGGGTGGTCTGCACTTTGCATAATCCTCCCTCTGTAACACCTCCATTAAAGCAGCCCTGTCACAGCTTTCCTACTCACCTTGGAAATTACCTCTCAAACTGCTCTAAATTATGCTAAACTTGAAGAAATACAAAATTTTCTAACTTATGAGCATTGGTGATTTGGGTTTTTAAGGAAATATTGAGAGAGTGGGTGTTACTGTATCTTTATTTCCACTCTCCCTGAGAGGTACATGTCTATCTGTATCTTTCTAGAATAGCAACATCAAGGGCAAGCTTCTGTGAAAGTTTTTAGTATTGCTGTAACCAGCTTTGTCTGCTGCATTAGCATGAATGGTCCAGATCACAGCTTTTTTAATGTTTTGTAACATTCCTGGCAGGAGGGAAATAGGCAGAAGAAGTTGGCAGAGGGTCAGTTCAATCTTTGTTATCTGTCCTGTCTTACTCATCTCTTTATTCATATTTTTACTCATCTCTTTATTCATATTTTATCATTTGATTGCTGCATGGTCTTGTGGCGAAGAGAAGGTGAGGGCTTGGGATAGGGAAATACATTGACTCCCACTGACCTGTTCTGTGACCCAAGATAACTGATTTAACTTTGAGCTTCACTTGCTTCCTACCAAGGTTAACAAAAAAGCAATTTGTAGAGTGCGTTGGGATGATGATTGAAAGTGTATAAGACTACTATCTCTAAGCATAAATATTTATAGATCCAGTAACTGAGATAGAGGTTGATGATGTTGGTATCATCAGTAAAATGTATTAATAAAAAATTAACTGTTGATTCATGAGGACCAGACTCAACACAGTCAGGCAGTACAGTTGTGGTGGCTAGTGTAACCACATATACAGACTTGGAAAGAAAATAGAAACAGAACTGTGAGTGATACTATACTTCATGCCTATTTAAAGAAATTCAGAGAATTTACACAACTGATATTTTAAAGAGAACTCTCTTGCAACACACATCTGTCAATAAAGAGCTCGGAGGGGTATTTTCTGGTCCTGGCTGACCCAAGATTAATTGTAGCTCTAGGTATGTATATTGAACTTAGGGTATATAATGACCTCATTTTGCCTCAATTAATGATCACCACAGGTCAGTCATCACTGTTGCCTCAGTAGAAATAAATATTTTTCAAATTGTAGTCCGGTAATATGTTTAACTTGCAAGGTCAGCAAGTTGCTGCTGTTGCTTGTGGCTGGTGACTGGTGAAAGAAACAGCACCATCAGACTAGCAGCTTCTCACATCATGTGGTCAGTAACTGGTGGTGAGTCATCACTGAATGGGGCCACAAATTGATGTCTGTCTTCCTGTTCTGAATGTCAGTAAAAGTGGGCTTATGTGTATTTACTTAAAGGGTAAAAAGCAGTGTCCTGTACTTGTTCAATGCTTTTGCACTCAAATGTTTAAAATGATAGTGGATTGTTGGAGGGCTCTTTGCACATATGCAGAGCCAAAGAAAGTAGATGTGCAGACCTGATGCTTCAGGGGTTCATGCCATGCTTGTCTCTGGCTGCCTGGCTATGACAGTGTGTAGGGAAATATGTTCAGAGGAATAAGTGTCTACATTCAGGAGTGTTAGAAAGCTAAAGGCTTCAGCTCCTTATTTCTGAGGCTAGTAATCCTCAGAAGTAACAATCATTTTTTCTTGAGGGGAAAGAAGAAAATCCATGGCTATATCATCGGTGTAGAGATTCCTTTGCCAGTTGGCTCACGTGAGTTTGCAGGGGTTGGATCAACCTGTAAGTCCTTGGAATCCTCGATGGATGGAAATTTGTGAATGAGAACCTTACAGTTGTTGTATTTTTCTGCCCAATAGCATGGTTTCATAAGCTGACTGAAAGCACCAAGCAGTATTTCTCACTCTGCCTGACCAATACCTGGGAACATAAAACAATATTCTGAGTCTCTGGGTTTTGCTGACCTAATAAGTAAAATCCCATTAGAAACTCCAGTGGCACTGAAGTATTCTGCTTATTGGTCACTTCTGATGGGTTTGAACCATAGTCATGAGGTTCAGTGGTTTGTTTTGCCTTTTGCTGTATTTACAGAGGATCCTGATGGCAAGGAATATGTTAGCACAAGGTTCTCATTCTGCTCCCACATAAACTGTTTGTACTTCATTGGTCTGTCATAAATTGCAATGTAGTTGCTAAGCAAATTGGCATCTAGTACATACATAATTGCAGAAGCAAACATATTTGGCTTCCAGTTTTGCCGTCAACACCCGGCCACCTCTTGGGTGTGTTTGAAGCTTTAGGATATAGATTCCAACTTCTGGCTTCTTTCTGGTGATGATCAACCTTCTGGCTGGGTTTCATGTATAGAGAATGCTTGCCATTTGGGGATGTATTTGCAGAGGTTGGATAGGAGATGGTGAAAACTACTGGGACTCAATGGTTATCTGCAGTCATTTTAATGCAAATAAGGCACAAACTGCTGTGTTGGCCAAGGGAATGTCACCAGTTCCTGTTATGTGAACTTTTCCTCTAACTTAACCAGTCTGCAGTTTATTCAAATATCACAACCAGACAAGTGTCATCTGGCAAGCTTTATTCTCCTTTTGTCTTTTGTTCTCAACCCTTTTTTTTTCTGCCTTTGTCTACACAATGCAAGATGTTGATGTCTCTTTGACTCTTGTCTTTCAGTATCTTTTTTTTTGTCCCTGTTCTGCTCTGAGCATTGACCCTACTTCTCTCAACTAAAGTCCCTCATTGCTTTATCTTAATTTCTTTTTTGTACCCACTTTTCTATGTCTTTTGGAAGAAGTCAGACCTCACAGAGGTCACAAGTGATCTTTACCTGACCAGATCCAAGCAGATTGCTTGCTTGCTTGTCCTTTTCCCCCCACACATGTATGGTTTTCTGGTTCTTGTTAATAGTGAGCTGTCTTAGAGCAGGTAAGCAGCCAGCATATTTGATAGATATCTCAGATGATGCTTTTGCTCTTAGTGACATCAGTTCAGGGATGTCTCTGAGACTCATTCACATTGATCTCTTTCATTGAGTCTTTAAATCAGTAATCAAATAAATTGTTTCTAGCCCTGATGTGTACATTAGCTTGAGTCTGTAGGACTCTTCCAGCACAGTTGCCTTTGCAGCTTATGTGGACACTTTTGTAGGCACTTCCAAGGCACTTTCTGGCTGCTTCTGAGAACCAACGGGCTCCTGCAACCGTTTGGAAGCATTTTAGCTGAACTTGTAGCTGCTACTTGTGGATTGCTTTGCAGGGACATGCCTTTAGGAAAGCAGTGGGCTCACAGTCACTTTCCTGTCCAGTCCTTCCACTGTGCAGCACCGTGTATGTAGACACTCGGGCAGCTCAGGTGCTCAAAGCAATATAGCGCGGCGCTCCACCTGGACTCGTTTTTCCTGCTTCCAGCAAACTCAGCTGTGCCACGTCTGGTACCCAAGCTAATTACAGAAGACCTATCTTTCCAATTTCTTCACACTGCTGCATTTTGCAGAACTGGCATTCGGTGAAGGAGACCAACACAGGCAATTCAGTTTCTGTGAATCAAAAACTCTCTGTTTGCAAAGGATTAAAAGAGGTAAAGGGGGAGAGTAATAGAAAGATGCAAGAAGATGAAATAATTGCGCTAAGAAGTGTTAAATGCAATTATTTACGATTCATGGGGTACGATTCAGCAGTTCAGCAATTTAAAAAGATAAATTCTACCTCCTAGACTGCAGTGGGGTTTTCATGATAAAATGTGAGGGGCCTGTCAATCAAATGGGAGACATAATTGTTCTTTAAGTGACCTATTCACATCCCATTCCTATTAATTAAAAATTTACGTTCTCATTCAGGCCATATTTGAACGGTAAAAACTCTTTCCATATGAGGCGTGTTGCAGGTGAAAGGCTATCACAAGCTGTGTGACACATGTAAAACAGGAGTGATTGAAGTCCCAGTGCAGCAACATGTGGCTTGCCTTTGGCTCCCTGCTGACACAGAGGGAGATGGAGGGATAAGCAGTATCTCACAGAACCACACCCAAACCCTTTGCATTCCTTGCCTGAGAAATTGCTTGTAGTTGCTTATTGTGGCATAGAAAGTTATAATATACACCATTTGCCATAAGTGTGTCACTTCAGAGCAAATGATGGATTATATCCTTCCACACCCCAAAAGTTGTTCTTTGTTCTGTAATTAAAAAATAAATGTTGCAATGTTGAATTGGAAATATTTTGTGCCATACAATGAATTTGTTTTGTTAGGTTGCCTGGATGTAATTGCAAGAATGTCACTGCATTAAACCCGTGTCATGGGGTAATGGTTTCCTGCCCCCACGCCAGTGCCAAGCGCTGCTTTGCTTAGCAGCTCTATTGCTGTTTATCTCTGTCAGCCCCTGTGATTATTTTGCTTCTGTGAAACTTTTTTTCCTATTTTGTTCCACGCATACTATAAATTACAGCTCTGTTTGAGTGCTAACCACAAATCCCAAACAGCGGGAAGCGCTGCCGTGCCAGAGTGGCTCAGCTGGGAGCTGGTTTGGGTTCGCCCGAGCTTGTCGGTGATACGGGGGAAGAAGGCGCTCCAAACCGTGACGGTCTGCTGGGCCCCTTCTACCCATCTGAAAATTGATCCCTCTTAAACAGTTTAGAGGACCCTCGGGGTCTTGCAGCTTACATAAAAAATGAAAGCCCTTCCTGTCTTAGAGCAGTGCGAGCAGTCAATACAAAGGAGAAAAATGATCTTTTAAGTGTATCCCATTGAATCCATTATCTCGAGGGCCCGTGCTTGATGCTTCATCAAAACATCATCGTCTTGGTGATGCATGGGGGAGAGGGTGAGGGGGCGTTCGGGGGATTTCAGAGAAAATGCTGCAGTATTCTCAGTGCCACAGGACAGGCTAAATATGATACAAGCCAGAAAATGAGAGCTGCAGAAAAACTGATATGTTCCTCCTTATAACATATTGAATTTTGCATGATTGAAACAAGTAAATCTTTCAGAAAAAGTTTTGAATGTTTCTTTTGTGGTATGAAAGTCCTGTTGGGCAGCTTGCACAGTAATTTCTTTGCTTTCAATGAGAATGTAAATTTGCAGAGGGTTTTTTTTTATTACGATGATAAAGAAAATAAAGGAGCAAATAAAAATCAGTGTTTTTACCATCAATACATTCTACCTTGTTGTGGGAGGTAATGATAGGGTTGGACTGCTCTATCATTACCTGAATTGGTGTTGAATTTCTGGTTCTTGTGAGCAAGTGTCAGGATTGTTAGTTTTTAAATGCTGAAGTTTTAAAAATCTTTTGCATGCCTGTACTAATGATTCATATGTTTTTCTTGGACTAGCATGAAAGAAAAATAATTGATTTCTGTTGTTCTGAGTTTGAAGTATTTACGGGAGCACCGTGGAGTTTTTTATCAGATTACAGGGGTAGGAGCTGATCTTTTGCTGTCAGTGTTTCCTTACTGGAAATAGTAAGAATGTTGCTCTTTTGGTAGATTAAAAGCAGTAAAACAGAACTGGAATTTGTTTACAATAACCAGTAGCATCAGTAGTTCAGAAATACTACTGAAAAAAGGCGTATTTTTGGAAGGCAGAGCAACAAAGAAGCACTATTTCTGAATGTAACTGAGCTGTCAAACACACATCCTTTGGGGTGTCCTCCATTTCCTTTGGTGAAGTTTAAGCCTAGCTTAAATAAACTGAGCAGTAGGCAGTGGGTGTGTGCCTTTGCACAACAACATACACCCAGGTGCTTTGTTGGCCAGGGTGATCCCAAAGGCAGAGCGCTGTCAACATTCCTAATTGGTTATTACCCAATAACACACACCCTCCAGTGTCTTGGGACTACAAAACACTTTTTACCTAGCCTTCCTACATGAATAATGAAGCACTTCAAATATTCATCCAATTATAGTCAGCCTCTCTCTTGGCTAAGGATTGCCAAATGCAATTGGACATACTTCTGACATAGAATTTCAGGCTATATCTATGTTGGAAGGGTTTAGTCATAATTCTTGACTTCTGGGGAGAGATTAGATAACACCATGATGGTAATTTCTCCAGCCTCAAAAGCTATTGTTTATTCACTTTTGCTATGAAATTCTAGTTTACTAGCGGTATAATGTGGGAGTTTTAGGAATATTTTTTTCATTTTATACTTGGAGTTTGTCACATGAAACTGCTCATGTTTGTTTGAAACAATGAGATGTTTTGCTTTTTCTCCAAGTGCTGTGGCTACAGCTGCACAGGACTGAAGTTGCCATAAAGCATGTGAAAAGCAGTTAATGTGTACTTTCAAACACGTAAGCTATATTTATATTCATCTTATATTTTTTCTGACTATTTTGCTGCCCAACACAATTGACTCCTGATGTGCCAGTGGGCTGACTTTTAAGTAAGTTTTTCTCCTGCCTTGCTAACATTTTCAAAAACAATGCCCTTATCCTTTGCAGAATGTTAAGTTTTAATTTTGCTTTACTGGTTTCCCCTGTGTATAAGCTCCCTTGAGTGATAATCTTCCCTCTGGTCTTTCAAAACCTGATGAGGGTGGTGTTTGATACCCCTGCTCACAGCAGCTTCCAGCTCTGCTGCAGTAATGCCATAGGGAACCACACTGGCTCCATTGTGCTACCACAGAGAAAAGCCCAGTGTCCATCATTGCCGTGCAAAGGAGATGCATGAGTAGAGAAGTGGTGGCAAATGTTATTCTAGGGAGATAGAAGCTGGCAAAACAGGGGCAGGTAGGATACCTGCCTGCTTATTTCCCCTTTGGAAGACCTTATGGAAAGGGAAAGGAGAAAAACTGCTGCTTTTCTGTAGCTAAAGTGTATTTGGAGTCTCCACTTTTCATCAGGCATTCTCATTTTCCCAGTTTCTAATATTGCTGTCTCATAAAGCTGGGCCTTGGGCCATGCCTCTCATGCTGGCCTTCCCTTGCTTGGTAGCTAACCTCGATAAACTCATCAGCAGAGCTACAATTGCACTTTCCCACTTCCACTTTGGATTAATGGCGTAGCTCTCCAAAACTGAATGGATGCTGCTCTCCAGACCACAGAGGTCTGATTCTAGGTGAGCATTTAATTCCCCTCTTGGGAAGTAGAAATAAAAGCCCTAATCAGGTATGTTTCATGCTTCTTTCTTGGGTAGGCTCAACAAAATGAAGGATGAAAAAGATGCTATTGGAAGTTGCTGCTGTCTGCTATCATTACAAGGCATAAAGCACTGGTTTGAAAATAGAAACAGCTGGTATGAGTGCAACTTTCAATTGTGTTTAGCTTCCATGTGGGTCAGTTTACTATTTTCTGTTAAAATGCAAAGTGGTTAAATCAGAGGCATAAGCCCTTCATCCTTTTGTTTATTAATGAAATCCTGGAAACATGATAAGCATGAATGGCCCTGGGAGTGATGAAGAACATACAACAGGCTTGATACCGGGTAAAAATGTGAAGCTGGCAGTGCAGTTCTTATTCAGAGAAGAAAAATGAGTCATGTTGTTCTGCTAACCTGAACCTGAGCCTGCAGAAACTCTGCTGGGCTGTGCCAGGCTGTTTCACATTGGGACAACTCATCTGTGGCTCTTCTGGGAGTATTTCTTCCAAGAGCCCTTTCTGTTGCTGTGAAGGACCACAGAAAGGGCTCTGTCCCTTGATCTTGCATGCCAGAATATTTTTCTTTGCAGTATGCTTCCACTGGGAAAAGTGATGAAAGCTTTATCAGTTGGAAATTGCAGAGGCTGTAGACAGAACAAAAAAAATGGGGTGAGGTCCCAAAAAAAGCAGTCAGTGAAATCTAGTCCTGATAAAGGTCAAGATTGTTGTAGCACGTTGCTGACTAAATGCACATCCATCATAACAGAGAATTTATTTTCCTCACTGATGTCCTAATTGTGCCATAGTAACAAAATATTGGCAATGGTAGGGCAGGTAGTTCTGTTGCCCCTGCTCAGAAGTGACTCCACATGCTTCAGCCAGCAAGAATGTGTTGCTGTCAACTTTCCCTGCTTCAGAGTTGAGGTGAAGCTCCTTCTTTGCCTTGTCTGAGTGTCTTATTTCTAAGAAATAATAAGCCAGTGTTGTGCTCCCAAAATTAGATGTGGAATTTTATTTTGCCTGTGTTCACAGACCCTGAGGAGCAAACATGCTTTGTCTGCCTTTGATCCTTTGATCCTGAAAGTAGCCTGAGCTGCTGTCCACAGTCATATGATGGCTGTTTCTGTGCCCCTCAGTATTTCTTTAGCAGAAGATTTTCCTCGAAGATCAACCAACCCTTGAAGCACAGTGGAGAAATACCCCTTCCTTTTGCCATGTGTTGTGAGGCTCAGCTCTTGGTAAATGTTCTCAGGGATCCCTGCAAAGCTGTTGCTGCCTTTGTGTTACCAGTGTGAGCGTGGCAGACTCGTTCTTTACTGCAGTGTGATTCCCTGGGGCAGATCTCTGCCGGAGGTCCTCTAACATCAAAGCACACGGATAGTGGTTGGTGGCAATTAGAGGCAGCAAAGATGGATGATGTGCCTGCACCCACTGTGGCTGGAGCTCTGGGTGGGCTGCAGGATTCAGGGATGGAGTGGGCACAGCTGCTGAACAGTAGGGCTTGGGGAAAGCATCTGTTCTGAGGGGCAGCTGCAAGCAAATGAGATCTGTGGTGTTGCTGCTCTTGTTGGCTGCACTGCTGCAGTATCAGTGGTGATATAAAAGAGCCCTGTCTCTTTTAAAAAAGAGCACCTGATCTCAGGTGCCTTCTCCCTCCTGTTAAAACCCATCATGGTGCTCAGCAGCATGTTCTGCTTTCTGCTGGACAACTGGGCAGCCCGGGTCCATTTCGTCTCCTGTCAGTACTTGTGGGTAGTCTTCTTGTGGTATACACTGAGAGAAGAAAAGCTGTGCCAAAGTGAGGGGCCAAGAACTGCATTATCAGCTTCCATCACAGGACTGTGAGGTTATAACAAGTAAATACAGACTCTTGTGCATAGGGTGGTTAGCAGTATATAATTTGGTGGTCTGACTTCCTAGTCAAAGTTGGTTGTTTTAATACATAATCTTTCATCAGACTTCTTCCTTTCATGGTGCTAATTGGCTTCTGCCTGCCACAAAAAGAGGAGGTTTTTAGGAAGGTAATGGAAAATAATCAAAATCAAACTATAGCCCCAAACTGTTTGTTGCAACACCAGTGGCTTTTGGAGAGATGGGGCTTTGATGAAACAGTGCAGCTCTTGATTACCCTAAACTATTTTCAGTCTTCTGCAACTTTTGATAACGTGGTTCCATAGATCTCCTGTAAAGATAGCAGAAAACAATTTATATCTATGCCTTGGGGTGATGAAAGAAAAAAAATCAGAAATCTACCAAGACACCTGGATTTCTGTGAAATTAAAATTTTGTTGCATTCACATACAGAGCAAAAAGCATTGGTATTAACTAAGTACACAAGTGGAGGGAATAATGCAAGGTGGTTGTAATGTGTTTTCACACAGAGAGGAGAAGAACTTTCTGGAACAGTTTTGTGTTCCCCAAAAATGCCTGTATCAGAACTAGCATTGTTCTAAAAAACTGTAGGTTTAAAATTCAGTATTTTTCTCAGTAAATTCTTAGCTTTTTTTTCTTCTTCTTGTTGTTAAGGGAATCCTTGTCTTTTGGCATACGTACCCCTGCTGGTTCTTGATCAGGTTTTTTTTCGGTGTTAGCACAAGCTGCAACTTAGTTTATTGATATGAGGGTTGTGTGGTGTTATCAGCATCTGGGCAAAAGGGCAGATGCAGTATGGAGAGGCCCTCAGGAAATGGTGCTTTTTTCGCTTCTATTGTTCCAAGTGTCATTATGTTTTGCTCTTTCTAGAGGAAAGCTTCACAGTTAAGTGAATGAAATAATGAAAACCTACAAACTCAAGCAGTAGCCTGCTTCATGAGCAGCATATCTTTACTAGTTTAAAAGCAGTGCTCAGCTTAATAGGCATCTTCTTGTTTATTAGCAGCCTGGTACCATCCCGGGAAGATTTTCACTGTTGGGTTGTGCTGCTTTCCACCAGGAAGATCACAACGGATGTAACACATATATCCTCACTGTTGTAAATCCTCCAGACTGATGGAGCCAGGCTTGTTTGAGTGTTTCTTGACAGATCATTTCCCACCTGCACTCAGCATTTATTAGTTGCTGTGTGACAGAGCTGTCACAATCTGTGGGGTGCACGGTCACTGCTGCGGTGGCGCACGGTGTGCGTGGAATGAGACCCAGCCCCGTGTGGGTGGGCTGCCCTCCACGAGAGTCTGTGTCTGTCCATGGGCTCTAGCTTGATTCTAGAGTCAGGCCACCTCAACTCCCTGCTAAAACACTTGAGGCTGACTGCCTGCATTTAGGAAGCAGGGCTCCTAACACACTTTACAGTGTAATATGACTTTGGATGTCACTCTTCTGTATTTCCTGTAGTGAAGCTGTAGCTCAGGAGGAAGCTAGGACCAGTCAGCTCTTCTGTGTGAGAGTAACCTGAGCTGCTGGGTAATAGAGCTCTTAAATTACAAATGTTACTAATTCCTATACAATTTAGGAACACTACAAACTTTTGCTATGAATTTGATATAATATAAATTTGTAATTTTTTATTTAATAGAGCCCGACTTTTTAAAAACTGAAATGAGTG
Organism: Dicaeum eximium; assembly: GCA_013396995.1. Classification (NCBI taxonomy): domain Eukaryota; kingdom Metazoa; phylum Chordata; class Aves; order Passeriformes; family Dicaeidae; genus Dicaeum; species Dicaeum eximium. The sequence continues at coordinate 1,234,016 of VWZP01001398.1, read as the reverse complement.
TCTAGGAAGAATGTTAGATTTTGTTGAATATATGAATTTGGTATAGTTAGTTTCTGGTCATTTTTGTGAGTGGGTTACACTCACCTTGACATGGGAAATTAATGCCTGTGCACAGTTTCTGCTCAGACTCTGGCTGCTCCAGCAGGGCACAAGCCTGCAGTAGTGTCCCTCTGCCATCACCCAGCACTTTGGGATGCCCTGGAGTGTCCTAAGTGGCAACAGGCAGCTGAATCACATCCTGGATATTGTTTATTAAAGGAACCATGTTGTAACGTTTACTTTTGTCTTGTGGTATTTTTGCAGATCTTGCTTTCTACAGTTATGGCATCTGTTTGCACATCCATGGATCAATTATTCCTTGCACCACTAGTTTATGGGGCTGTATTGCTTCTGTGCTGTGTCTCAGTTCTCTTCCTTTCTCCTCTCTCTGCCTCCTCCACAGGATTGCATCTGACCTGCTCTTGGGTTTGGTATGGCTGCAGGGATGATTACACCATGGCAGCATCTAATTTAATAAACAATAAAGCCACTGTTTTGTATATGTAAAGTTTGTCAATGGAAATAATGTTATCTGTGTGTTTTTTTATCACCCCACCACCAGCAAAATGTTCAGGCGTGGCTTTGGCATTTCTAACCTGTGCAATAAGCATTATTTATTGCTCAGAGCCACTGTCTAAGATGTTTTAGGTTGACTTTCCTGTCCTCTTAACTGATTATCACACAGGTTTTGTATGAACTGATTTGGTTAATGGTGTGATTTTTCTAGTCACTAAAGTGCATAATTTCAACCTGTAGCATGGAAGCAATTAAACATGTAAATGTATGGGAATGAGTTATACGGGTATAAACACGTTTCTCTATGTAGACACTCGTGTGTGTCCACACTAGGAATCACAGCAATGTAATTGTACTGTATGTGAGTTAATAAAAAAAAAGAGCAGCATATGGTCCTGTGTTTCTCATACCAAATTCATAACACTCACCTCTTCCTTGCCTCTGTTGTGTATGCTTTTATGCTATATGGATTCCCCTTCTAGAGGAATTTGTAATCTAGGGTGTTAGTTTCTGAAAGTACTGCTTTCAGTCCAGGTAGAGGAACTTCTGAGCAGGTGGGCTAAGTAAGTAAGGGAAAACACTAATATTTGAAATATAATAAATGTGCTATTGAGTAGCCGGCCTTGCAGCTTCTCTCATTGCAATTGAAGTAAGCTTTACAGGAAAAGAACATTATTTGGGCAGCCAGGATGACCTTTGTAGTTTTCAGAGAATGTGTGGAGTAATACTATCTCCAATAAATTTGCTTGCCTCTGTGCAGAGAGATGTGTTGCTTATTTACTAAACATGTCATCAGCATCTCCTGTTCCTCCTCAGTTCAGCATGTATCCCTTGGGCTGTATTTTCTGCACATTATTTGGGTCCTATTTGAGTCCTATAAGAGTAATTCTTGCATGCTTTCATCACAACATTCCTTAGTCTGGTATTTTCTTGCTTCACTCAAAGGAGCTAAAAAAATTAAGGGAGGTGTGCTTAATGGTAGCATTACAGAGGAAATCTGGCACATGCTTGGACAGGGTTCATTTTTCTAGGTCAGCCCCCATCTACCTTACCTGTGTTCACTTCCTGCAGTCCCTTCCTCATCCATTAGAGCTCCAGCAGATGAAGCAGGGGTCCTGTGGGCAACAGCCTGCCAGGCTGTACAACCCTGGCTTATACCTGGCTTAGGAGCCAAGTTCAGGGTGCTGTGAGAAAAGAGTGTATCATTAAAATCTAAAGTCTAAAATCATTCACAGCAAAGGGAGATTTGCAAATGTGACTTGCAGGAACATCTCTAATATCTGACATATCTTAACTTGTGAAGCTTGTTTTGTCTACTATAATAGTGTTCTTTGTATGTGTATTTTTTTTTCTCCTTTGTCTATATGTGTAGGGATTTTAAAGAGCAGACTGAGCATCTTTTCCACCTTCCCTGGCAAAATTGTCTTCCTACAGTCCAAGCTCTAGTTCAGCAGCAGGGTTGGGACCTGGTAGTCTGTTTTACAGGCTTCTGCTGCACGAGCTAACAGCAGCAAATTGTTGTCCTCTGCGTGAACTGCACTTAAGAAAGATGTTTGTGTGTGACTTTCATGGGTATTTATTGAAAGCAGAAGAGTGAGGATGTTTGGGAATACTTCATTCCTTCATTCTGGGCTCTGGAGGGTGCAGTTTTCTGGAGACACAGGCATAAACATAGCTAAGACACAGACATCTAAAAGTTTTAGAAGCGCTTTGACTCTCTGAATTTTATTGATTAATGGGAAGCTTTTACTTAGGTGTTAATACAGTAGTGGCCTCTTTCTCTCTCTCAGGAAGCAGTTCCTGTAGAATCCTCCACAGAGCACACATAGGTTAATTGTGCAGTCTCCTGCTTTTATGTGCTGCAGTGTAGGAGAAACTTGTGCAACTCTTGCAAAGGAAAAGGCAAGTGTGTTCTTGTCCTGTCTACGGAAACATGTTGTCCTTTCTCTTAGAAAAGCCAGCAGTTAACAAAACAAAGTACATGTGATTTCTGGCTAAGTAGTCAAAGTTGTGAAGATCTTGGAAAGCTTAATTCATTACGGTTTCATTGCCATGTTTGTCATTTATAGGGAAAAAGGTTCGAGGCATGTGAGAGTGATGCCAGGTTCTCAACATCCTGGAAAGGGGCAGAATTAGCAACACCTTACAGATTCTGCAAAGCATATACATGCTGTAGTGGGGTCTCTGTTGGGTTTGAATCCAGAACTTGCTTTGCCACTACTTTTCTAGGGCATTTCATGGAGAATCTTGGAGAGTTTCCGGATTCCAGTGATTCATAGGTGGAATTTTGATGCTGAGTCTTCTCAAGGATACGGAGGAAATACTGAGAGCTAATAGGGGTTTGAATGAAATGCATGAAAGCTGAGGGGCAAACTTGACATACAAAGGAATACATCAAAGGATTTCCCCTTTTCTGAGAAGGTTTTTTTGTTGGTTGTTTGGTTTTTCTTGATCATGAATTTTGAAAGGGAAATGGCTCGGTAGTTTTTTCCAAGCTGCTTTAACGGTGTCCTCTCTTTGTGGAATCTGCATGAACAGGTTTATCAACAGGGATTTGAAGATGGGTATTGTTAACAATCTTTTCATTTAAAAAAAAAAAAGTTGACAGGCTCAAAGGAGGCTGAGTTGAAACTGATAAATTTTTGCTTTTTACTTAAACGTGATCCTAGGACACAAGTTCCACTTTTTTACATTGCTGCCTGTGAAGGAGTTCAGTGTTCTGAATATACAGATTATCATGGCCTTTGGGATGTTGTGCATCCACCGGTTTACCTACTTTCTGGCTTTTGGTATTGGATGATAAACACTCCTGTTCTGCTCCTATCCTCCATTATCTGTACTCACAGCCAACCTGACCATCTTAAACATGATTAAAATATAAATCAAAAGTTATTAGCTAATTATGACGCAAAGTACTTAATTTGCCATTGCACCCTAATAACTTAAAGGTACTCCTGATAGCTCAGTAATAACCATATCATAAGCAAAAGGACACGGTTGCTACTAACTTAATAGGCAGCTTCCCTCAAGATAAAACAAATAACATACCTCAATGAAATCGGATTCAAGCTTAGTAAAATCATCTTGGCAAGCAAAGAGAGTATTTGTTAATTTTTCTGTGAAATGTTATCACTGCCAAGAAAACTTGGTTACAAAAAGCAGAGATGGCAAAAGTATTTGCATGAATAATTGATTTAACATTTCATTGGTTTAAGTGATTTTAGGAAAAGTGGTTTTGATATGCTCTGGAAAACGAGAAAGTTTTTAAGGACTTATTTGCAAGATACCAAACACTGTAGGAGATGTGGGGCTTAAAGGCTTGTAGACTGTTCTTCAGTATATCCAGTGCATGCACAAGCCTGAAAAGAAAGAAGAGTAGAGATGACATTTTAAAAGACTAAAATCCTGGTGGTCAAGCTGTGGCTATGGACCCATGGGTGTGCAGGGAAGGCCATGTGTATAGTTCCTTATTGCCTGATGTCCTCACAAATAGCTCGATTAAATTGCTCTTTCTGATGAGAGGGATGATGGCAGGAATCTGCAGCCTCCTGCCCTGCTCTGAGTTGCCATTATTTGGCAGGTGGGTCACTCGGGGTGCTGGCTGGTCCCAGAGATGTCTCAAAGTCCTAGAGGAAGAGAGGGGTGGTGGCACCATTCTGTAGACAGTGGTTTGGCTGAAGAAGCGCCTATTTGGGAATTGCAAGGCTTAAGTTTTCTGGAGACATACCTGTATGGTAGCAAAAGGACTTGAAGGTGTGTTTGGTATCTGAAGACAAGCAGAACTGTAAGGATCAAGGATGTATTCAGTCACAGAATATTCTGAGTTGGAAGGGATCCACAAGGATCATCGAGTCTAGCTCTTAAGTGAATGGCCCATACATGTCTTGGGAAGTGTCAGCGACTTCAGTGTCTGTCAGGTGAAGGAACTTCACTTTCTGAAAAGTGATGGGGTTTGTGGGGTAAAGGTCCTGGTTTGGGGTGGGAGAGCAACTGGTGATCAGAGGATAGACCACTCTCAACCACATCTGAAGCCTGCAATGCAACCTAAAGATTCAGGAGGTTTGGCTGACACAGTATTGAAATTACTTTTAAAACACTTACCTGCCCAGCCTTGTGTGAAAAAATGCAGATTAGGGTTTCAGCCTGTTCCTCTTATCAGTCTGCATCTCCCTGGTACACCAGAGCAGAGAGAGAAGGAATATGGTAAACAGAAACTCCCTGGCCCATCCACGGTCTGGGGCAGTGCTTTCCTGGCCTCACCCTTGTTGCCATCTTGCAGTGTGGGAGATGGTTTCCATCCAACTGCATATACTGTTCTCTGGTCATGAGTCAACAGCTCTCAACATCCCATCCCAAATATTTATTCCTGTATTCTAAAATGTCAGCATTTCTACCAGTGCCAGTTGTGTCTGGGTAGATGATGGTCCTGAGTTTGGGAATGAGGGTTTGAACATCCCGAGAGAAGGCTGTGACAGAGACTGCTTTTTTGGATTGGCTTCTGTTGAACATTTGTGCACCCTACACCCACCAGGGTGACTGACTGTCAAGCAGTATGTTCTGTACACCAGGGGAGTTGCTGTATTAGCTCTATTTATTGGTGTAATCATTAGTTCTGGTGTGAAACTCCTAGGTGGCTAGGTCCCCTCCTTAGCAGGGAAAATACAGCTTTTTTTTTTTTTTTGGAAAAACTTCCTTTTCGGGCAAACAGAGCTTAGGGTGCTTCTACCGAATTGTGGAGCCCTGACCATCCATTTTTTAATTCACCCCGTGTTTGCTGTGACCCATGTGTCCCCGTTTGTTCTGCTGCCATTTCGATACGTCCCTCATTCTCCACGCTCATCTGTGGCGTAGAAGGACGTAGTTTGCTCTCGTGTCAGTCACATTCCTGCAACATGACTACACCATGTTGTGCAATTTATACTTTTCCACTTAATGTGTCAGTTTGTCCATCTGGATTAGATCCAATGACTATTAGTTCATTTTGTAATATGTCTGATTGGCTTTCATCTCTGCTCCTGATGCTGCCTCTGATCAGGCAGGTTGTAGCAAATCCCACGTTTCTCTCTTTTTTCTTAGTG
>VWZP01001398.1:1096313-1228350 GCA_013396995.1 Dicaeum eximium | reverse complement strand
TTTTTTTTTTTTTGTCTCTGGTGCGTTCCCTGATGATACCATGTCACTCATTGTTTCAGATCCTTCCCATCTGCTCTTCACATGCTTTGCTCTGCCTTTAAGATTATTCACCACTTTTTGTCTATCTCACTTCCTTCTAAATGCCTTATGAGCTCTCTGAGCTTCGCCCTACCTTTTCTTTTACTGTCATGCTGAAGTAACAATCTTAAGATGTTTGAAATCTTCTCCATGTAAATGATTCAGTTCCTTAATCTTTAGCAAATATTTCTACAAAGGTTTGACATCCTTTTACTCAGCATTTGGCATTTATCTGTTCTTTAAAATGCCATGTAACTTTTTTTTTTTAAAATCTTGTAAGAACTGGCGTTTAAATACCTCTTCCTGTACATTCTTCTTCTCTGTAGTTTTGGCTCCTATATAAATACTTTTTCTATAGATGGTTACATGAGCTTTTATGTTTTAATACATTTTTCCCCTGTTACCTTTGCTTTATAATTATTTGTATTCATGCATCTTCTCATAATGTAGGAACTAATGTAGGAACTGTATGTGCCAAGAAATTCCTGAGACTCATGGACATGAAATCTTAAATTAAATGTAAGAAGAAAAAGATAAGAACAAATTATAATAGCACTGAGAGCAAGAGATTGCAACAGGGTATTTGGTTAAAATGCGGTTTTTGTAATATATGTTCCTGAAAATTGCAAATGTATTCTGTTATGTTTATGAGCCAACTTTTGTTATGCAGAGTTATAAAGGTTGCTATGTATTCAGTCTCTATGGATCCAAATTATGTGAGTTATTCAGAAAAGAAAAGCAGGTTGATACTTTCAAAGTGGTTCTCTGAAAAAAAAGAATAGAAACCTCATCATTCTCCACTTGGGTAGGATAACATTTCTCACTGGCATGGACACCACTTCAACTGTACTAGCTGCTAGGGGACAGTGCAAAATTATATAATTTAGACATACGAGGAAGTAAAATTAAATAGCCATGAGATGAGCATACCATTAAACAGATCTAATTTATAATGGACTCTTATGCAAATTGCCTTTGAGCACTCCGTAAAAGAAAATGAAAAGAAATTAATAAGGACAGCTCAGACTAAAAAGTTGCAGATGAAAAAAAAAGTAAAAGCCTGTTCCAACTTACTCTCCACACACCCCAGAGTGTTAAATAAGCATTCCCATTAGCCACATAAATATAATGATGTGATAATAAAACTTGCACTTAACTTTTAAGGACCAAACTCCTAATCACTTTGCTGCAGTGGCTCCAACCAGATGAGTAAGATTTCAAATAAAATATATTTACTTTGTCATGTGATTCGTTACTGGAGGGGGACAGATGTGTTTTCATGAGTATTTTGCTTTTTGGTAGCTGCTGAATATCCACCCTGGATGAAATCCAGGCAGTTTCTTGCCTTGCCATTAGTGTGGGATTGCAGGGCAATCGCTGCTGCTCCTCCTGCTGCACAGCCCCCTCTGATGGGTTAAGAAAAGACTTCTCACCAGTTTTCCTCCCTTTTTGTTGCTCTGTGAAGGACATGGGGAGCAGGGAGCTCTGACAGCTCAGAACTGTTTAAATTAGTTTATTGCAAAAGATTTTCAGTTAGTCTGGAGTTTGTAGTGTCCTCTGACGAAGATGTTAGTATGAGAAATGATACACTGAATACATTCAATTATAAGAAACCTGTATTTTCTCTGAGAAGAAAAAGGTTTATTTCTACCTTAGTTTGGAAGTGATGAAATATTCTGAGCGTTTGCAAACATCAAGACTTACTTGCAGCTTTTCCATGTTCCCTGTATCCTTCTGATTACATAAATGAAAAATTTTAGACCTCTCCAGTGAACCCATGAAAACAATCTGCAGAACTCTGTCATTTTTCTTGGCATTAAGAGAGTTTTGCAATAGTTGACTTGTTTAATTAGTACTGGCCATCTTGTTCCTAATTACTGCTGCTTTCCCACATTTCCAGCTGAGGCAGAATATACTAAAGTGAAGTCTTTTCTCTTTATGTGTATAATAATAATATATTTAAATATTTATACAATGAAAGAGACAGCCTATAAACACACTAAGTATACAGTTTTGCTACAGACAGTATATTTTTATGCTTGACAAGCAGGACTTTTTTCTGAAAAATTTGAGAAATCCTGCCATCAATGTCATCTTCCTGTGCTAGCTTTTTGGTATAGAAATGCTGTTATGGGAGTGGGAAGAAAGATCCATCCCTGTAGTATTTTATGGAATTAAAACAATGATCTTTTCCATTCCCTGTTGTTTTTTCTCCAGTAAACAAGGGCTTGTAGCTATACCTAATTTGTGTCCTTTAAGTAAAACCAAATTCTCTGATGGAAACAGGGTTTTCCACTGGTTATATTTTCAACCCTTGAAGCATTTGATTTCTGACAGTGGAATATGATACTTAAAGCCACAGACATTAATTATTACCCATTGGAGGTCGCACTTTCAACCCATGGGACATTAATTTTCCTGATATATGGAAAATTCCAGCCTGGTAGCTTTAATTAAATATTTCAGAAGCACATTATCTTGTAAATGGACTACAGTTTCTTATCCTTTACCCTTGATATTTGGCTAATTCTGCATATAATTATCATCTTATTTTGCAAGCCTCCTTCAAAGTGCTCTCCTGTCTCGAAACTCCATTCAGCTGTTACGTATTTGTCATTTAAAAAAGAAAGGTGTCTTTGCCAATCATTGGCCAACATTGTCAAGAAGATGATGGGGGAAAACATCTTTCAGGTTTTCTTGGGAAGTGAAATTATAATGATTTACCAGTCCCTCCTTGTGCTAACAAACTGGTGTCTCTAAAGCATATATAATCCCAGTGTGAGACCAAGCAGGAGTGAGTGCCAGCAAAGCTACGGGTGGCAGGGAGGATGGTTATCAAATTGTGTTGGACAGAGGAGGTGACAAGTGAGGCATGAGAGTGCTTCCCACTGTGCCCCTGGGAACACAAGAGTTCCTGGTGAGGATGCTGGTTGTTCCCCAGATCCTGGCATAGCCCAGTCTCCTCTCCTGATGGGTGTAGCAAATGCAGATTAGGAGCAGGACCATGTCACCAGATTTGGATCCCATAGTATCTCAAGTTTTTCCCTGAAGGCCATATGAAGGAAGCTGGAATCCACATTTTTCCATCTGAAAAGGAAAAAAGTTTTCATTTTCTTTACAGAAGTGTCTCTGCTGGGGGTCTACCCTTCCAATGCTGTTTTAATATGTGAAAGTGTATTGCAGAGTGATCCTGGAAGGGGAGTCAGGAGGGAACTGTGACTTCACAGTTCCTGGGATTTTGCTGCTGCTGTTGCTGCTGTTGCTACTGTTGCTGCTGCAGAGCAGCAGAGCACCAAGGCAGTGCTTTCTGTTGACATTTCCAGTCCATTCCCAAAGCCATTCAGGTCCCAGGTAGCACTCCCAGTGGCTGAGCACTCTCCTCAGCATTATGGTTTTTTCAGAAGGCTCCATCCTCTGATACTATCTTGCTCTTCTCTAAACAATTAATAAAATGGAGACAAAAAGCCTAGAGGTTTAAAATATGTAATTATATAAGTAATTTAGAACTAGGAAAATGCTGCAGAAACCAATTACAATTATACATTTCAGTAATGACTGACTTGGCCAAATATATGTTTGGTGTGTGAATTCCGTGATAAATTTGAAGATGACATGCTTGAGTATAAGGGAAAATTAATTCTAAATGCTGAGTGCTTCCATATTAGACATAAAATGTGGCTCATACACCACGTGAACAGGAGCCTGTGTTATATGGGCTGTCGCAGCTCCAATTTTGAGCGGCAGGGCAGGCAGTAACAGGTCTTTGAGGAAGAAAGCTGGAATAGTTCAAGGGATGGCTTTGAAAAAAAAGTGTTCTGTACCTGCTCATGATGCAAAATATATTTAATTCCTTATGCAGCTTGAATTGATTCATTCATTTATTACAGATTGTAAATGGCCAGCTGGGGTTAATGGAGTTTTATTTCTTTCCTGGTCTCCTCCCAGCTGGTGAGAAACTATAGATGAGATTTGTATTCTGTTCACAACTTATATATACCTGCTCCAGGCACAGACATCATTCCAAACTCAGTTTGGGTTGCCTGTGCCATTTTCAAAGGGAGGATTTTGGCTGTTGATGTAACACAGTATATGGTCACCTGGAGCCCTGCCCCTCTGCAGTTCCCTGAGACTCTGCTGCAAGCCCTGCTGCCTCCCCCTCTTTGGGAGCCACTTCTGTCTTTTGCCTCTTGAACACCTTCTGGACATCCCCTTCTGCTGGCCAGAGGATGGGGCCTCTCTCAGCCTGGGGTGCTTCATGCAGCCAGGAGGGCTGATCACCTCTGAGTATTTGGTGGCCTTTTTTTTTTCCTTTTTCTTTTTTTTTCTTTTTTTTATTTTTTTCTGGTGATAGGGGTTCGTTGTTTATTCACTGTTTTTAAAACAAAACAAAAATAGTGTGCCATGACCGTTTGTTGTCAAAAAGTACTTCCACATTGCACGTACAGACATAGGAACAGGCACACAAAATCAGACCTGCCAGTCACTCCTGCTCATTTCATTGGGAAACCACCAGTGACTCAGGAGTGTTTTGCAAATGCTCCAGTGCAGTAACAAAACATTTATCTGAGGGTTTTGTTTGGCTTTTTCAGCCCTTCCTATTGCTCTAACTAAAGCTGGTTTGGGAGACCCACATCCAGAAATGTGTGTGTACCCCGTGGTTGATGTTGCAAGACTTGTTGCCAAGAGGAGGCTGCGTGGTTCTGGTGGTCAATGGGTGGTGTCTAAAAGCTGAGGCATTCTTCTGTATTATTTGAGTGTTCTGGTTGATACCTGCCACAAGCACTTAACTTTTACATTAAAGCATTATCTCACATTGAAATGTTATCAACTCTGTACCCCCATCTTTATATTACCACAATTTGCTGCCCCTCACCTTAGCTGTGCCTGCCCTAGTGGTGGTTGCAGTAAATGGTATCCAAAAAGTGACCTGGGTTTAAAAAACAAGTGAAAACCAAGTAAAAAACCAAACCAAACTATTCCCCAGGTGCAGTTTCCAAACTAAATCAAGTTCCCTATTCAGTGCTCTGTAAAGCAGAATGAGTCAGTCCAGGGTGTTGGAACATCCAGAGGGGATGGACTGTGCTGAAAGGGACTATCAAAAGAGGTGTTCAAAATAATTGAGAAGTTGTCATCTTGTGTCATACAGACTGGGGAAGTGAGGTGGGTGGGAGAGGCTGCTGGCCTGGCTTCTTCCCTTCCACCTCCCCAGCTGTGCTGCTTGGAACTTAATGAGGCCATGCTGGAAAATATGTGGCTTACAAAGTGGTTTGAAACCAGCCCTTTTCTAATGAAACAAAGCCACAGAGCTGCTTCAGTGACATTTTCGTGGGAGGGTTTTATAGTGCTGGGCTGTTTGAGCAGCTCTTGAGCTGAGATTGGTCTGACTGTGCTCCTTGTCTCTTGTTTCCTCTCCAGAATTGGCCGGCTTTTCGATGGCACGGAGCCCATTGTCCTCGACAGTCTCAAGCAGCATTATTTCATTGACAGAGATGGGCAGATGTTCAGATATATCTTGAATTTCTTAAGGACATCAAAACTCCTCATTCCTGATGATTTCAAGGTGAGATTTCAAGGGACTTGGGTGTTTTGCATGTACCTTAGTAAAGCAAATATCTGGTGTGTAATCAAAACCGAGCCCTGGATAGGGAAGGTGGACTTGCAAGGTCTGGGGTTTGATTTCAGGTACATGGCAAAAGTAAGAATGGGGTTGCTAAACTATCTCCCTTTCCTAGAGTGGCATCAATATTAAAGTTTCCCCTCCTGGCTATAGTGATAATAAAGCAACCTTGCCAGATTTGACCTAGGGAAATTAAATGTTGTACCATACTCATGGAAACAGAAGTGATGTTACAATCTGCAACTGACTGCTCGTGAGCTTTACTGATTACTTGTCTTCTCATCCATTTTTATGCTTCCCCAGTGATTGCAGCAGCTCCAGTTTCTACTCCCACACTGAAATTCAGAAAATGGTGAATCACAATATTGACAAAATAAACTGCACACATGGTAATATTTGGGCATTAAGTCATAGAATCTTTTCTCCCTCAGACTCCTGAATGCATACTGCAAGTTTAATTTTGGAGCTTTAGAGGAGTCAGGAATGAATAGTTCTATGTTTATTATTTAAACTTAAATAACAGTCTGCTTTTTTTTTAATTTTTAATAATAAATTGAATTAGTGGTAGTTCACTGTCAGACAAAGCCTACAGAGGCAGAACTTCAGAATCCATGCAATGTTTATCTTCTAGTGGATATGAAGGTGCACATGTGGTGTCTTCAATCAGAACAGATCCCTATCTTCACTTAATGATCACACATGAGTGCACCTGGTTCATTGCAGGAAATGCAGCAGTTGGGATTGAACAGGAGAGGTGATGGGTGATGAGGCAGGGATGGAGCAGTTCCCACTGGTGTACAGTCCTTTTCCCCTCATAGCTGAGACAGTTTTTGTGTTTGGGCATAATAGGTGTGAGGCTGAATTCAAGAGCTGCATTTCATATTTCAGCAACCTTTGAATCATGTGCTGTAGACACATCCTTGCTCCTCCCACAGTGACAAAGGTAGATCTCCCTGAATAATGTGGGAGTTTAGAGCAAACAGATAAGCATCATTTCCTTCTTTTGAAGCCTTAGCATGGCTTTGTGCTGCTCTCAGCACTTCTCCTGCAAGTAATCAGAAATACAGAAAAAGGAAAAGCCAACTTTCATGCAATATTAAGAAAATACATATGTAGAGCCTTTTAAACACATAAATATACTGTAGCTGTGCTGAAATTAAAAATTTAATTCCTGGTAAGTTCAGCCAACTGTGATGTTCAAAGAGATGTCCTCCCCAGTTATGCTTTAAGGTGTACAAAAAAACAGTGATTAAAATGAACAGTGTTTCTTGTTTCTTAGAAATACATAGTTTACATTACTTTTTTGTTACAAAATAAATGTTAGCAGTATTTTTACAATGATTTAAGTGTCCTCATCAAGTATTTGGTTTCTAGCTCAAATTCAGGACCATATTTACTGTTAGCAGGCTTTTCTTGTTGTCATTCTGTTTCTCTCTTCCCTAATTCTCATGTATCTGTTTTCACTGTATAAATATTTTCCAAATGGCTTTATGCTCTTGCACCTAGAAAAACAAGATTTTTTAATTTTTTTTTTTTTAATGGCAGTAGGCAGACTCCACATCATCAGTTCTAAATTACTTCTGCAGTGGCTATGCCTAGAAATGCATTCCCTCTACTCTGGCATTTGAGATGATATAGTAAACAATACTAGTGGCAAAATAGGGAAGTATTAAAAAATACTTAATTTTTAAAATGCACTAATATGTGCAAACATTATGCAAATATCTGAATCATTTTACACTAACAAACATTGCAGGCTTCCTCATTTACATTCTTATACCTGTTATAATGCCTGCTAGTATTGCTGTAAGACACAATGGATCCTAGTGATGAATTTTCTGAATCCTGATTGAATTCTGTTCCATCTGTTCAATGAGATCATTATTATATGACATCACTGTGGGGATGAAATATGGGGAAAAGTGGGATTTTTTTTTTTTTTTTTTTGCAGGCGGGAGTTGAGCAAGCACAGCCTTTCCCTACTCTTAGAATTACTGTTATACTCATTGTTTTTCAAGTGGCTGATGGTTATTTTTTGCTTGTACTGTTACTTTATTACACCTTCCCACACAGTAGTTAGGAGCTCTGTCTGAAGGGTTGCGGACCTAGAGCAGCATTGGCCTGAATATCCATATACCTTAAGCACCACATCAGCAGTGTCTCTCTTAACTGTGCACAGTAATGTGTGTGTCTTTCAGGACTACAGCTTGTTATATGAAGAAGCAAAGTATTTCCAGCTTCAGCCCATGCTAGGGGAGATGGAACGGTGGAAGCAGGACCGGGAGAGTGGCCGCTTCTCAAAGTCTTGCGAGTGCCTGGTGGTGCGAGTTGCCCCAGATCTGGGCGAGAGGATCACGCTGAGTGGAGATAAGTCCTTGATAGAGGAGGTGTTCCCGGAGATCGGGGATGTGATGTGTAACTCTGTCAACGCCGGCTGGAACCATGACTCTACGCACGTCATCCGATTCCCGCTGAACGGATACTGCCATCTCAACTCAGTTCAGGTAGGAAGTCACGTGTGCATTTTTTGGAAGGGAGCTGCTGGTCTGGTACCAGTGGGCTGACCCTGTTCCGTGTCACTGGAGCATTTTGGCAAGCAGAATCAGCTAGAGGCTTTAAGCAAATTATTTGCTTTTGTGTGTCAAATTGTCTTTCTCCATTTAATTCATGTATCACCAATTCTCTTTGCAAACAAACTACAATAGTGTTAGAGTTTTCTGTGGTCATAGGGAAAACTCTTCACTTTCACTTCCAGTGTTTTTTTCCTGATTTTTTAGAGCATAGTAGAGTCCTGTTGCGATTAATAGGACAAGGGGTAATGATTTAAACTAAAATAGGGTAGATTTTTAATAGATAAAAGGAGGAAAATTTTTCATTGAGGGTGGTGAAACACTGGAACAGATTGCCCAGAGAGGTGGTGGATGCCCCATCCATGGAAATATTCAAGGGTCAAGCTGGACAGGGCTCTAAGTAGCCTGATTTAGTTAAAGATATTTCTGCTTGTTGCAGAGGCGTTGAACAGGATGATCTCTTTAAAGGTCCCTTTCAACCAAAAGTATTCTATGATGCAGTGTAGCAATGTCTAAAATCAGTAGATGTTATGAAATGGATAAGAAAAAATCTGGGAGACAAATGCAGGTAATTCCTGGAATAGTTATAATCAACTTCAGTGTTAGTGTTATATTTTTATCCTTTGTTGGTTAAAAGCACCCAACCTCAGACACCTGCCTGCCCCTAGTTAGCACATCCTGCATAGCCAGCACTTCCCAGGTGAAATCATCAATGCCACAACTGATGCTGTTTGGTTTAAACACACCTCCTAAATGCTGCAGGCTCATGGGTGAATTCTTGTACAGAACAGGCTTGCAAGCTGAGCTTGGCATCTTTTCCAGGTCCCACTGTCCAGGTAGAGAATCACAGAGTCGTTAAGGTTGGAAAAGATCTCCAAGATCAACTAGTTCAGCCTTTGGTCAAACACCACCACATCAACTAAACCACAGCACTAAATGCCACATCCAGACATTTCTTGAACATTTCCAGGGATGGTGACTCCACCACTGCCCTGGGTAGTCCATTCCAATGCTTAATCACCCTCATGAAATTCTTTCTCATGTCCAACTCAACCTGAATGTCCTCGGGTGCATCTTGAGGCCATTTCCTCTTGACCTGTTGCTGGTTTCCTGGTAGAAGGGCCTGACACCTGCCTTGCTACAGCCTCCTTTCAGGTACTTGTAGAAGGTCACCCTTGAGCCTCTTTTTCTCCAGCTGAAGCAAGCTGAGCGCTGGGGCACACTCTGAAGGCTGGGCAGGCACTGCACTTGTGCTAGCACTTAACACAAGGGTCTAGATAGACCTGTCTAGACCTATCTAACCCATGTTATGCTTGGACAGTTGTCTCTTACTGGCCTTGACTGTCATGCTGAAACATCAAAATTGTTTTGTCATAGAGATTGGTGCAAATTTAGGACAGCCTTAAGTGTCAGATTACAACTGAAAAGGAGTTTCAAGGATGGCTGCTTAGCTATATCATATGATAGTTATCAAGGCAGTTGTATCCTTCAGCACTTTGTCACTTATTCTGATGCTTACATTTTTGTTGCACAAATAAGAGTTCCAAAGCATATTTACTGATGTGAAAAACCTGAGTCAGAGTGGCAAAATATGTACAGGCTTCAAGAGAGGTAATGATCCCTGTTGATAACAGGTGGACATAAGCATCTCCCAGTACTCATAAAAATGGGAGACAGGACAAGGACTACCAATAGACCTGAAGAGTGAGGTACAGACCAAATGGATTGTCCAGGGCTGAGCTAGTTTCCAGAGTTGCTTCCACCACATTTTTTCTCAGGACCCAAGTTCTCCTATTTTTTTTTTCAGTGGCTTGCACTGACACATTTGGGCAGGGGCAGGGGATTTTGGCATATATTGTTAAAAGCTAAAGATCACACACACAGTGTTTTGTTTGCTTTGCAATTAGCCATGCTCAAGTACTTTGGAAAGACATTTGCCAACCTGAAGCATTTTATGTGAAGATGTGGCATGTCTTCTTTGAAGCATTCTTAAACCTCAGCTTGCTTCTTGCCCTGCCCTAGTCCTTTGCAGCCTTCTGCCGTTCTGCTTGCCAGTGTTGTCCCAGCACGCATGCAAGCCAATTTGACAACTGGTGAAACAGCTGGGAAAGCCATGGTAGGCACCTGATTCCAGCACAACCTTTGTGAGGTCTGGTCATGCTGAATAGAGAGTCCCACATCCTCTGGGGTCCAGGAGCATCATCCCTTTCCTTGGGCTTGGTGGCTGTCAGGCTGACCCTGGTAAATCCCAGGAATCCTTCACAGGTGAGGCAAATGAAGCTCAGAACAAGTGAAGATGATGATAAAAGTAAGAAAGAGTTGGTTTTTAAGTCTCTAGTAAATATCATGGTTGGTTTTCTGAAATTATGACCATGTTATCTATACTGTCATCATTTTGTTGAGGTGTTTGCTCAGCATCTGCTGTGCAATCATGTATTTGCCCTTTTGTGTTGTAAATTCTATGAAGCAGAGAATGTGTTTTTCTAGTCATGTTTTGTGGCCAGAGGAAGACTGGATTTGTTGGCAGTACTAAAAAATAAAATAAATTTTTCTTCATTTTTTCTTTTTCACTGCTCAATGGCCATAGTCAGCAGAAATCAATCGAGTACAGTTAAGCTAACCACTTCTTTTCCCCCTAGCTGAATCCATTTGAAAACAGCAGTTCTTATCATTGGACAGCAAATAATTTACTTATACATTGGTGTTTGTTTCCTCTTTTTTGCAGGTACTTGAGAGGTTACAGCAAAGAGGGTTTGAGATTGTTGGCTCATGTGGAGGTGGGGTGGACTCTTCCCAATTCAGTGAATACGTACTGAGACGAGAACTCAGAAGGACATCTCGTGCACCCTCTGTCATTCGAATAAAGCAAGAGCCTCTGGACTAAAATGGACATGTTTCTTTATGCAAAAAAAAAAAAAAAAAAAAAAAAAAAAAAAAAAAAAAAAAAAGAAAAAAAAAAAAGGAAAACAAAGAGGAAAAAAAAAAAAGGGGGACATTTCATGTGCAGTCTGGACTCCAAACAAGTCCTGGAACTAAAATTGAATAAAAGACACATTTATATCAAATATAGAGACCACACCTGAATTCATATGGGAACACTTGGAATAGTAGTGATAATAATAATAACCTCAAGGTATAAAGAAAACACACACACACACACACACACATAAAAAGATATGTATGTATATGTATGTCTGTACATATATATATGTATGTATATGTCAAAGGGTAGGAAATGCAATGACAAAATGTGGTAGATGAGGTTGGTGCTGTGATGGCCATTAAGTGTCCTAGGCCCTTCCCGGGCCCACTTAACGGTGTACAAGCCATTGCCGGGGGGGGATTCATGGACTGTTCTTCACCCATTCTCATTGCCAAACAACCATCCACTTTTTAATGTGTACACACCTTGACTCAACTTTATTTGCATATGGAGGTTTATGTCTGTCTTTTTTAGAAGTGGATGGGCAGGTGTTCAGGAGGCGACCATCCATTGCATTGGAAAGCTGAAATTTTAAATGTAGTTTGTACAGA
Source organism: Dicaeum eximium (assembly GCA_013396995.1). Taxonomy (NCBI): domain Eukaryota; kingdom Metazoa; phylum Chordata; class Aves; order Passeriformes; family Dicaeidae; genus Dicaeum; species Dicaeum eximium. The sequence continues at coordinate 1,216,551 of VWZP01001398.1, read as the reverse complement.
AGTCGCACACTTTTTGTCAGCCCTCACAGATGTGAAAGGTTAACTTTTCTTTTGAATGAGTTTTTTTGTTGTTTTGTTTTGTGTTTTTCAAAGGGGGCCAGAATAATTAATATTTGGTAGAGATGCTCTGGTTTGAATCTGCTGCTTTCCTACAATTTTTTCAAATTTTATAATGTATTAAATACAATAAACTCCTGTTTAAAATAACAAGGGTCTGGTTTAAGCCAACAGAAGCAGAGAGGTGGGATTGCACTGCACTCCAGCGTGTAGAGGGGCAAGGCAGCAGGCGAGCAGTGCTGCCTGCACAGGGTGGTGGAGTGAGTTTAAGGCAGCAGAGGTTGTTGAGGGATCTTCTGGTGTGGTGCACATGGCTGCTCTTCCTTCAGCGCTGTCCCAGTTGGAAGAGAAGCTGTTGGTCAGATGTGAAAATAACAGCAGCTCAGCCCAGGGAAACCCATCCAAAAATGACACCTGGTTCTGTAACCTTCAGTGTAACAGTGAATCCTTGCATCATTCCCTCTTAAGGAGCTGGCAGCTTTGACTCTCCAAGCCCTTGCCCTGCTGAGTGTTAGTCAGCCTGTTTGCTTTCCAGGTTGCTCATTTCCCTCGTTTCAAGCCATTGTTCTTCTGTCTAGAGGGTGACGTGGCCAGCCCCTTGCGTTCCCGTCGGCTGCGTGTCCCTTGGTAGCAGGCAGTAAATCCACGCTCTGCCTTAGATGTCCTGCCAGCTGCTCTCCTGCAGAGCCTCACTGAGGCCACCTCTGCAGGCACCACCTCCAGGCCTGGGAGATTTTGCAGAGGCACCACATCCCGATGCCACTGCACGGACCACTCATGGGTTGATGCACCAGCAACCACCAACTTTCCTCCAAAGTCTCTTTTTATGCAGTGTTACAGAATATGACCGTGTGTTCATCCTAGTACAGAAATTTCTATCAACTCAGTGGTGCTGGCGTTCTATTCATTTTGGTGACACTTTGCTATTTATTTAAGAAAAGAAAAAAAGAAACTGTTAGATACACATAACAAGGCTTTCAATATAGTCTGATAACTAAAAAAAAACAAGTTACATTTTTTCTGGTTTTTATTAAATGATGTCTGAGGACATCTTTAAATGACTGGTAGCACATATCAATGGTTTGGAATTATTGAAATGTGAAAATGGGTGAGGGAGGGGGCTCTAAAAATTACGGTTCATTAGCAGGTTATTAGATCTTCAATGTGATGCTGATCTGTCTATTCACGGTACTGAAACAGCTGCCTCACTGAAAATACTTGTTTTCAATTAGCAGCAAGAAGTCCTCTTACAAAATAAACAAATGCTTGCTCTTACTGCCCACAATTTGGTTGTTAGTCTGCATAGAAGTTGGAAAGCTAAAACCCAGGGAAATAAATATTTTTAACAGATCTTCAAACCGTTGGAAGTGATGAAGTTTGTGATGTCCAAAAAGATGCCAGTCCCCATGAGTTTGAGGGTCCATGGGTGCCAGTGCAAGGTGATGTGATTCTTCAGGGACTGCTGCACAAATCCTCCTGTGCGTCTGGGTGGAGCTGCACTTTCTGGGGCCTTCACAGCATCCCTGAGGATGTGTTTGCACTCTCCATTCAGCCCAAAGGTATTCCCACATCCAGACCTGCCCTGCTGGCCACCACCTGTGTATATGAGCCGATGCACCAGTGCAGACTGGAGCTGGGGGGTGTGCAGCTCCTTCCCCTGCTCCTTGGCAGGCAGGCACCTCAGGCCTGCTCCTGCTTGGCCAGGAGCATCAGCAGCCCCAAAGGTGTCCCCCAGTGCTGGCAGGGCCCACACTGCCTGCAGCCTCTGCACAGGCAGGGAGTGGAAGGCAAGGAGCTTTGCTGCTGATGCTTTCCAACATGTGACTCCCAAAGCCAGCAGGTTATGCTCTGCTGGTGGTTTTGCTTGCTCAGCGTGTACCTGTCCAAGTCAATGACCTTAAAGATACCACTGTGCTTCTCTCAAATCCTCAACTGGCTGGGCACCCTCTCACCAAGCCTGCTTTTGTTGTTGATGGAGTCAAAAATCACTCTGAGACCCTGAATATAAATGTCTCTGCAGTTGCAATGTGGTCATGGAGTAAGAGGTCATGAATATTCAAAGTAATGGCAGATGAAAAACATATGCAGGAATAAACAGGCTGTAGATTTTAGAGAGCAAATGAGATTAGTCCTGTTTGCAATTGAAGTTTATAACCATGTATTTTGTAAAATGTTCTTTAGAAAAACTGATCAACAAACAAATGAGCAATTTCTCCAGGAAAGTGAGGGGAGTAGGGGGAACCAAGAAGGACCAGATTACTGTCAGCTTGTCTCTGGAGGTTAGTAATTTTGACATCTAAATTTATCTAATTCTTTATTAGAAAGTGTTGATCCATTTTATGCCATCAGTGTATTTATTAACAAGAGGCAGAACTGCAGTGAGCAGTAGCTGCCAATGTACTTCAGCAAGTTGGTTAAGCAGCTGCCTGGAGATCTCCTGCAGACATGCAGAGATTGCAGATGGCACCAACTCTCCTTCCCATAGTGAGACACAGGCAGAGGAATTTGGTCCTCACCTTTCCTTTGGGTAATGCAAATGCTGGATTTCTGCACTAACCATCGACCCAGGGTTTAGTTCTTTCCCTGTCGCCTCCTTCATGTACCAGACAGCTGTGTAATGTAAGTATGGATCCTGGCATGCTTGGATAAACCTTAAAACTGAGTGTCCTATTGAGGACTGAGCTAATTTAATCTGTGCTGGAGAAAGTGAAGTCCTGCTTTGTCACTGGGTTAATCTCTCTCTCCAGAACCAGTACTGGTAAATAGGTGCTGCTAATTTATTCTGTCTTCAGGTATGTACTAGCCAGGCAGTCTGGCCCAATGGATGTTTTTCCTTTCCATTGCCACATGTCTATAGAAGGAAGCTGATCATCTCAGTGTTTGACTGGCACAAACAAGTCAAGCTGACACATTGTTTTATGATGCCCACTAAAATGCATAACGAAAACCAATGGGGAAAACTTAGCAAACTCTGAAAACATGAAAGTTGAGCCACCCATTCAATTATTTTCCTTTATGCTGAACAGGCACTGAATTCAATTTGAAGTCAAATATTTTGTTCATATGCATAATTTTTTGCAGCAAGCTTTAAAAATTGATTTCTATACTAATTACAGGGTTTTTTACTGCCATCCAAATGACTTGTCAAGTGAATTTTTCTTTAATGTTTCCATTGCATGAGTTGCGGGGGGAAGGGTTGGATTTTGGGGGATGAGAAAAGCATTTTTATTGACCAATGGTCAGTTTTTCAGAGAAATAAAAACATTTATTTCCATCTGTCATTTCTTCACTGCGGAATTCTGTATTATGAATTATTTCTATGGACAACTGGTATTTGTATGTTGGCATTCAAGCTGCCGGAGGTTTATTTACAGTGGAAGTGAAACCAAGATATCCTTAGGGCCTGTAGACCAGTTGCTTTTTCTCAGACTTCAGTTTGAATGGTTTATCATTTCTTAAGGGTCTGGAGGGATCGCCACCACCAAAAATCAATATATTGCACCAGGTCCCAGTGTTGGCTTTGGCTGCTGCCCCATTGATCTGTTTTTTTGAAGACCCCAAAACTGACTTAGCATATGAGATCCTCTATTTGAGGCTGAAACTGCTAAAATCATAGCCCTAACTCCTCTTAAAAAGAAAAATGCAGGCACATAGTAGAAAAGTTCATCCTCTTGTAAGCTGAGCTAGCTCTGCTAGCTAGTAAGCAAGATGTTAACATTGATGCTGTGGGGAAACACTACTGCTAGCCTGCTGAAGTATCTTCTATTTGCACAACTAAGAGTTCCAGAAATGGAAATGACCTCTGACAAATGGAGAAAAGCCCACTTCTCCTTGAATCTGTTTTGGGTTTGGTTTTTTTTGTTTGTTTGTTTTTTTCACATTGTTTTGACAAGGGACCTAATAGGGGTCCTTTGCCCCTAAAGTAATAGAGGTGTAATATTTTTCAGGTGATGTTGGAGATTATGGGCCAGATCCCATTTCTGCCCTCCATACTCACGGTGACCTTGCCTCACACCCCAGCCAGAAGCCGAAGGGGTGCAGTGTGGTCATGGGCTGTCAGTGTCATTGCATCCACAGCAAGAGTACCTCATCTCTGTTGCTTCTAAAAATACAGTATCTTCCACTGCAGGTCAGAGGAAGTATGGGTTGATGAGACTCTTCTCTCTCAGCCCCATTAAACCCTATATACACGAGTTGTCCTCTCTGGAGAGGCTATGACTAATATGAGCAGGCTGGATTTGTGCTTCTTGGGAAGCACGGAGTGCTGGTGCCCTAGCCCAGCCCATTGATCCCTCTCCTGTGGTCCTCAGAGCACAGTTCTGGCTTGCTGGTCTGAGGAGAGATAGAGAAAGGGAGATTTGTCTCTGTGCTCTGGAGTTTGGACTGATAAATGATCTCATCTACAACCCTAAATGGTCTTGTGGCTTCTGTTATGTAGCTTGTCAGTGTTGTTATTAATTTTCCCGAGGAAAATGAGAAGCATGGGATGGCTGGTCTTGCCTCCTTACCATTAGGATGCAGTCTAAAAGACAGGGTGACATTGACTTAAAACAAAAACTGCATGTGGTGCAGTCCCCTAAACTCATGTACTGCATTCATTCTGACTTCAGGTCAAACCAGAGGGCTCAGTGAGGCTCACCAGTGGATGTTTGATACTTCATTTGATCAACCGCCAAGAAATTGCAAAAACAAAAGGCAAAACAAGCAGAGCATGGATGCTTGTTCTGAAGATCTGGAGCCATAATTTCATGAATCCCTGCTGCTTCTGAATAAATATTTCAGTTCTGGGTGGCTTACATTAAAACCAAAAGCAGCTGTGCATTGCTTTCCCTCGCTTTCTCCAGTTCAGGAGGCTTGTTTTTCTTCTGCTGGGGGCTGTGCCTGGGCAGATCAAGGGTAATAATTTTGGCCCTAATGCAGTGCTTGGTCTCTTCAAAGCATTGTACAGACCTCCAATTAAGCATCTCTCTACTTCTAGGGGAAGAAGGCAGCAATAAACTCACCTTACAGCTGGGGAGGCTGAAAAAGCTTGACTGTCACCCACTTGGGTCTCAAACTGCACATCTGGAGTCCCACTTGGCTGTCCTTTTCCACAAGCCCTCTTGCAGTACAGAAAGAGGTGGAAATCAAGGAGGAACTGGGACACGTTTATTTTTTTAAGCTGAGAGTTAGAAGCTATTCAAGCACATAGAAGACATTGTTGGATGTCTGGATGAGCTTTAAATGTTAACATTACAACCATGTTAGGCTTGACGCACCTTCTGATTTCTTTTTCTAATTCCTTCCAAAGTGAGAGAAAAATTAATTAAATTAAATAAAATAAAATTCTCTTTATCTTACATGTTTTAAGTGAAGTCTGCTGATGATCTAGTCAACTTCCTTTCTCTGGCTCAGCTCTTCAGTAGGAATTATCATTTTCTGTTTATGTTTATGTTCTGTAACACAGAACTCAGGCATTAAAATGGGAGAAGGGGAAAAAACCTCAGACATTAAAATGGGAGAAGAAACTTGTGCAGTTTACGAAAGAGCTTTGTTTGTTCGTACAGTGGTCACAACAAAATCCTGCTGTGTGCCAGGATGGCAGGAATGTTTTTCAGGTGTGGTTGTTGAGACGGGGCAAGGCACAGCTGGCTCCCAGCTTAAAATGCTCCACAGTAAAAATTACAGTGGGAAACTAGGGCTGAAATCCTCACAGATTATCTTCCTCCTTAAGCATCTGCTCATCTTTTTCACAGTTGTAGCCTTTAGATGAGTAAAAGCTGTGCTATCATCTCTGCTGTAACCAGTGCAGCTATTCCAGAAGAAAGCTGCTTGGCTCAGGGACAGCTGTTCTGCAGAAAAATTCTCTTCTGATGCATTATTGATAGATGTAAGTTAAAGCTATGTTTGGTTTTTTTTGATCGGGCAATATCTACTAAATCCTGGAAGCATGTAAGATAACCTAAATGTAATCTACTGCATACCAGCTTCTCCAGTGATGGATAGCACAACAAAAGCAGGACTAATGAAAAATTAATGAAAACAGTTACTTCCATAAGAAAAATGATCTGTTTTCTCCCACCTTTGTATTGATTTTAACTGGCCCTGTAATTGGAAGTGTATAATTTTTTCCGCAGGTAAAGAGGATTGAGGGTGAGGGAGAGTGAGTGTATAATTCTATTCATGTTTGTGACATACTTTCAGGCTACAAAAACAAAGCATTTTCCTTAGGATGTTGAAGCCGCCTGTGAATGCCGACTTCAAGCATATTTTCCCAGCTCAGGCAAACTGCCATGCTGGTTTGCCTGAAACCAGATATTGCATGAGCAGAGCACTTGGCATACTTTGAAGGCTAGCAAGGAAGTACAAAGAAACAATGTTTAAGAAAAAACAAATACAGTGCATGTAACTTGGTGGGTTTAACATGTTTCATGCATTTAAGTTCATTCCTGATAGATCTGCTCCTTTGTGAAAGAGAAAAATCCTCCACTGCTCTTTGGAGAGGGAAGGAATGTCAGGCTCTGAGGAAGGACCTTCTCTGTCAGACCAAACCAATTGTACCAGGATGTTCATGTGCCACCTTGGCAGAGAATTCACGGCCACAGTGAGTCTCTGCCTCTTCTCACTAACACACTTAAACACAACTGTCTTTTTCTCTAAATTTAATAGAGCATTTCTGTCTTTTCCACCATCCCACAGCAGAATTCAGTCAGATCTGCAGCTGCTGTAAACTCTATTTTAAATTATTCCTAAGTCTTTACCTGCTTAATGTTAATATATCCACTGAGCCCGAAGGGCAATGCTGAGATAATAAATCAATCAGAACAGCATATAGTTCGTTTTGCTAGGGTAAAAAAGTGCATATTTTTAAAGTGTTTAGGAAATGCTGCTTTCCTGTTCCCTGTTGTATATGCTATGGGTCTTTTTCTAATCTCTTCCACCAAAGACACAATATGTGCTCGTAGTGTGATGAGGACCAGGATGTTCCTACACATTTGTAGTAAATGTTACTCTTTATTTTTGGTTAGTTTTTGGTTTTTTAGCTAATATGCCTTCATTTAAAAAATACATCTTTTTTTTTCAACTTGAGAGATTTAGTCACGTCGTTGGTTGTTGCTTTTATTCCTTGCTTTTCTTATTGGCCTGATAACAGCTGCAATACGAGATTAACCTCCCTTTTTGGTGCATGTCTTTAAAAATTAGGGCACTTACTTGTCCTCAGTGTTTGAATTGGCTTTATTATTGTCCCAGCAGCCTGCTCTGGTCCAGCCTCAGCTGGTGTTCCACACAGCAGATGTGGTGATGGCTTAGCATCAGTGGCCAGGGAGCCTTTGTGATGGTGTCCTCCCAGCTCATGGGGCCTTCCTGCCTGAGTGAGAGCTGCAAGAGCAGCACCAGTGACGAGACACCACCCAAAAAGCGTTACAGCTGTAACTCTGCAGCAGCAATAGGGGGTGCAGCCCATGGCAGCGCCTGTACTCACTGTTGGGGCTGAGAGAGGTGTTGCTGGCAGCGAGGGGTTCTGAGTGCCCAGGTCCCTGTTCCACCATCAGGCAAATCCTCTGGGTTCCCTGGAGATCCAAAGGCATCTGGACACAGTCCTGGGCAATGTGCTCAAGCTGGCCCTGCTTGTGCCAGGTCGGAGTGAACAAGATGATCTCTAGAGGCCCCTTCCAACCTCAATCATTCTATGTTTTCTGACATTGCCAAGAAGACTAGACTGAGATTTAAAGGTTCCTCAAGGAGTGTGAAATGTGGCCCTACTTCTTTACTTGGTGCCATTGTCATATTAACTGGAGTTTTAATTCTGTCCTCTCTTTCTTTTCAATCAAGAGAGATCTTTTACCATTTTTTCAGCAGGGAGCAGAATGCGCATTCTGTCCTAAAGGGACCTGAAAGCCATTGGGTGCAAGTGCTGGACTTAATGTAATAAAGTACATTTAAGGGGTATTACTCACAGAAATTATGTGAACAGTGAAGCTGTATCTCATAATTACATGTCACTGGTGCTGAAGAGCAAACAAAGAACTTCAAGAAAGGCAGATGCAGATCTCCTTAACATCTTCCTCGTGGGGTCCTGATCTGGGGAGGCATTTCAGGGGGCCCTTGGCTTTTGGTTCAGTAAAAATTTGGTCTTCATTTCATGGGACACAAGCAGTACTTAAATTGTGTTTGTATTTCCATACCTCACCAAGTGAAGACACAGAGGGGCAAGAACACACCAGAGAAAGCTTCCCCCAAGTTCTCTCTTCCTGATTTTTTTGTTTGTTTTACTTATTGTAGGGCTAAATACTGATTTTTCAGCTCTAAAAAACTGAAGACATAGCATCTTCTTCTGCCATGTTCTCAATATGCTTAAAATGAAAAAAGCACTCCATGACCACATTTTTTCCCCTACAAAAATGTGAGCAATTAGCACAGCAGGTTCTCAGTTCAATATGTATAATTTATTGTAAAATGTATATAATTAGTTTGGCAGACAGCGAAAGCACCAACACAAGCATAAACCTTTTTATGAATCCATATGTAATACTGGATGTTGATGGATTATTACTACAGCAAGATGTCATGTTAAATAACTGATGCAGATGTACAGTAGCAAATTAGTGGGTTTGCCACTTTCATTAAAAAAGGAAACAAACAGAAAAAAATTCTTCACATCTTCATTATTTATTGAAGTTGGGGGTTTTTTATACACTCACTGCTGGAGCATCTGGGTGTATTAAAGAGCTGAATTCAGTATCGCATTAAGCTAAATTGCCCACAATGGGCAGCTGCCTCATTTCACTCTTCTTAAAAGTCCAAAATGTGTTTTCTGAACCTGAGGCATTTGTCTTCTTGCTGAAGTGGTGTGCTGGTTAGTATTTCACCAAAGGGAGAAGCAGCGGGGGCCATGTCCTTCTGCTGCTAAGACCCTGGCCAAAACATCCTCAGTGCAGGAGACAGGACAGGGATAGGAGAAGTCAAAACAGTGCTCCCAGCTTTGTCTGTGTGGATCTGGTTATAAACCTGGTAGACAGGGAGCATCCTGTGCTGTCACTGTGGGGCTGGCTCTGTGGGAAGAGCCACCCTCCTGGACAAGCTCAGAAGTCTTGTAAGTCCTCTGGCTCCCAAATACCTATGTGCCATGTAGGGGTGCAGAGCAGCACAGGCTGCAGCCCTTTGGCTTCCTGCTCAGGTCTTGAGTAGCCCTGCAGTGCTGGACTTTGGGCTGGGAGCAGCAGGGTGGTGCAAAGAGGGTTGGGGGAGGATCTATGTGTGTGTCTGGTCAGGGGGATGTGCTGGAGGAGCCACCTGGGTTTGTCTTGCTCACCACTTGGACCACATCCCTGACCTGGGCATCTCAGTCCTGCTGGAAACCCTGAAGGCCCTCAGAAAAAAGCAGGAGCTCCTGCAGCACCTATCCAGGCTTGGTCTCTGGAGCACATCCAGCAAGGTGGGCCAGACAAGGGACCCCCCTCTGTTCCTTCCCTGCTCCATTTTCCCCTATGTCTTTTTCCATAGAGACCACAAAGAGCTCAGACATTTTCCAGCCTCTCTGGAGGTGTCCATACTTCTCTGGGTGTTTCTTCCTGTCATCTGTGAGGCTCAGACCCAGATGTCAAAGCCCCCATGTCAGTGCCTGCACTCAGAACTGCCTGCATTTCACACCAACCTTCCTACACTTGTGTCCTCCCTCTATACCTTCTTTGGCCTCTCTCTCATCCCCAAGTGGAATTTCCAATTCATTTGCCCACCTTTTATATCTTCCTCCTCCCTTAGTCCAATTTTCTTAATCCCTTTCCAGTTGTCTGTTTTCTTTCTTCTCCTATAATCCTGTACATTTGGATAAATTTCATTTGGACTGTTTACCATAACCACCAGATTTGTGTTTTAGCCTTGTTTAGCAGGTTGGAGGTTCCTTTTTTCTATCTTATGTTCTTCATTTTCTTCTCCCTCTTAATATGTCAGCATTAACAGACTGGGATCCAGCTTCACTTCAGTGGGGAGTTTCACCAGTGATTTCCATAGGAGAAGAGGAAAAACATTCAAAATGTGAGAGATTAAACCCAAGTGTCTGGGTTTGTCTATTGCCAGATTTCCCAAGCTTCTCCATGCTTCCAGCATGTCCTAGCCCCAAAGGGACCTATAAGTAGAAAGAACAGTGTTTCTGAAAAGCAGCCCATATCTCCTTAAGTTACAGAGATGGAGGCAGCAACCTACCTGGTCTGAACCAGTGTCAGAGCAGGAACCTTATCCCCAGCATGTCCCTCCTAGGCATGGTGCCCAGTCCTTCTGCCACATTTATATGTATCAGTAGTATATGTGAAAGGAAGGAAGGAGAAAACCTTTTTTTTGCCTTCCAACTTCTTTCCAGGGGAAGCTTGTAGAGGTTCACATGTTCCAAACAAGCCAGAAATCTCTGTCCAATCCCCCAGATTACCCAGTCACACATTACCTGGCTGTGGTGCTGCCCCACAGTAGTGTCCTGAGCACGTGTCCTGGAGACATGCTGTGGCCATCCCTAAACAGCAGCTGTGATGGGTGAAATCACTCATCCACATAGATAATCCAACAAAACCGTCAGTAATATACATTCAGTGATATGCTAGAAAATTTCGTTTTGCTGGCAGGATTTATTCCATGACCCTGCTCTCTTCAGTGAGCAAAGCAGTCAGAGATGTGAGGGATGCCCGCAGGAAGCCTGCCCAACCTCTGCATAGCCTGGGAAGGCTATGCTGCCAAAGCACTGCTAATACAGCCCTAGGAATAGGCAGCCCTGGCTGTTTTCAGCCTTGGCATATAGAAAGATTCCCACATTGTGCTCTGATCACATTCAGGTGGGTTTTATTCTGCAGTTGCAAAACACTTCACAAAAATAATTCAAACTGACCTCAGGAGTGGAAGAAAAATGGAAGGGCAGCTGGTTTTGAGTGAGGCTCCTTTATCAAATTGTGTCTGTTCCAAACCCCCTGTTCAGGAACAGTCCCACTAGAAAAAGCCCCTCTTTCCAGCTTATCTTTTCTGCAGCTGTCACTGCACTGCTCTTTGTTCATGAAGTTACTGGCACCTGTGTCTCCCAATTCGATCTAGAGGCTCCCACTGTTTATTTCAATGTAAATATTTTTTTTGTTGAGAAACAAAAGGGGCTGGAAAAAGGGAGGTTATGGGAATATTCAGGATGAGATAAGGAATCTGAGGCAGAAAAGAACACACCAATTACCTCAGCTCACATGCTCATCTGCCAGATGAAACCAGTTTTACCGGCTGTTGCCCAAAGGCAAAACACCACGGGGCTTCTGATGTCATGTTGGCCTTTGGTTATGAGCCCAGCTAAATGGGTACCTGGCAGAGAGAGAAAAAGGGCTGTGCTGCTTAATGCCAGCTTCATCTATTTATGTTCCTCTAGCATCAATTAAAAATATCTCTGTCTCATTCTGCCTGCCTGCCTGCCTTCTACTGTGGTATTTGTTTTCTTTCCATAGCACTGCAGATTGCCTTGCCTTACAGTTTACAACAGAGAGCTGGCACTTGCCTCTGGCAGGGCAGAGGATGAGAAACCATTTCACTTTTCCTCCACTCTGTCTTCATGTGGAGCCACAAAGGTGTTTGATGGGCTGGTTGTTGTGAAGGGGTGATGTACAAGGCCAGGGCTGTTGTTAATTTGCAGTGCTTCAATAGCATTAGCTTTTTCCTTAGGATTTAAATTGAATTGGTGGCATTGCTGGGACAATATAGTGCTGTAGGTCTGAAGTGTGTTCTATGTACTCATCTGTCTTTTTTTCTTTATTATATTAACCTTCTTTTTCTTCCTCTTTTTTTTTTTTTTTTTGCCTCTTTTATATCACCAAGACCCAGTGAAGCAGATTTTATGTTGCAATAATTCCGCATGTTTTGGTTATAAATATCCCAAAGCAAAGTTAAGGGTTTTTTTCATACAACTATCAAAGCAAGTGTCTGCTTCAGCCCAAATTGAAGGGGACATTTTACACATAAAAGTTCATCAGTGGGTGGTAAACAGCTTCTGTCATAATACATATTGCAAATATTCTGCTGCAGCACAGACCAACAGCTTTGGTGAAACTGGTGGTATCTGACTAGCCACAACAGTTCCTGGTGCTAGCTGTTGTCCCTGGAACTTAACCAGGGACTGAGCATCCAAGAAATCCCAGGAAAATCAAGTCTTTTGCCCATAGCAATATAAAACATGCTTACAGTCTCCAGTTCTCCTTGCATTCCTGGCTGTCTCTTTGAGAGCAAACAATGCCACAAAGTAACAGAGGAGGTAAAAATCAGTAACTTCAGCAATAGCAGCACAGACAGTTTCCTCCATCACAATCTCCCATCTAGCTTTTCCAAGCAGACTTGCAATTTCAGTGGTTGCCTTGGCAGGTGCCCAGTGTGATATGCCTGAAAGCAGCCAGGCTGTCTGAGAGCAAATGTGCAATGATTTTGAAAAACCAGGGTTCTTCAAGAGTTCTCAAGTTGATCATCAAATACTACTAAATATTTCTCATTTTTCTTCTTCCTCAGAGTTGCACACCCTCAGAATGGCAAATGCTTCATGATCTGAAGCCAACACAACAGCATTGTGCGTGTATCACTGGCTTGCAACAACATCTATTTGAAGGGATGTTTTAAAGCAGTCTGCAGTGCTGGAAGGCGGCTTTTTCTGTACTTCTTCTAGCTAGGATGTGCTGATCTGAGCACTTGGAAGCATAATTTATTTATTAGGACTTCATACCATTTTTTTCCCCCCACTGACACAGGATTAAAATTAAACATTCCTGACTGCACAAGATGAAAGTATAGCTTTGCTCATTCAGGTACATCCACATTAGATACCTGTGTAAGCGATTTTTCTCCGCTAGCTTGGTCTTGCTTTTGTGTACGGGCAAAACTCCCCAAGATGACTCGCCTGAGTTGTATGTTCAGCTGAACCCTGACTGTGCCCAGAGGTGGCAGTGATTGGAACAGACCAGAGCAAACCTTTACAGACTTTGATTCTCCAAAGACTCCATCAACAGCTGCCATTGATACTAAGGCGGGCTGTCATTAGGGCTGAGATCCTTGGGAATGCATCGATTCCTTGGCCCCACCATTTCACCTGCCGAGCACAGTGCTGCACCCACATGCAGTGAAGCTCAGTAAGCCACCTCTTCATGAGCTGCTGGAGAGGCATTCCCAAGCCATGCAGCTGCCTGGCTGCTGAGCGCTGGAGGCACAAGACAGCCACCATCAGCATAGTCTGTGGTCACTTGGGCTGACTCCACTTTAAGACTTGGCTCATACCAGTTACCAAGTCTGAGGCTAAGGGAAATGGTGGTACCCTGACGTGGTCTCATCCCTTGCTGCTGCCTCTCCCAGAGAGCCCAGGCAGACAGAAAATGTCTGGCTTAGTGTTCTGCTGCCAGTGCAGAGCAACATCTCACAGAGTGGCACTGTGGGTAGCCAAAATGCTAAGAGCAGACCTTGAGACCCCCCAGGACCCAGGAAAGGGAAAGGAAAAGTATCCCCCACCAAAGGTCCATTGTCAGGGAGGCAGTGCTGGCTGCTGTGGGTGCTGGGAAAATATCAGGTGCCTGCAAAAACCCAGCTGGCAGGGAAGGCATCAGATGCAGAATAAAAGGTCTCTCTGCATCCAGCCACTGCCATGTGGACCTGGTTGACCCAGCCTTGAAAAACCCTGCTGGGCCAGACCCTACTTCTGCAAGCAGGTTGCATTCAATAAAGTTTCTCCTGGTCCATCAAGCACTTTTATCCCAGTGTCTGGGCTGACAGGCATGAGTTTGGGGTTCCAACATGACAGATGGGGAAAAAGGACTCCAGAAGATACCACCAGCTTTTCAGGGAAGGGGTTTGCCTGCACATCTTCTTCCCTTGGGGTCTTTGCTGCCCTGGCACCTGGGAGAAAAGTGGTGGGAAGCAGTCACCCACCTTGGCCATAGGGCAAGGGACCTGCTGGTCCTCTGCTGGTGGATGTGGTAAAGAGAAGTCTGAGTTAGGCAGCTGATTTGGTAGTTTCTGGCATACTAGGAGCATGCATGGTGCAGACTTGCTTGAACTGAGTGGACTCCGTAAAGGCCTTGTTGGGGATGCAAAGGGTTTTTCCAGGAGAAAAGTGTTGCCTATGAAGGTCCCTAAACTTTCCAAAGCATGGAAGTGAGCACAGCGCTCTGAAAGAAATGGGATGGACTGTGGTGGACTACTATGCCAGAATAGATATGGGCTTCCAGGGAAAACAACCTCTAGTGTTATCTAAAAGCTGAATGTTTCCCTGGGAAAAGATCATGAAGGAGAGATGAAGTAAACCTGGAATATCACTGCTGGGAATATCATTGAATACAGAACTTACTGCCTTTTACACCATCTACTTTGAAACACAACCTCACCCTGCAAGGTCTGCTCTATCCTTCAGACTCCCTCCTTCTGTGATAAGCAACATGTGTATTACTTTGTCCACTGCTCCCCGTGCATACATTACGTGGTGACGTATGATGTGGTGATGACACTGAAACCACTTGTTGATTGCCCAAGGTGAAAAGGTGGCCTGGAATGGAAACTATAGTCACAAAGACCTTCACACATGGGTTGGTTGCTTGGTGATTACAGACTATGAAGGGATGAGCAAGTAGAGCCTGGGCAGTTTTGCTGCAAACACTGTGGTCCAAAGTTATGCTGTGGATGCTGGGGTGTCCTCATTCATGGAGATTAAAGCACTCGATAGGAGAAGCCACCATGTTACTAATGCTTGCAGAAGCATAACATATATGAAAGTACTTCCAGTGCTTCCATCTCCCCAGAAGTAAACATAAATTAAAATGTACTCTAAGTTTACACACACAGAATCATTAACTTTGTATAGTTAGGGACTAGAGAGAGGGAGGGAAGGGGGATTTTTGGTAGGATTTTTTTTTTTGCCCTGGGCAAAATTTTCAACATTAACTAATTAATGTTTATAAAGCACTTTGCATATATAGTGCCTTTCATCAGGGGATCTCCAAGTATTAGATTATATTATCTTGAAGGCCCCAGGCCTGTGCATACTAGCCCTATAAAGTATTAGCCTTATAAACTTTAGTAATTCACTTTTAGTAATTCACCCAGTAATTCACTGGGTTTTTTCCTGGGTTTTTTTTGGTTTGTTGTTTTTTCTTTTAGTTGGTTTTTAAATCTTCCCTCCTCTGAAATTGTGCCGAGTATTTTGGCTGTGTATCTAAAAAGGTGGTAAAAAGTGTGGTGTCAGCCAGAATGACCATATGAAAATTTAGGGCTCTGTAATGAACTTCTCAAATCCTCTAATTGCCAGAGCTGGAGAGTAGCAACTTTGCCAAACTAAAATTCAATTATAAACCCCACTCATCAAGTCGGGGTGAGGGGGAGGCATCATCTCTGGTGAGGGAAGCAGCTCTGACATTTGCTCTGGTAATGACAGTGGGGATAGGGAGAAAAGGGGAAGAAAGGGATACCTCTGATCTCCAGCAGTATCAGGAGAAAAAACCCTTGCTCCAGCAAGCTGATGGCTCTTCTGTATTGCATTAAGTTTGTGTTACTGGCAGCTGGAGGCTGGGAAAGCAAGGATGGGCATGAAATGGCCCATCTGGAGTGTGTTCATTGCTGCCATCCTCCTGGGCAGAGGCAGGAGGTAGGGTACCCCAAAGCCACGCCAACAGCAGTGAATCTCCCATGTGCTAAATCTGAAAGCCTGCTTGGGTGTGGGCTCAGTGGATGACTCAAACAATTATTTAACAATAGCTGCTTGCGTGAGCTGGCAGGATGAAGCCAGGTTCACAATGGAAAAAATGTGTGGGCATCTTGGCTTTAGTGAAATACATGGGGAGCAGACTTGCTGCTGCATGCAGGAACTACCAACAGAGAAAGCAAGGCCTTGGGGAGCAGAAACTTGACAGGGACAAGGCAAAGGATGTCTTTGCCCTTACTTGCACATCTTACAGGTGGAATTCCCCCAGCTGAATTTAGCTGGATAAGGGCTGCTACTCTGAAGGAAAGGCTGAGCAGCAAATCCAGTCTTTTGAAGAGTCAGCAGTATTCAGAACTCCAGAATGGAGCCATCACTTGCGAGGCCATCTTGTCCACACTGAAGTGCTCGTTCATGAGTTAAAGTTCACAGCAAGGATAGGAAATCCCTCCCCGTTCAAAGGAGAGAACAGCTCAGCAGAGTGATGGCACATGTCGCTACAAACAGATAGATACTTTGTCATAGAAACAACCTGATAGCTCTTCAGAGCCTGTACACACTGAAGAACTTTTTGGGGAGCTTGGAACAGGTAAAAGTGCTCACTTGCTGCTCATGGACTGACATTCCAAATCTCAAAATATCCACTCTGCATGCGACTCCCAAGAGAGAGACAGCTGGGAGAAGTGTACAAGGGGGTTGTGGGGATGGCTCTCCAGATAGGTTGTGGGCAGCATCTGGACATGGAAAACCGTATCAGGAAACCTAGCAAGTAGGAATCACTCACCAGGCTTGCAATGTCGATAAGAGCTTGGTACGCTAAGCCTTGCACCCTGCACTGTGCGTTCCTGGTCCCAAGGAACAGTGGGAACTCCACAGAGATCTGGAGGGTGCTCACTGTGTGAACCTAGAGCAGCATTCAGATGGAGATCCAACTGTAGTAGAGCTCCTGCTGGGAGGGAGCAGGCAGAGACATCTTTGTCGTGTCCACATGCTTTATCCCTGAAGCCAGCGCTGTCAGAGAGCAGGAGGCTCAAGTCTTTTGTCGGCAGATGTCCTAGGAAGCATGGCCCACATGGGTTGCTCTGTTGTTGCGAACAAGAGAGAGTTGTGAGGGCCATCTGTACACTGAGAGTGAAAGAGAGGGCGAACCTTCCTTCTCTGGAGACACCACAATGCAGAGTTAGCCTGGGAGCAGCCTAAAGTCCCATCACCTTGCTCCAACCAACAGCATGGGCTGATGCACTCTATGTGATTGCAGTGAGCATTGAGAGGGACTTCTGTTCTTTTTCTCTCCCCTTCAGGCAGCTGTGGCTATAGGGGACTGGGGGAAGAGGAATCAAAGCAAGAACTACACTGTGATACAGCTGGGTCTGTTCTCCTGGGCTCCAATGGTGTTCTTCTAGCATTGCCCTGTATGTTGGACGCCTTTTGCTCTTCCAGTTTCTCCAGCACTTTATGCACTGTGTTTGACCCCTGCTATCAAGTGTGTATTTATATTGGCAAATGAGTCCAACTACCAGATAAAGGGCCTCTAATGAGGCAAGCAGGCATAGGGTCGCTGCCATGAGCTGTCTATGTAAATGTTAATATTGTGTCCTCTTTGATGCAGATACTTCACTTACGGGTCAGGCTAATATATCTGGTCCTTCAGGCCACGATATTCCCACACTTGATATGCAGCAGGAGGGAGTGCTTGGTGCTATTGGTATTACCTCCAACCTAGGGCAAGCATGGATTAATCCACATGCATCAACAGGGAGCAAGGCACCTTTTCCCTTTCACTGAACTCAGGAAGCAGACATTGCTGCATCAGGCCCTAGGGAGCTGGGAGCTGGGCATGAGGACTCGCAGGTAATCACAGATGGGCTGTGAGTCATTCCTGCCCTGGAAACCAACCAGCTTCTGCTCATCAACTACCATTGCAAGAGCTGTAGCTCCTGTTAGATGTGAGTGGTTTTGCTGCCTGCTGGTTGCTGTCCATGCAGTTGGAAGTCATCGGTACTCCTCTTCCACAGGTGGGTGGTACAAGTGCTTTGGAGCAAAATATGATGTTTGGCTTTGAAGGAGAAAGGCTGTGAGGTTTACCCATTGCACAGCCGCAGCTCCACCCCTCACTGAAGCAGGTGCGCTGCCAACTGCAGTCTTCAGCCTCAGCAGATCTGGGAGAACTGGGACCTTTTGGTTGCTCTTCCCATTTACATGCAATTCCCTCTGACTCCTGAATCCTCTCCCTGCAACAGGTGATTTGCCTAGCCAACAAGAGCCATGCAGCCTGGGATTTCCCCACATTTCACACCAATGAGTCCTGACTGGTACAAGTTGAGATGTAAGAGCAACAAGGAGGCAACACACAAGGATGAGAGCGGCTTCTGTTGAAACAGAAGAGATGCTGGTCCAGCACAGGGAAGCAACACTACCATGCTGGGCTTGGGTAGATCATCTCATGGTGCTGTGTAGCCAGTCACCTAGGGAGTCCTCTCCCATGGAGGTCATGCTGCTCCTTTGGTGGGGACAGCTGTAGCTGAGCAGTTGTAGCATGACCAAAGAGTTTGCAAGGACCAGCATTGCGGCGCTGATGGGAACTGAGGGACTCCAGAGGGAAACAAGAAAGGACTTGCAGCAAAGCTGACTCTGCAAGGCCGAGTTGGGCAACTGCAGTTTAGATCAGTTATAGATCTAGAGGCCCTCAAGTGAGGCAGGAGACAGAGGAAGCTTTCCTCTCCTGCCAGCACATCCATATTTGGAGGTGTGGGTGAAGGCTGCTCCCTGCCTGGGGGCTCAGGCACCAACAAATTGGGCCACTTGGTCTAGTACAGAGGAAGTTTGCCACAGCACTCTTCTCAGGTTTTTAGGGGTTTTGGGTAACTTTGGGGGAAGAGGTATTCATTTGTACCCCCAGATAAAAACGTTTGAGCTTTGTCTTAAAGCAAGCTCCTGCTCCTGCATGTATGGAAAAACAATTCATGTCCCTCCAAAACAGGTGTTGCGGGCAACTCTCCCTACCTCGGGCAGTGCTGAGCTGGTTTTATGGCCCTGGCTAAGTACATCTTTGGACTACTCAAAGCTGTGTCTCTCTCTTATTAAAGTCTGAGGACTAAATAAAGATGCCTCTTCCTCACCACCTATGCACAGGGAGGAGAACAATGCTGGTGCAAGCAGCTGTTGTTCCCCGCTGTGGCGAGGTGGGCACTGGGGCTTGGCTGTGCTTCCAGGCAGCGCATCAGGGATATGAGGGAGCAGCAGCAATGCCCCACAGTGGGGGAGAGCAGTGCAACGAGGCAGGCTTTGGGGGATTTGGAGGGCATGACAACCATCTCAGGCTCCAACAAAGGGAGGATGGATTTATAAGCATGTGTAAGCCTCAACTCCAGCCCATGAACACTCTCTCCCCAGGGGAGGGCATACAGCTTTCCCTAAAGCATTGAAAACATGGAGGGAAATACCCTTCAGGAACTGCCCAGATTTCATACTTGGAATTCAGACCACCAGTCTTGTGATTCCTGGAGATCTGATTCATAGTTTTTGAACGTGTGGGTTTGGCAATCCTGCGCTTACACTTACAGCCATTTCCCAACCCCTTATTTTCCCCAGAGGTGCTCTTACTTTTCCCTTTTTTCACTCTTGTACACATGAAATAAACTGCTTGGGGGTTAAGGGGGTTGTTACTGATAGCAAAACTCATCTACTAAATTCACAGTGAGCTGCTCACTAAATAACACCAAAAAAAAAAATCCCCCACAATTTTATAGTCTAAACCAACCACAGCAGGTTGGAGCGACTCCTCACAGCTTTTGCTTTGCCTTGGGGCAGGATATACTGGGCAAGGGTTTTTCTCCCCAAGTAGCAGTAGGAAAATACTGTCCCCCCATTGCAGCTATGCTGAGGGTAGCAGAGAAGCCCTGTACCATAGTGGTGGATGTGACCTATCTGTTCCTACATGTCTTTGTGGGAAAGGTGAGCTCCTGTCCCCCCCAGCTGCTCTGGGGAGGGAGGTCTGGGTACATGCAGGCACATAAGCTCCTAGGAGAGCATCTAAGGGGCCTTTCCTGGGGTCATGAAAATAGGATGGTTTTGTTCTGGGAGATTCAACGTGAGAGTTTTGGGCCCACATTGATTTGGACCAGCAAAAATTCCTTTTTTTTCTCCCATATATTTCTTTTGTGCAGTCACAGAAAGAACTGTATCTTTATCACTGTAGATATCAACCAGAGGCATATGTAATACCGTAGCTCAAAGAAACAGTATTAATTATCCAAGCTCTGTGCTGAGCACCATTTGTATTCCTTCAGACAGCCTGCTGTTGGCACAATTGAAGGCAAAACCATGAACCCATTTTCTCTGAGAGCTCCCTGCCCATTTGAAGACAGAGCAGAATCAGGAAGCAAAAGGATGAGGGAGAGGGTTTGCAAAGTGCCACCCCCAAAGAGGCCCCACACACTCTGAGATGTTATAAGATGTGACCTTTCAGTCCATTTAGGATTCCCAGCTAATTTCAGGAAAAGGCTTTGTTGTGGTAAATCTTCGGAAGGTATAATATAGTGCTGTCCTCGGTCTACACTGCCTCAAGCAATGGGCCATGGACTTCCACAGAGGATGGCACATTGAGAAAGGGAACTACCAAAAAATAGATGGAGGGAAATCCCGAGTGCAGGGTTTCAGCTGCTGAGAAGTGAGTGCTTCCTTCTCGTGGCATTCTCCGTGATGCCGCAGAAGCCTAACACCAGCAAGTTTTTATTGGCATCACAGCAAAGCCCAACTTGAATGAGACATCTGAAACAGCTTAATAGCCTAAAAGCACTGCAGCTGCCTGGGACAGCGTGCCTTCTTTCTGCAGGAGATGCACACAGGAATCTAGGGAAGTAAAACTGCTCCACCCTGGCTGTCCTTCCCTGGGGAAAACGGAACCTGCTTCTCTGACACCTTGGAAAGGCAAAAATAACAGCAGAGACTTTTGCAGCCAGCACTCCTCAAGGCTCTCGAGAAGTTACATTCAAGGTTTGGATGCTCTCAAGATCGCAAACACCACAGGACTGACACTGCCTACTCATTACCAAAGACAATGGGAGAGAAAGTAACTGAGCCCTATTTTAGCCTTGTTCAAATTGATTTAATTATTGACATGCCCACAGGGACCGCCAAGTGCTCACAATTCCTGCCTGGACAACAGGTTTGCAATAAAGCTTTGTGAGCTCTCAGCTCAGACAAGGGGCAGCTGAGGAGTTGCTTGTGCAGGAGATGTCTCCTATCAAAGCAGCAAACCTGAAGAAGGCTGAGAAGAGATGGTAGTCATCCAGGGGAAACAAATTATTTGAGGGATGGGGAGGAGAATCAGTGTTGGGTTTCTGGTGGAACTGACAAAGGTGTGGAACCTCCCCCACGGGCCCTGTGAGGGAGGTTCCCCTTGCAAGTTCTGTGCCAGGAATGGAAGACAGACAAGACTCTTGATTTTTCGCTCTTCGGTCTATTGTTTATTTTTCTCTTATCAGCAGTCTAGTGCACCAGATTTAGCACACCAAAAGCAAGGCACAAAATGGTCCCAAGACACACAGATTCAAGGTCTTTTAAAGCTATTTCACCCAATTAATTCTTGAAACATACTTTGTTTCTACTTTTCTACCAATAACTCTTATTAATCTATTAATGTAATACCTACACTGCAGCTTTCTCTAACCAATAATGTTGTGCCACCAACACTGCAGAAAATGGAGTAGACGAAGAAACAAGAAGGAGATGAGACAACGCCCAAAATCCTCCATCTTGCCTCCTATCTACTCTCATACTAAAATTCCAAAACTCTAAAATTTTCAGCCTGTGATAAATGACATTACTATCTACCACTACCTAATTCACACACTTGCAGATCCTAACTCATCCCAAAGTCTTCGCAGCCTTCTCCAGGGATGTAGGTTTAAAGCAGTATTCTGCTGAGGGCCAGGGCTTCTCAAAACAGGAAGAGAAGCATTCTCTGTGCCCTGGACTCCAACATCAGAGCAGCCATGGAAGCTGAAGAGGAAGGCAGGCTTTCAGGCAGAGCAGAAGTGCCCAACAGCTGTGAAAGACAAAGGTGGAAGCACCTGGTCTGGGTGTTGCTGGTCCACGAGCATTTCACTTGGATTTCGCCTAAGCACAGAAGTTCAAGTCAGGCTGGAGGGTGCCTGGATGAAGCAGACTGTTCCCTCTCAGTTCAGAATTCATAGAATGACCATAGTGGAGTAGAGGGGCTGAATCACCTTCCTTGATCTTCTGACCACGCTGCTTTTGATGCAGCCCAGGATACAGTTGTGTTTCCAGGCTGTAAGTACATGTTGCCTGCTCATGTCCAGCCTCTCATCCACCAGCACCCCCAGGTCCTTCTCAGCAGTGCTGCTCTCAGTGACTTCTTCCCCCATCTGTACTCGTGTCTGGGGTTGGCCGGACCCATGTGCAGCACTTGCACTCGGTCTTGTTAAATCTCATGAGGTTTCCATGGGCCTACGTCTTGAGCTTGTCCCTCTGGATAGCATCCTTCAGGTGTGTCAACCACTCAGCTTGGTGTCATCTTCAAACTTGCTGAAGGTGCACTCAATCCTTCTGTCTATGTCATTAATGAAGATATTAAATAACACCAGTCCCAATACAGACCCCTGAGGGACATCACTATCATTGATGTCCTTCAGGGCTCTGAGCCATTGACCACTATCCTCCAGATATGATCATCCAACCAATTTCTTATATATCTAACAGTTCATCCATCAAATTGGATGGACTGTTCTGTCTCTAATTTAGAGAGAAGGATGTTATAGGACATTCTATAGGTTCTGAAGGTTGTTATAGGACATTCTATAAAGGCTTTACAGATATGCAGTTAGATAACATCTGTAGCCTTTCCCTTGTCCACTGTCACTCCATCATAGAAGGCCACTGGGCTGGTCAGGCAGGACTTGCCCTTGGGGAAGCTGTGCTGGCTGTCCTGAATCATGTCCCTGTCCTTCACGTGGCTTAAAACAGCTTCTGGGAGGATCTGTTCCATGATCTTCCCAGACATGCTGAGGCTGAGGCTGACAGGTTGGTATTCTCAGGGTCCTCCATTCTACTCTTTCCAAAGATGAGTTCAATGTTTGCCTTTTTCCAGTCACCTGGGTCTTCAGCTGAGTGGCATGACTTTTCAAATATCATGGAGAGTGGCTTGACAACTACATCAGCCAATTTTCTCAGGATTCTGGGAGGCATCTCATTGGGTCACAAAGACTTATGTACATTCAAGTTCCTCAGGTGGTTATGCTTACAAAGTGGAAAATACTTTGCTCCCCAAGTCCCTATCCTGCTGTCCATCTTCTTGAGAGATGTGGAAGAGAGGTTGCCATTGAAGCCAAAAAAACTGTTGAGTACCTCAGCCTTGTCCTCATCTGCATTGTTTATTAGTGGGGGTACACCTTGTACTTTCAAAACATCATTCCCAGGGCTTAAAACACTGAGAAAGGGAAGGGTGGGGGGAACAGGAAGGGAAGGCAGGCAGCACTACAGCAGATTTGTGCAAGGCACAGGAGCGGGGAAAGATGCAAAACTAAGGCAGCTGTAGGGGTAAAGAACTGGTGGGAAGAAGATCCAACACCACAGAAAACAGATGGAGGGGACAAGAGTGGCAAAGAGGAGCAGGGCCACTGCATGTTGGTCAGACGTGCCTGGGGATGTTCCAGGAGCCAGGGAGTGTTTGTGCTGCATCCCGATGTGAGGAACTTGAGCCCCTTACATGTGCTTACTGCCCGCCATGCAGGCTGCTCAAGCAGGCCTCCTCAATGAGAGATGTGCCTGAGGAGGCTGGTGCCATGTCACACCAAGGAGCACCCAGGGAATCACGGTTCAGGGAGGGCTCAAAGCCCCCACAGCCAGGCCCCCCAGCCGCCCTCTGGCCCAGAGCCAGGAGCACAGGGTAGGGAAGCAGGGTAGGGAAGGGCCTTCCCCGGGGGCTGGGCCGGGCCGGGCTGGGTAGGCCCGGCGGCCCTGGGGCAGCAGGGCGGTGCTGGCTCCTCTGGGCCCACAGCCAAGCAGGAGCTTTCTCAAGGCTGCCTCCGCCAGCGCAGCCTCTCCGCCCTTCCTGGGGCTGGGTCGCCGCGCAGGAGCTGCCGGAGGGTCAATGCCAGCTCCCGCCATCCATCGCCCCTGTGCCACCCACCCTGCCCCAACCCTGGGCTGATTCGGCTTCTCCCACATGTCAGGTGCCGCCCAAGGTGGGTGACAGCTAAACAGGAATTTTAAATCTCCTCCTGATCCCTTCTTTAAATCATCCTGTGTTTCTGGGGGAGGGGAAAGAATCACCAAAAGAGGCAGCACCCTACCCCTTCCACTCTGCGAGGGCAGGGTGGCACCTCCTGGGCTTTCTTCCTTGGGGGATGCTGCACCTGGGGTCAGCTCGGCTTCACCGCTCCCAGATGTGGCTCAAGACTACAGAAAGTTGAGCCTGTTAAGGACAAAAAGCCTGAAAAGGCAGATGTCTAGCTCAGGAGGTGGAGGAGCCTCACCCAGGTACAGGGAGGTCTGGAAGAGTTGGGTCTCTGCAGTGTTCATCCCTACAAAGTTTTTATTTGATCAGGACTACAGAGAAGAAAGAAGAAGAAAAGGAAAAAATAAAGAAAGAAAGCAAGAAAGCAAGCAAGCAAGAAAGAAAGAAATAAAAAGAGAAAATAAGGCTCCTGACTCATTCTCTTCCTAAGACTGCCCTAGCCCAGGGCATTTTCCCTGCCTTGGGAAGTGTTGCAAAATTTGAGCTTGCCCTGGAGGTATCTCACTAATAACTGGATATCCTGGTTTTGTGTAAGGACATAGGCAGGACCTTCCCACAGGTTCTTCTTTACCGCATGGGAAAAAAAACTCGAAATGCTGATTTCTGTTTCACCATCCCCAGCAGACTGCTGTGAAGGGCTGACTGCACACTTGAGGGGATCTTTTTCTGGAGCCATCCTCCCCAGCTCTAGGGCATCACTCACCAACAGCTTCTAAGAAGTGTGGAATTTCAAAGGCAAAAACAAGCTTAATTTTAATATTTGCCCTCTGTACCTGACGTTTGGGTCACTTTCAATTTTTTTTCCCCTGTAATAAAGAAGGCTAAAGCTTTCAAATTAGAAGCAAAGACTGAGAGCTGTGTGAGATGAGGCCTTTTTGAGTTTGCACCGCCCACCAGCTGGTCTGCAAAGGGCTAAGGAATGGGCTGGTGAAAGGCAGGGTGCAAAAAATTACAGACCTGGCCCTGACAAGAGGTAGCAGAAGCCTGATTACCACCTCAGCTTGATGCAAGGCAAATGCTCACATGGGCTATAACCCTCCAACAGTGGTTTATTCACACCATAAACTGCTTCAGCTATGAGATGTTGAGTAGCCCACGCTGTATTTACACATCTCCTGGTATGTCTAATGTAGCTGCACATTCTCTGCTTACTCCAGCCTCTTCTTTCAGCACTGGGCCACTGACTCCCATGGACAGCATGTGGCCCACAGCCCACAGTAGCTCAGTTCTGTGCTGGTGATAGTACTTGCTACTCCTTCAAAGAGAGATGAGATGATAACAGAGGGGTTTTCCAAATCTTAAGAAACATGAAGTTAAAAATGAAAATGGCATTGGGCCAGAAGCAACAATATAAGGATTTCGTCCTCAGTAAGTCTGCTTCATTAAATACAGAGCCTGCCTACACATACTCACCTATTTTATTTCTAGGAAGGTCCTTTCCTGTCTTAAAAGACAGTTCTTTTCCTGTCTTTTCTCTACCAGAATGCACGTAAATGTATCTCTGAAGCTCCTGAAGAGAGGAGCAAGCTCTGTTTTCGATCCTCTGTATGCATTCTCCTTTTCCTACCCTTCCTTCTTGAGACTTCCCGCTGATCAGCTCTTCAAGGGAATCTTTATTCTCTGCCCAATTTTGCACAAAGGTATCAAAGGATTTTAACACATTAAAACTTGAAGCCTCTTAAAGAAAGAAGATAATTTATCTCCTTCCTCCCTCTTTCCTTGCTGCTGGAGTTTCACACCTGGGAGCTGTTATAACTCAGTCTTTACACAGAGTTTTTCTTTTTAAAAGTTACTCAGCCATCTTTATACACACAGAGTACATGTATATTCACACCTAATTACTTGAAAAAAATACTTCCATATCCTCCCTTCCAGCTTCTAAGAACAGAAATAAGAAACACCTTAAAATAACTGTAAATAATAAACCCCGTCATGCTAAACACTTCAAAGTGGAAGAGCAAATATCTCAAGAAGCTTGGGGAACTACACGTAATTATGAATTAGCTCTCGAAAACAGATACAGATGATGTGTCAGATAATTTTTCATTTCAAATAGATTTAAAATTACTATTCCCTGTGATCTGGTAGAGACAGTAACTGCTTACTGATAACTGCAGAGCAGTTATCAAACAAAGCCTGTGGAGCTGGAGCGTGGCATGCCACACTGCTAAGATTCACTCTATGCCTTAGCAGTACCTATGCAGAAGACCTCCACATCTGCTCCCTCGCACCAGGGTGCAGCCCCAGGGCAGCTCCAGTCTTTCAGTGACACTGCAAATGGGCAGAATTCTGGTGAAACACTGGCCACCCTCTGGGGCCTCACTGTGGGTCCTGACTCCCCTCAGTGTCCACCTGAATCACACGAAACAGGCTCTGTACCCTTTGCTAGTTTTGAGACAGACACGGGCAGACACCGAGACACATGGAAGAGCTGTGGGAGCGTGAGATTGGGCTGGGGAAGAGAATGGATGACCATCTCTGGCAGGGTGTCCAGCAGGAACTTTGGATGGCTCTGCCAGGGAAACATCCCTTGGAAGACTGCTATAAGGACTTTGTAGAAAACGTCTGACTGAAGTAGGACTTAATGGTGGAAGTCTTGGCCACCATGAAGCACCAACTTCCTGCAAGGATCTTCCCTGCACAGAAAGTAGCAGCCTCAGGGCTGTAGGCTGACCTGTGCCACCATCTCCTTCCACTCCAGAATAACCATTAAAGTCCAAGATGAAAATCCTCCTTTTCCTCCCTTCTTCACAGCAAAAAAAAACCCTTTCAAAACCAGGCTCCCCAGAAGGGGAACTGTGACGCAGGGGCTCATGAGGAGAGACTGGGTAGCAAAGTTATCAGCTAACATGCCAGAATAGCTACAGAGAGCAGGCAATGAGTGACCACCTCATGCCAGTAATAGAAGAGGAAAGAAGAGGTCATAGGATATATCTGAAAGGAAAAGATGAAGTTTATTGCTCATTCCTTCAGTGTTACAAAGCCAAATGGGGGGCTTGTCTAGGTCTGCACCGCTGAAACACTGACATTGTGGCCTGCAGACAAGCAGCCTTTGTATCCAATGAGGGAGGGACAAGCCACTGACATTTGGTAATGAGCCCAGAACCCAAAGTGTCAAAACAGACAGGTCCAGCGTGCTGTGCTCTTCAGTCCTGGTGCTCAGCTTTGCACCCCTCAAAGGAGTAAAGCCTTCACTACAGATTGTAGTTATTTCCAGAGCTACAGACACAGGACCAGGGATAACAATGGCATCCAGCTTTCACAGCACAGACATCATGTGCTACGTGCACAGGGAAGAGTGTGCAGCACTTGGCCTCAGAAACCAGCAGCCCTCATTTGAAAAGCGGCTGGGAACAAGCCTGTTTCACCAAGTCCAATCACTTGGACTGTCTGCCCCTTCAGGACATCCTCACTTGCTTTAGTCTTTCTCTCTTCACCCCAGTGATTACAAATGAAGAGGAACACAAAGAACAGAGCAAAGAGATGAACCTGGAGAACAGCTGACAGCACTTTTGCTCAGCACAGTGCACTCACATGGCAGGACACAGGTGCCTACAAAGAGAGGGGGCCTAGAACAACTTGATGCAAACAGTAGCCTTAAGCTACTCGTGTCAAAGTGTCCAAGAGAGTGCAATGGCTTTGAGGAATCATCCAGCAATGTCTCACGATCCCCTGCTACCTTCCTCATTAAACCTCAAACAAAGCTGCAGGGTGTGTTAGTGCACTCCAGCTAGGCTTTCCCATGGGGAGAAGGGAAAAGCTGCAGTCAAAGACAGTGCAAAGGGCTGGATTCAGTGCTAAGACTTGAAAATGGCAATAAAAGGAAAAAGTGGCAGTTGGAGGAGAAACACTACAGGCCCCCTTTTGTCACACAAAATTTGGCATGGAATGCTGCTGAGATAGTGGTAAAGAGCAAGCAACAACAGCTTTCCTCCCCCCCAGCTGTATACCCTTTTCTCTGAAGGTTGAGCATTTCAGTGGCAGGGATAGTTGTCCAGCCAGCTCAGTGCATCAGGAACAGCCACTAGGCTAGCAGGCCAGCTGGAAAGCAGGAAGTGCCTGGAGAAAGCTTCAGAGCCCTCCCAGCACCGGTGGCACAGACAATTCCTCTGGGTTCCCAAGCCTAAACATGAGCACACTGAAAACTAAAAGGCAAGAGAGCATGATAGCAGGTTTTGTTTTCATCCCCTTATGACTGGGATTTCAGTATTCCCATAAAGGGCAGGAAGAGTGAGGAAAAGCTGGGAAATGAACCCCTGGTGATCTCGCCTTTGATTCCTGATGTGGCTGAGCAAAGCCCATGTATCTCCTAAACGCCCCTTCAGAGGACACTTTTCTCAGAAGGAAAGCTGAGCTCAAATGGGAGGCAGGATGAACCCTTGGCAAAGAGACAAGTATTTTCAGTTTTTGCACCAAGGACAAAGCTGTCCCTGTCTGAAATTAGGCCTAAAGACTTGCTGAAAAACCTTTTTGAAACATCTGCTACTCCTTACAGTCTAAAATTTTTGAATTCGAGAGGTCTTTTGGGAGTGGGGTGGATGTGGACATGACACATGGGGGAAGAAGGAGCACACAGGGAGAATCTACTGGTGAGAGAAAACTTGCTCTGGCAGCAATAAAAGCATGTGATCTGCATCATAGGCAGGCCATAAAAACACCTGAATAATCCATAATCCTTTAGATATATCTATTTATCAATTATTTTCTCCAACATATTTCACTTCAGTATTGCACTGGTTCCAAGAGAAAGGGGCAGGCCAATATGCAGATGGCTCTTTGTGGTTCTCCAGCCTGCACTTAATTAATTGTGAGTTGCTTTAAAAATAATTTAGGAGAGTGCTTCCACAGCACATTGCTGAAGTCTGACAGTTTGTGCTTTCGCTTCCCAGAACAAAGCTCTCACCTCTGCCCAGCTGTTAACAAAAATCCCCCCAACCCAGTCTCTGTGCCGAGAGGAGGAAATCAGACATGAGATGTTGCTTTTTCTCCCTGCCCACCCCTCCCCTTTCCAACCATCTTTTTCTCTGTCACCTACTTCTGTTTAAAACCCCTTCAAACAGAGATGTTCAAAGTTCATATGTCATGTGAGGAAACTGTGCCAGCTCCTGCGATGGGCAGACAGCTGGGGCTCGCTCTCCGAGTCACACCATTAGTCATGGTGCTGACAGCTTCAGATGCTGAACTTCCCACATCAAGAAACAATGTCACCAATTTATTATTTTTAATAAAATAATTGCTTTAATGCAGTATTTAAAATAAATTTTAACATCTGATCAACAAGAGAACAGTACACAAATATGGAAAATGCTGCACTTTACATAAAAAGTAAAGCTAAGCATTTAATTATACAAAACAATTTTGCCCGATGCCATCGATATCTTGCAAACTATAGTTTAGTCAAAGTACTGCTTTTCTTATATATATATATATGCTATATATACATATATAAATAATTTACAGCATTCTTTTACTAGATTTGTTTACTACTGCTCCAACAAAAACCAACATAACCAATTCACAGCTTCGTGAATTTGGTAACCATCTGCAGTGGTTCTGACGGTGCAGAATAGTTGTGTGAATAGTTGCTTCAAGTTTTGAAGCAGCATGCCAAGGAACCATAGGAAGCTTGTTTTTTCAAAGAAAAAAAATTCAGCAGGAAGCCATTCAATAGTTGGTTAGAGCATGATGCTAATAATGTTCTGTGTTTGATCCCTGTGCAGGCCGTTCACTTAAGAGTTGGACTCGATGACCCTTGGGGGATCCCTTCCAACTCAAGATATTCTGTGATTCTGTGAATGCAGTCAGTGCCTTTCCCACCAGTCCTGGGAAACAGCCATGCTGTACAGCACTGTGTCATGGAAGGCAACATGTTTGGAGGCTGGGGAGAAGGGTGACCCAGAGGGCTTTCCTTCCACCTCAAGGTAATCTTTACCAGCAAGTAAAGAATCTTTCCATCTGTTCTAGCAGTCTTTACAATCCAGAGTCTTCCTCCTCACTCAATGGAAACAAAGCAACTGTCTAAATACCTTCTATTTGAGAGGCTTCCCTGTTACACAACAATAAAGTATTAAAACAATATTCTAAAGCAGTGAATCCCATGCTTTGCAAACACTGCTCCTCTCCAAGGAGAGTCTTCAGCTCCACTTTCAATGCATCTCAACTTTTCCCTTTTTTGTAGTCAGAACAGGTTTTGTTAGTATCTTTCCACATCTACGCTCAAGTTCAGTGCTATTTTTTGTATCCACAGAAAGATAAACTGTTTTTCCTGTTTACCCTCCCTTTTTAGGATCTTCTACTCCTTGTATTTTTAGTAACTCCAAATTTTCCATGACCATCCAAGTATGCCCTAACTACACTGTGTGATGTACTTCAATCACACAGTGATTTGTCCTCCTTCCCTCATTCACTTTTTCTCAGATCAAAGGCTGAGGGGAATTGAGGCAAAGTGTGGGGTAGAAAGGACCCCTCATTCCTTTTGCTTGCTACTTTGATCCCCAGAAATGAGCATCCAGTAGTAATTCTAAACCCAGAAAATTTAAGATGTTGAGTCAGACAGGCAATACATTAGCATGATTGCTGGTTCATGATTAAATATAGTTGCCATGCTATGCTGTGCCATTATAATGATATTTGTTTCCCTAAATAAGACTGGGTTAGAAGGTGGAACTACACATAGAACAGATGTTGCAGACTCTGGAGTACTGAAGCAAGTGATATACATAAACTAGGGACACTTATCAAGCCCTCAGAGCTTGTAAGACAGTTAAATGCAAGCAGATAGGTGCTTATGTGTGCAGCTCAGTGTTTTCACTGGTTTACAGACTGATTTAAGCCAAGTATTATTAAAAACCTTACAGGTGCTAAGTTAGGTATTTAATAAAAATGTTTATCTGTAAACAAGAGTTATCCTTACAACGGATCATTTTCCAGAAACTGGAATTTCAAGACAGTGCAACAACGCTTCAGTGTTATCTTTGGCAGTAGACAGCACGGTGAAATGCAAGATTCAAATCACTTCAGAAGAGCACGGTACAAGTGCAGAGAATGCTTCATCTCCCTCTCTTGTTCCATGCAGAATATCAAGTCCCTGAGACAGACACGGGTTACTCTTGGACAGAGCATCTGCTTTGTAAGGCTAAAACCTGATGATCCAGCAATTCCATTGCCGTTCAAACCCTAAATGGGGGAGAGAGGAAGAAAAAACCCATCAGAAACATTAGAATTTCATGTAAATAGAAGTTTTAACTAAACTGGTTGGATTATACTGCCTACTTGTATAAAACTAGCCCATTGATGTTCAGCCTTCCACATTGAAAACCAGCCATCCAAAAATCCTTGCACATTAGATACTGAAAAAGACAAAGCAAGGGCATGCCAGATGCTGGTTTATTTCAGTCAAAGCAACCACAAAGTTCTTTCTTCCTTTAAAATTATACTAATATGGTAAGATAAATAACTGCTGTTTCACTGAAGTCTGCTAAACAGACTTGCACTGAGAAAGCCTGCTATGAAGAAGGTACTAACACAGTACCTGTGCAGAGCCCCAGATTGTGCACAGCTCTTACTACCGCTTGCTCCAGAGGTTTCCATCTCTTCATGAGGAAAACTGTCACTGGGAGTGCACCCTTGCTTTGGAACATGGCCAGGAGAAATTCTCATCCCAGCCATCCTCTATGCTCTGTCCTTTAAGAGGGCAACAAATAATCAGTGCAAGCATCCAGATATTCAGAACACTGTATCTGAGCCTATCCATCTCAGTCAGCTGAGCTGCCTTGCTTGGTTATGAAAATACAATTGGTAGGAGATGATGATATTTAGTAGTTTTACATTCAAGCTACTGGAACAAGCAACCCCCACGCTTTCCAAAATGCCCCAAGATTTATTATTAGGGGTGGGGAAGAGGAAGATTACCATGAGCTGCACAATAGACTGGCTACTTATCTTGGAGCCAATCTGTGCTGCACAGCCAGTCTCTTATCACTACTGGAGGGTTCTTGGTAATGAATGTAATTTGTACAAATACGAGTGCTCAGTCTCTGTATCTTCAGCAAGGCAATGCCTGCCAGCATCAACACCACTTGGAGATGGTGTTGCTTGGATGCAGTGTTAACTATATCAATTCTTACCCTAACACTCTCTGCAAGACTTCTGCAAAATGACTTTGCCCACTTTGCTTAGAGAAATCTGTTTAAACTCCCCATTTATTAGAAATGACTACCAGTGCTGGACTACATATAGCAGCAAATGCTACTGTTCTTAGGGTGGAAGCATTGAAATTTATTAAAAATATAAAGAGATTCACCAGAGAGCACATGCTAGCCACAGAAAACCCAGGGCATATTGCAGAAATGGAAGCTGTATTTTTTTACAAGCAGCACGCAGGGTATTCAGCACCATTTCATTTGCTTTACAGTCAATACTATTAAACACTATGAAATGCCATCATTTGAAACTTTCAGTTTGTTAAATGGCTTGGAACAAATGCATGTGTGGGGAAGACTGCTGGCCACATTGCACAGAGGGCACTGCTGTCCTGGTAAGATACAAAAGGGTCACAGTTCAAGTTTGTCATATGACAACCCTGAAGGATCCAGGGAAAAGATAGCTCTGCAATGCAGCTGCCAGCACGGGTTGAAAAGGAGGTCAGTCCAACAGGATGCAGCAGAAGGCCCGAGGCAATGTTATAAATGAAACAAACCCCAAGGGTTTTCAGTAACCCAACAGCAATGTCCTTTATAATTCAAAGAACTTTATTGAGGTGAAAGTATTTTCTCTCTAAATAAGTCATTAGACTAGAAGTCTTACCTTTAAAAAGACACCAAACAAAGCCACCTCAATCCTGTTCACTCTTACAAAAAAGGAGACAGACGGCACAAATTGCTCAGCCCGCTTTCGAAGCTGCCGTAGCTGCAAGATTCTACAACAGGGCAGAAGCACCAAGCTGCCCGAGTCTGAGACAGAGTTATGGATTTGTTTATTCCTGAATTCTTACCCATCATGCCCAGTGCAGAGACATAAAGCAATATTATGCTGTAATACCACATCCAAAGTCAAAGCTTATCCTGGGCCTCATTTACTAAGACAGACATTCACAGTTCTGAGTTTCCCACAGCATCACTCTGGCTTATCAAAGCTACCGAGCACAGCACTTCAGGGGCCAGGGAGCTCTTCAACAACAACAGCTCCTACCACAAGGTAAAAGAGTGTCCTTCTCTCAAAGTACATGATGGTTTAAAATTAAAGAAGCCAACAGACTGCCTAGGTCATTCCAGTCCAGATAGGGACCATGCTGGGGAACTCACTTTGAAGTGAATTTATGCAGTGCTGAGCACTATCTCCTGTTAGCTACTGTCCTCCACAGCTGTATTGAAACCCTGGTTTTTCCTGGTTTTGCTTTGGAACTTGGACCAAGCAGTGGTCCAAGATCTGCACATCCCTAAGAACCATCACAGACCCCTCTGTTAATGTCCAAGACTTTACTTAAGAAATGCCCAGCTCTGAGCTCTCAAGCTGACACAAGGGACACTTTAGGGGAGGGTCCTCTGCTGCTCCACTTGAGCAAATCCCTGTTGGGCAGGAGGTCAACCTTGTCTGGCTCTAGGCAATAGTCAATAATCCTCTCCTTTACATCTCACAGACCCCCTTCCTCAAAAGCACAAAACTTTTGAGACCTGAAAAACATCAGCCCACTCCTTGCTCCCAGACATCTCCATTATGCTACTCCCATTCAGGCATCACCCACTTGCGTCTTGCTGTTTTGGGAGATTCTTCACTGCTAGTCTTCAGCATGCACCAAGACAGCTTTGTCTATTCCTAGGGGAAAAGTGCTGCTTTTCAACCAGGTCACAGACAAGTACAATGATAAGCAAATAGGAAATGCATCCCTGCAGAATCAATTCTAACAAAGGGTACTGCAATCAGCCTGCACCTCTCTTCTGCAACATCTAATTACTAGTGCTAACTAGCACCTCTTTTTTTCTCACTCTTTTTTTTTTGTTACCTTCAACTTCCTGCCTTTCAGTAAACCCTCACCACCCTGCCTTCCTCCCAAAAGGGAAATGGACACAGAGACACGCAGCCCAGGAGGGCAAACTACCAGTGTGGATTCCACCAGTCAGCCTGGGTATCACAGCCTACAGACCCTGTTTGTAAGCCAGGTAAGGACTACAGCAGTGTAAGTGCACCCCTGTAAACCACCCTTCCCTGTACTGAGACCACAACTGGCTTAAAATCAGCCCCAAGAGGTCATAACAGCAGCAGTCCTGCTTTTGAACTATCCTCATAATTGAGCCCAAATCAGCACCTTTTCCACAGCAGCACACTGTCACCCTCAGAGCCTTTTATACACCTGACACAGATCAATTACACTCGCTGATCTTGGCAGCAGAACACATTGTGGTGCTCCTGCTGTAGTCCCAAGCTGTTGAACAGCCAGTTGCATTCTGAGGTTGCTCTGAAAACCTGTTTAAAGATCTCCAGAGCTCTCTCCAGTGGCTGGATGGGGAATTAAATATCAATTCTCTGAAAAGGCAAGAGTGAAGTTAATACAGAGCCACCACTACCACCTTATTTCTGGATCTTGACATCTGCAAGGCTGGATCATGGATAGTGACAAGGATTTCAAAACTCTTCAGAGCTATTCTACAGGCTCTGACACAGAGCTCAGAGAGCTCTGCAGACATCTGCCTCCCCACCAAGTTCCAGTCAGGTTCGGTGAGCTGTTCCTGCTGGAGTACACACTCCCTTCCCAAATTCAATGACTTCACACCAACCAAAATTCAAAATTTTAAACTCCTGGGAGGGAGACACTTTAAGGGAGAAAAGTGTTCAGTCAAATGTTAAAAGTCAAGCCAAGAGTTCTCATTTCAATTTTTGGTGTGGCAAAAACTTATTACAGGCCCAGAGCCAAGATCCCAAGAGAGCAAACTGTTATTGCAACTCTGCTGCACATTATAAAAATACCACCACCAGAAGAAAACAAAGTCATGAGACACTTTTCAGTGACCTCCCCAAACACTGAAAAATGACAGCTTTGTGCCACAGAGATGTTGTTGAGAGGTGGTAAGAGCACATAGTGAATTGAAGCAAAAGCATCCAGGTTCAACCCCAATCTCTGTCACATGTGTCACGCTGAGGTCAGTGATATCTAGTGTATGCTGTGCTTGCTTTCCCAGCTGTAAAACACAGAACATATACCTGTCTCATGGGAGGAAACAAGGGTTAAAAAAACATTAACACATTGTGTTCAGGCACTTACCTGAGTCCCCTCCAGCAGCCAGGGGGAAAGGAACAGACCCTGGCAAAATTGTGGCATTTTTGCTCGTGCACACAAGCACCTAATCTAGGCTAGATAAAACAAAGTGAAAGAAGTTGATAGGAGTCTGGTGGCAAGCCAGCCCACTGATGCTGCCTATTCTAACAAACCTCAGGCTGACAGAAATACGCCCACATTCACAACACTAAAATATTACATGACTCAATATTTACATGATTCTTTTTTAGAAATAAAAGTTGGTTGCGTTAGGTTGAGGTCTGGGGATTTTTTTTTTTAAACCTTACAGACCATTACGGTAGCTCAAGCCAATGGTTGAAAGACTCAGATCTCTATATCTAGACTGCTTCTTGTGCAGCTGAAAACAAATGTGTATTTATGATGTTATTTGCAGCCTACAAGAGAGCCTCACAGAGCTGTCAGATCTATATAATAGAAAACTCCATTCACTTACACATTTTTCTTCAGATTTCATTGCAACATTCCTACAAGTCCTTTCAAATGTAGGCAACAACATGTTTTACATATTGAAACAAATTACTGTGAATGCAATGTCAGTTTATTCACTATTATGCCCAAGATTCATGTACGCATGTCACTTCTTATGGGTACATCAGATGCTTAATCTGTACCTGGAGGTAATGAATCCTATACAAATATGTCATGTTAGTTAACAGACAATTATTAAGCTGAAATTTTCTGGCTCTTTGCCACATCATTTTAAGCAATGTATTGTCAACTAAATTATAAATCTCTTGACCCTTCACATGTCATCAACATTTGTGCATTACCAATATGTTCAGCCTAAAGCTACAGTGCAATTAGTCATTTAAATTGCTGATCTCTTTCACATATAAGAAGAATTAAGTTCATCTCTAGCACAGAGAAGGCATGATATGGGCCAATGAACTGTATTTCTGAAGTGTGTGAATGGCAGTTGAGAATATTTTTGCCTATTTACATGGGGAAAAATTCAGATCAAATGTGTAGCCTAGACTGACAGGCGCCAGGAAATTCAGCACAGAAACTGAAACTCTTTAGCTGACAGAGCTGTGCTTTGTTAGGTCTTGAAACAGGTAACTAAGATGCTGAAGACATTTTATAATTGCAGTAACTTTTAGCTCCCTTCTTCCCCAAAGATACTTCAGTTGTCCAAGAGCCTAAATAAGAACCAGAAATTGAAATCAAGAGTCTGCATACAATGAGCATATGCAAAGTAGAAAAAACCTCTCCCTCCAGTATCACTTAATACCTATGGGCTGGGGGAAGGGGTGACAGACAGAAGGAGACACAGAGAAAATGAGGAAAACCACTGAAGTGTAGAAAGAGATTTTGTAGCCTGGTTATGAACACCTACATATATAAGTAGCCCAATTTGAAGTGATTGCTTTTAAATTAATTTTATGCAGCTTCTAAGAAAATACTTCAGCAGACTATCATGCACCCATGCCAAAGACCAGGCAGTGGCCTCGTTGCACAGGGAGCTATCATTTGCTACAGAGCCAATCCATGTCTTTAAGTTCTCACTTAGACACAGTCATGTCCTTAACACCAGTACTGAAGCCGATGAATTGTGCTAGTGTGTTCCCCCATCAGAAGAGCTTATGGCCAAAAAGTGGCAGTCGCTTCTACAGTTACCACTAAAAAGAGCATAAACCCCTTCTGGAAAAAAGAAAAAAAGGCAAAAAAAAAAAAAAAAAGCCATTGGATTGTCACACACCAGAAAAAACAATTCATGTCTCTTCCCCAGTCACTTAGAAGAGTTGGGTTTACTTCCATTCTGCAGAAAGGACTTGTTGCTTAGTTCTTCCTCAGTCAACCTAAAGAACATTTCCAAAGCTTAAACAAGCACCGTGTACAGAATATGTTTAATCGATGTGCATATCAGCACCCCAAAGTTGTAAAGCAAGAAGGGTAAGTTTAAGTTCTGCTAACAATGATCAGATGTGGCAGACACAAGAGAAGATGACAAGCTCATTTCCTCCACCCACAGTCAATACTAAAAATGGAACAATGACCACTGTGGTAAACAAGGCATTTCTTCCATTTTTGCTTGCCAAACTTCTTTGCAGAAGAAGAATGCAAGTGTGAACTGCTGTATTAGATGTGCACAACCCTGGAAGTATCACATTATTTAAAGTATGTTGGCCAGGGCTAGGAGTTTGACAGAAAGGGAGTATTTGAATGGCTCTGCACTGACCACAGCATATCAGCTGCATGATTTACTTATGTAGCAACTACTTGCAGTAGCTTATGTTTCCACAGCAAAGCCAGACTACCTGTGATAAGGCAAGACCCACACTTACTAACAGAGCAGCCAGTCTTGGCAGAGGACAGAACAGACACAAGCAGTATATGGAAGGAGGAATTGCCTTTGCTATTGGATCTGGCAAAAAGAAAGAAAAGACACAAGATGTACACTCCTGAGTCAGTGGAACCAGCCTGGAAGAAAGCGAGGGAGGAACTCAGCACCAACAGCACTTTGGGGCAGGAGAGACTGCATCACTTCTAAGTACTTAATGTGTTATCATGGAGCCAGGGAAGTAATGCAAAGCAAGTAGTCTACCCCAATAGAAATACTAGTATCTGACTAAGTTTTCCTATACAAAGTAGCAGGTTCCGACCACAGGGCCAGTCTTCTGAGTCTACCTTCAGAAACATCTGTAGACTCTTTTCCTGCCTGTTGCATGATTCTGCACAAATACACAGCTCTTGGTTCAAGGCCAAAGATGCCCTTGCACCCAAGACACCTCTGAATAGAAGGAAAGAAGTTTTAGGGACTCCAAACTGGAGTCTTCAAATTTCTACGATTCCAGTTACAGTGGGAATGAGAAAAAGCTGTTTCCAAAATGGCTTTGTCAACAGAAAAGCAGTAAAACTTAATAAAAAATATAAAAAATCCTTGACTATTTATCAGCATTGAAAACATTATGGGGCGTGTTACCAACCAGTAAAAGCTATGAAACAGAACAAAGAATTGGGAAAATGAGCCTGTGGTTTCAAGTTTACTTTTTTCTTATTTGTTTTAGAAGTGTCCTCCCTTCCCAAGATGAGTTAGTTTTCAATTCTTCCTACCCTTTAATTCATTAGTGTTTACCACATGCCCTCAAACTAGAGGAGGAGGAGAGGTGGGTAACAAATGCACAAACCCCAAGACACATATAAATGAAATCCAAAGGCCTCTCCCCTTCATTGTATCCAAAAGTGTCTGGAGGGATAAGAATGAGAGAGATGAAGATATCGCCACCTCTGGATTACAAGTAGCACCAATTAACACATTTTCACAACAGAGGGATTTTCTTACCAAGGCTTTCTCAAATTACTCTTTCTGAACAATACCATTCAAATGTTAAGTTGCATTGAAGAGAACATGCAAAACTACCCAAAACAGTGTTTCCAACAAGAAAGAAAAAAGAATTCCCATTATACTGATGCCTTTTCTTTCTTTTTTTTTTTAATTAGGCCTAGAGCATTAGCCATATTTTTTCATTCTATGATCATCATGGATTTGTCCCTACTGCTGCTTTAACTTTAGAGATAAATTAACAATCATGGCCATATATACATTATTCTTTTTATATTGCTTTTAGGTCCAAATTAGTTGACAGGCACTCCTCTGGACAAGAGCCTCTTTCTGTAGTTGTCACACTATGGGGTGATGAGGCTGCTGGCAGGCAGGCTTCTAGCTGGAAAGCACATGCTTCTGCCACCAAACGTTCCAGTTACCACATTAAAATCACCCATAATAGGTCTCCTGGAAAGACCAAGTAAAGCACAGTTTCAGACACCAAAATAAGATGAACGTGCAGGAATCGTGTGCTCAACTATCTTGGGAAAAAGACTTTTCAGAAGAGGAGCAAAGCCTGGTGCTGAAGTGTGGAGAAATAGAAAACCTTGGGCTGAAGAATCATCCCAGTTAAAGACAGATACTCATTTGTGGATAAGTTACCATGATAATGTGGATAAGATACCATGCTTCCTAAAATGCTGGCTTGAGCCCTTCACATTTACTGCAACAGTAGGCAGCATATCCAACCAACCCAGTCTGCTGAACTGAACGTTCCCAGTATCCATTACATTTTGGTACTGAATAAAGAAAGGCAAATAAACGACAAATTTGCTTACAGAGTTTCACTTTTTTAATACATACTGTAACTGATTATTTCTTCCCTGTCTGCCCAAACACCTTAGGGCTTTGGTTTGCGTCAATAATTGCTTGAAACAATTCCTCTCCTTTAATTATTGCAGTAGGGAACGATAAAAAGAAGCTGTACAGAGCTGACATGGCCATAGGAGACACAAACATTGTACAAAGAACATTATCCAAAGAAAGCTGAAGTTGTAGTTAAAAATCTTAATCCAGTTACCATCAATGATTTCAACTTCTTCCATGATACATGTCTACCAAGTTATTATGCTTTAAAAATAAAAATAATAATTACAATAGGTCACAGGAGTATTATGCACAGATTTACTTGGCATTGCACAGCCTAGAAGTTCTGACATTTAAGATTATTTGAGAGTAAAGCTCTCTGTATTCTGTCTGTATTTGCAATTTGAAATGAAAAAGCACATCCTGCCTGTTTAAATTATTCTCAGACAGGTTGCCCAAAAAGATGATTTTAAAGATGCCCAAATGTGTATCAGCCTAAGGCCATATTGTACTTGCTTTCAGTTTCAAAGACCTCCTTTCATCTCTGAAGAATGGAATGTTGTTTACTGCTCAGGATATTTTGCCATGTTATCATGAATGTATTACTAATGTTCTGCTTCTTGAACTAGAGAGTGTTTGTCGAAACCATTCTTTATTCTACATGAGAAGTCTTAAGCCTTTTATAAATCCTGCTCAGATATATTGGGACACTTAAAACATTTAAATCTAAACATCCTTCTCAAGGATTGCTCTCCTGCATAATTTCACAGAATAAAAAAAATCCACAGAGAAATGCTTTTCGGTAGCATGAAGCCTAGGAACTACGCACTGGAATGCGAGCTTGCATACAAGAAACAAAAATGGTTTCACTGTCAGAATTAGTTTCACCTCCTGCCCTTACAAATCAGTCTAGTATGGCAATGTA
Source organism: Dicaeum eximium (assembly GCA_013396995.1). NCBI lineage: Eukaryota > Metazoa > Chordata > Aves > Passeriformes > Dicaeidae > Dicaeum > Dicaeum eximium. The sequence goes on along the minus strand of VWZP01001398.1, from coordinate 1,176,226 downwards.
TATGAGAAGCTGCTTAAAATACAGGAGGTAAATTTGTGACAATGGAATGTTATCAAGGTTTATGGTCAGTTTTAGGTGCGTCGTGTCCACATTCTTTTGAAGTGGCAAAGTAAATAATGGATCACCAGCTTTCAACAGCAACACTGTTATCTGTCTCGCTTTGGCATAATCTCATGAAGCTTTTAATAAAGCAGACATACCACAGATGATGAGAAATAACTGAAAAGTACTTAACAGGCAGACTTGTTAAATATTCAGAAACAAATCCGGCAATAATTACAGAAAACCACTATGAAGAACAGGAATAGTTACCTGATAGAAGCTTGGGGGAACATGAGAAAAGGATGGGGAAAACTATTCTTGTGCTAGACTGATTTTTTCAAGTTTTTCCAGTGGTATTATAAAAAAAATAACCATACGTTTAGCTTCATGTGAAAGTGCATTAAAAAACTTCAAAGAAGAGAAGAAAAGCTGCTCAAAAGCTCTGAACGCTGCTTTCTGCAGCTTGTTCGGAGACAGATTGCTTCCCTTCACTTGTGGTTAACAGGGAGTATTCAAAGACCTAATTCTATATCCATGTCAGGAAAAAAATAAGTTAAAAATTCACTGAAACAAGTCTATCTCACCTGCTCAGCAAGGCCTCTTGCCACAGAAGAAAAAACTGCAGGACAGATGCCACCACTGTCTTAGTTACACTGCAGACAATGAAGGACAAGGACCTGCACTGAGGACAAGGTCCTCCCACACTCCACTATGCAAAAATGAGAGAGTATTTTCAATCCTACCATCTGTTTAAGCTTCCCAGACAACAAGAATGAAAAAGACTCAAGGTTCATCAGAAAGGACAACTTTACCACCACTGACTTCACACAAGAGTAACCTTCCAGGCTCCTGATTGTTGTGATTATGTCAGGCCAACCAGCCTTTCACCTGAGCAATATCGAGGCTTCACCACAGAGGGGCAAAACTGGCAGTAACACTAATTTCTCCCATCTCCAGCAAAGATGATGACCTCTAACAGAAGTAGGCTGTCAATCTCCTCAGAAAGGATTTCTGCAGCTACAAAAGCTTCCCAGGTACTGGGAACAGTTACTCTTCAGCACATTAAGAGATTTGCTCAGAAAAGATTTGTTAAAAGCACTTTCAATATTCAACATGAGCCACAGAAGACGATCTGGCTCACTGCAGGAAGTGAAGGGTCTAGCTTTACTGACTTATTTACTGCTTTTTGGGAGAACCTAGCCAAGGTGAACTCACAGAATATTTGAGGAGAGTCCCTATGCACTGTGCATGGATAAACGTCCACAGTCAAATGTCAAATCAAGAGCCATTTCAAAAGCCATCCAAACCAGGCACTGTGAGTTCAACCAAGGGGCCGTGACAACTACCCGCTGTGGAAGGCCACCACAGCTTGGCTACCCTCCACTATAGATGGGGATTTCTCTGAGTCATCATTTCATTTAGTTTTTACACACAGCACTCTTATGCACAGTCTTTCCTCCAACACACAACTGCACTCTCCCATCAAATTTACCAGAAACAATCCTTTCAAGCACCTAACACACAAACTAGCTTTCTTACAGAATGCAACAAACAATTTTGAGTGAGAGAATTCTCACTTCTTCCTACAGGGAAAGACAAATGTAATTCAGTATGAAGATGTAACACCAAGTCATTGCAAGCCACATCTGTACCTCACGCCCAGATCCAACATTTGATGAATCCAGTGGTCTTTTCTTCCTTGGTCCAATGGCTGCCAAAGCTGTGAGGTTGGCTTCTCTTTGTTGCATCTGTGCTAATTCCAACTGTTGCATCTAATTTAAAAAGAAAACATCTGCATTAATTATGATACACATTACGTTAAAGGTTTTTTCTAGAGCTCTTACAGATGGCTCTGTAGCTCCTACAGAAACAATGTGTTTCACAGCATCTTTCCCCTCTTTTTGGTCACTTTTGACAAATTCCAGTACTCAGTCATGCTTGGAGGCCTATGGATAGCACTGCTTAAGTAACACTTTTTATGGAGTCTTTCTTTTCCACGTATATATTTGAATGTTTAGGAACATCTGAAGCAAGGTAGAGATACACTGCATGTTTATTCTCACTCACCTCCAAAACTGCTGAACACTAAGAAATCATTAGAAACCTTCACCTGCGTTAGCTAAACTTGGGATGGAATAGAAACCCACAGTAAAGAGGATTAAAATTTAAAAAAAGAAAAAACAAACAAACAAAAAGTTTTACTCTTGTATTTCGAGATACATTATATTCAATAATTATCGATGCCAGCTGCTCTGGAGCTCAACCCAGTCAAGTCTGCTGACAGACTTACTGTCTTAGATCAACCACCTTGCTAATACAGCCACACTGCTTGCAGATCCACCAGCTGTCCAGCTTGGAGCATGGGTGGAGAAAGAAGGCTTTACAAACATAAACCTCTGGTTTGATGCCAACCCTGGGATGGTCTGACCTGCAACTAGTATAGCTCTGTAGCCCACATCCTCCCCATTCCCAGGACTCAGAAGATTGTTCAGATGGGGATTCTCTGCATGCATGTGTGTGCATGTCTTAAAAAAATTGAAGTACAACCATACCATGGGTAGGAAAGCATCCAAATCTTCTCCCCTCTGCCATCATAAACTCAATGAATTACCTGGACCTCCTCATCCAGTCAATACAGTTATCTTGCTTACCAAGCTTGCAACATTCTATGATTTTGCTTGCTTTTCAGCTCTCAGAGATCCCACTTGGAGAGGAGAAGAGCAGCTGATAAGGAGTGAGCTTGCAGCCCCTACATGGTGTAAGTCCCCTACTTGCTACCACTTAAATAAAGATGAAACCACAACAAAGGAATACTTTGGGGTTCAGGGGCTGTGTTTTGGGGAAGAGAGTTTTTGGCTGCGTGGTTTCTGGGCGGGTGCTGTTACAAGCCTTATTTTACATCATATAAATAGACTTTAGTGATGGTGGCAGCTTCACATGAAGTACTGCTGAAACTAGGCTATTTAAATAAAAACAGTATTTCAGGGCAAGATTCCTAAAAAGATAATGTTTCAAGAAGACTCAAACTGGTTAAGGTTTTTCAGCAGAAATCAGGGAAAGCAACATTTTACCAAATATGTTGAGAATAGAGTTTTCAGGGGCTTTGTGTATTTCAGTTTGAAAACAGCATTATTTACAAGTCATCTTTAATCACCCTATGTAGGCTTTTATTATAGTAGTACTTCTTCACACAGTAGTACTTCTTCAAAGCTAGATACCATCATTCACTTACCAGACACACTATTCTTGCTTTTGTATGTAGTGTACACAATTAAAACTTTATTTATCAAAATTCACTCAATTCAGTCAGCTTGTTTTTATCCAATATACAGGATTGGTTTCAAGAACACTTTACAGACTATGAACTTTTAAACTACTAGTATTTTGCAATTATCTGACGTTAACTCCAGCCAGCCTACTAGCATAAAAGGTTTAAGATAAATTTTCCTTTAATCTCATATATAGATTGAATCTTGTATCTTTATATTCAGTAACACACTCCAGCCAATTAGAGGTGGGGGAAAGTGAAAACAAATTAAAAAAAAAAAAATTAAACCTTGCAAACTGTGAAAGACTGAGGCTTAGAAACTACTTAAGTAGGAGCAGTAAAATGCTTAGAATAAGCATTAAATCTCAGCAATAAAAATAAAATGCTGAGATTTTTTGGCAGAGGCAGGTGCTGGCTTCCAGCCTCAGCTGCCCAGGCCTCCAACAGCTGGAGCCACCCCTCCTCACAGGCAGCTATGGTGCATGCCTGCAGAAGTAAAACACTCCTTCCTGCCAGCAGCGTGGTTCAGTCATCACAATGGTCCCATGTACACCACAGCCTTCTTGCCATGAGAAGGGGCATTGCAACATGGCATGCACACAGCACTCCTCTGGGAAAAGATTAAACTCCTAAAGGCTCCAGTGAAAAAGAAAACCAGAAGGGGAAAGATTATTTGCTTTAATTTAGGAACCATTACACTCAGAGTAAAATGACATTTAAAACCATTAAACTTAAGACAAACCAAAAGCTTTATTAATCTAACCATGTGCTTCCATCCCTGGAATCACTGGAAAACATATCCCTCTTCCCTCTCAACCCTATAAAACACACACCAACCAGCTTTAACTGCAGTTAGACTTGTCAAAAACATCTGGCTGCTGAACACCTCTGGCTTGAAGCAGAATTGAAATGAGCCCCTCTTTCCTTTTTACAGCTGCTGTTGATGGGCAGCCATGGTCAAGCGTGAGGACAAAACACAGAGCTATGAATTAAATACCAAGAGGGCTTTGGGTTGGCAGCAGCATGGGCTGGAGGGGACTGGGCAAGTTGAGGCTCTCATGGTGGAGCATCAGGATAGTGCTCTGGGGCAGTGCCTTGGCACCATCACCATTTATCCCATGGAATTCTAGCAGAGCAAGCATGCTGCTGGCACAGACACACTGCAGGAGGGAGCAGTGCTGCTGGAGGGCAGCGCTGGCAGAGGTAACAGAGGAGAGGATGACACTTGTGGGACTGTATAAAAAAAGATGCATTTTCTAGAAACAGAACTGATGCATCTTCAACCAGGTAGCTCCCAAGACAATGCTGGCATCACACGTCATTACCAACATCTGCTCTCTCCAATACATTTTCCACCTCCTAGCTAGTCAAAGGATTTTTCAAATCACAAAGAATCTCACCAGGGGTTTAGAGCAAAAGAAAAAAAATCATAGTCTTGTTGCATTCTACAGATCTCAGGGATTTTTCTGAGAACATAATTAAGACAAATGAATTTAAACACTCAATTTCTATAATGGACTCAACAGATCCCCATTAAGCAATATGGGCAGGCATCCAAATTACCCTGCTGAAGCCAGCAAAATCATCTTTTCATCAAGTTTTGTTCCATTAAAAATTGCAGATTAAATGTCTAAACATTGTGTGAGCAGTTAAAAGCACAGGATAAGGAGAAGACAGGCAGATAATGTCAAGGGATACCCGAGGATACTGCCTGGCTAACTACTGCCAGATTTTCCTAAACAAGATTAGGAAAGAGCAAGGGGTGACTATGTGGAGTCAAATCTTTCTTTAATGGTTAGTTTCGTAGCACATAAGTTAGGGAAGAAAGATCACTGCAGTAAGGGACAGTAAAAGTAGTGTATACATTTTACTGAAATATAACATAGAGAAGCTGCATGGTTTCCCTTCTAGAGGTCAGTTTTATTAACACTGGTGTTTTTAAGTACAATAGGATATAAAGAGAACTGTCACACCCAGGTGAAATCATACCATCACACTCATCTTGACCACAGATTGATCTTCTTTCTTGAAGACTGAAGTGTGTGATGGCAATTCCAGAGGAGCAGGGGGGAGCTGCACCACAGGGTTTGGGATCCCCAAACTAGCAGGCTGCCCCTCAACCTGACCTATTTCATCTGCTGAAAGATGCTCTTCTTCCATCACAGCACAAGAACCCAACACATGCTCTATTCAAAATTCATTCCCCAAGAAGGGCATTAAGAGGGGGTGGGTTCCAGGCAAGTGGCAAATGAATGTTCATGCTTCCTTCCCCCTCTTGCCGATTTCACATATGCTAAGAATTGCAGTACAAAGAGTTCTAAAAACCTGTGTATAAAGATCAAATTGCTACGAAAACGTCTCAGAACTGGTAAAATCGTCTTTGTTGCTGCTGGCCTTTTTAATAATAAAAATAGGGTTTAAAGTCTGGTCTTGCAGCAAGCAGGAATCTCTAGGGTGACACAATAACCATTTTAGTTAATCTGACCTGCAGCAGAAATCAGGAAATAAGGTACGTTTTAAAGTCCTTCCTTATAGTGAAATGGCATTTGCAGCATGGCTGTAATCACACAAAATGAAAGGTTTTAAAATTGACCTCTCTGTTCTTCACTCAATCCTCTGAGAAAAGTATTTTTTTCCTGTTCACAGAAATTCTCTCACATCTCATACCCCACATTTCAGAAAATACGCAAAATCTATTTTTACTATTACACCAACGACATTTTTGAAGCACTTTAATATTAAAAAATAAATTTCAAGTTGTATAAGAAGACAAGAAGTACTTCACCTACGAGATGCTGAAACTTTTACTTAAAGCAATACTGCAGATTGGTTTTAAACTTTTTTGGTTAGGAAGTACATGATAATGTGGTTGCCTGCCTTATCAGAGCCCCAATAATGCAAGTTATGCAAATCTTGAGGCTTTCCCTAAAGAGGAAGAATCCCTTAAACACAACTGATGGAAAGTATACACTGCTACAATTAAAGTCAACTAATTCACAGCAGCTAATCCATGTTGTGTACAGCAGAGGGTGGCTGTATTATCAAAGGTGGGGAAATAAAGAGTGTTATCTAGCTCAGTAAAAGTTCACCTTGGAAAAGGAGTAAAAAAACCAAGTAAAAATCTTCATGTTTGGTCACAAAGTACTCAGAACAGGATTCAGGTATTTGATATAAGCTTTCACTGAAAACAAAGTACATGAAATATTTGCTCTCTAGATTCTCAAGAAGCAGTTTTACAAGGGAAGGTTTTTCTACAGGTAGAGATGAGATCACCCATCTTAGCCAGGGCTCACAGAGCAGTAACAGCACTGAGGTTAAAGAAAAGCCAGACAGGCAGCCATTGTCCAGCAGATGACATGCCAGCCTCGTGCTGGCATAAGAAATTCATACCACTGTCTGCTTCTGCAGGCTCTTCAACATACAAAGTACTAGGAAACAAATCTGAGGAGCAGAGAAAAGAAATCTCTCTTCATTTGAACGCTAGGAACTTATGCCTGGGGAAAAAAAAAAAATAAAAAAACTTGTCTTGGCAATGCAATAACAAATAAATACAGCCCCATGGATGTAAATGAGCTCAGAAAAAATGCTGGCAAGACATGTGGCTAAACACCACAATTCTAGACTTGGTTATAATTAATATAAGAGAAAGACTTAAAAGTACATGTACAAGATACTGTGTTTAATATTAAGTAAAAAGTGGGGATGTCTCCACATATGACATTATAGACAGATAGAGTACAGGACAGATTAAATAAATATTTAAACTAACAGAAGAACTGGCAGGAAAGGAAACCAGGGAAGGCTGAAGACAACTTAATGTATGCCTAAGGGTTATGTGTGCCATCCAGCAATAAGTACATCAGGAGTAATAAAAGCTCTAAAGTAGATGAACAAGAATTTTTATAAGACTTGTGAGGGGGGGGGGGAAAGGAAGGAATATAGGCATACAAAAGAGACAGAGACTCCCAATCCAATCAGCTTCCTCAATAAAGAAACTAAACAATAAATTAATAAATAGTAAAAGTCAAAGAAACTGTGACCAAATTTAAATGTCTACCTTTTTCTAGCTCACATCTGTGAACGAGAAACCTCAGGACCTATCTGTCCCTTTTGCTGTCCTTTACTGTGTATTTTTAAAGAACTAAATACTGAGCTACCTTTTTAGTGGGTCCACTTATCCCACTGAAAAGACTTTCCTCTTTTTTGTATCCATTCTCTTTTTGACCAGCTTTTTCAAGCAAGGTTTCACTGGGTTTCATTATGTCCTCTGTTTAGTGCTTTGAAAGTTGTCTACTGCTCTCAGTCACTTCTCTCTTCATTGTCTTTGGAAGAAAGAACTGCATTTTTTTTCACATTCCCTTTAAGCATTTTAAGGAACTTGAGAAGAAAATGAAAAATAAACCTTAAAATCTGCTTTCAATCCCAAGCCTCTCACACTGGTTGTCATAAAGCTCAATGAGCATTACTGCCTCCAGCCTCTACCTTTCCTATACAAAATTTTCTGCCCTACAGGTTGAACGCAGCTGAATAGCAGACTTCTCATATGGGGGACATTCTCTGAGGAAAACTGACACTTGGAGGCTGCATATTTAAACATTTACCATCCTCTCCTCTTGCCTATAATGCAATTTCTTTTCTTGCAATTGCTTCCTTTCAAACTGTTTTAATTAGCCATACAATTAGTTTCCACTGACTTTTCCCTCTGTTGCAATTTAGATTTAACAGCAGAAAGGCAGAATAGCATGCACTGGTTTGAAATGCAGTCCTGACTTATAATAGAGCTGTATGTAATACTGTAGATTTCTTTCAGCTTAATATCCCACATACCTGCTTCAGTGCCAGAACAGGCCTACCGTGTAGGGTAGTGTGCCCCAAGACCAGGTGCTTTACCTGTCTTAAAGGGTACAATAAAATGTTTAGGAGAACAACAGAACATTTTTCCAGGATGCCCACAAAGTAATCTACCCATAGGAGGAGAGGAAAAAAAAAAGGTATTTGAGTTGATATTTCCTAATATATAATTAACTCCACTTGAGGAAAAAATCCAGGGCACAGTGACTTCCTGACTCCTTATTTTGCCCACTCTTGGTAAGAATCTCCTATGTGTTGGAGTGTGTATTTCCTTTTACCAGTTTTTTGGTTTAGTTAACCATTATTGATACATTCCTGTGTATCCTAGGACACTTGGAATATGATTTCCCTTGTGCAGACCCATCAGCTTGCTTTACTTAGAGGCCCAAGGATGCTCTTGGGTGATGCTGGCATCCAGCATCAAGCTCTCTATGTGCTTTCAGACACTGCTTAGGCTAATTGTGCTGCAAGGACAAGAAATAGCACCCCACCCCAATGCAACATATTCCACAGGTTTTGTTTCAGATGCTATCACTTAGGAGAAGACTGTCCAATGACCACCAGCAGGCAGGTTTGTCCATCTCATCATGCAGTCCACCCACCCAACACTTCTTGGCAGACAACTCTCTGGATCTTAATTATCATTTCCTTTTTGTACTTTCAGCCCTAAAGTTCCCTCTATCAGCAAATTTCTAATCTAAGGCCATACTTACAACCAGTTATAATGTCCATTCTCTGTCTCTCAAACTGAGAAAAGGCTATTTGCAAATCCAAGAACATGCTTAATGGAATTTTGGGGGGGGGGGGGGCTGTTTTTCACTAAAGATAGTTGTTATCATCTTTCAGACAGATGATTTTAGGGTATTAGATGCAGTGTCTCAGCTGCTCTTTTCTTACATTCCTTCAGTACACCAATATGAGCGTCACAAACTACAAAGTTGGCTTTCTAGCTCACCCAATAATCGAACACGTCATGGAATTTCTATTCTATTCCTGACTTTCTACAAGACTTGTAACACATCAGATCTCTGATGATTGCCCTTTGTAATTTGTAAGGCTACACTGCAGCTAATAAAATTTATGTCTCTTTGATTATCATGGTTTTTTTTTTTGTTTTTCAAAACATGCAGAAGCAGGTAAGAAACACTACAGAACAATAAAGATAATATAAATCAGATAATTAAGCAGAAGCTTTCAGGATGCTACTGAAGGCTCATAAAAAAAGCCAACTGATCACAATGAGGTCTTGTTTTACTTGCAGCATCTTGTACTTGCTTTTTTGAGAGGTTATGGTTAACTTCTGCCCTGCCCCAAGAGTGGTCTTAAATAATTTGAACCATTGGGTCCAGAAGACTAGATAGAGAAGCAGCACAAGAGGAAAAAGAAAACAAACAGCTTGAAAATGTGAGTTGGAGGTGGTAGGGCAAGTGGCAAAGAATCAAATTATGGTAACTTGTTACCTGCGAGTGTGAGGGGAAATAAGGGAGTAGAAGGTTATATGAATGTAGTGGTTTTGTTTCACCCATTTTAGAATTTCCCAATTTTGAATTTCTTCAATCAAACAAGAAAAAAAGATAGTAACTGTTGAAAAATACTACAGAAAACTAAAATTCAGTGTTTACTATGTAAGACCAAGAACGCACTGGAATCATGCTGGCTCTTTCTTTGATGTTTTCTACAGGGGTTGTTTTGTCTCTACAAAAACCCTAGGGTTTGCCATTTTCCTCCCAGTCAGCTGATACTAAAGGTATGGCATTTTCTCAGCATCTCATCCACTGCCACCTCGTATCTGTGTCAAAAAATGCACGAGTGCATCACGCAGGCAGGAACAAGGGACTGGGAAGATCTGTGCAGTCGCAAGTGAACAGAGCTGCTGAGAGAACAAGGAATGGGGCAGGCAAATCTGCTGTCCATCAGGTGCTTGCTCCACACAGTCCTGTCCCCTAGCTCCAGATGCAGCTGCTCCCCTTGATGCACTGACAGACACCACAAGGTGACAGAAGGTAAGAGCAGGGATAAAGGTGGCTACTGTGGAAATAAGCGAAGATGGTCTCAGTAAAATACCTCTTTGCCTGCTCAACCCCAAGCAGGTATGTTGCCCACATACATTCTGAAAGGTTTGCCCAGGCTCAGCCTTAAGCTTCCTGAAGCCGTACTACAAAAGCACACTCATTTTTCAAGAGGATGGACAGAAGAATAAAGAAATTGGGGAAAAACTCCTTCACCAAAAGGGCTGTCAAGCGTTTGAACAGGCTGTCCGAGGAAGTAGTTGAGTCACCATCCTTGGAGTGATCTCAAAAATATTTAGATGTGGAACTTAGGAACATGGTTTAGTGATGGCCCAAGACTTGGCAGTGCTGGGTTAACAGTTGGGCTCGATCTTAAGAGGTCTTTTCCAACCTAAATAATTCTAAGGGATCAGAGTTTATATTTAGAATTATAGTACACACTGTTTAATACTGACATTTTTACAGGTCTTCTGGGATGAACTGCTCATTTGGCTGGCTTGTATCCTACACCTACTCAATTTAGGAAAGCTCATTTCAGGAAAGGGGATGAAGCCACAGATAAACTATAAATACAGCAACAAGAATCACATTGACTGAACATTTTCTTTGTAACTGGAAGCATTGTAGGAAGTGGAACAGGAAATAGCAGAAACCACCTAAAAAAAGTCACAGTTTAATAGTGCAAACATCACGGACAATGAGAGGACTGCATCCTCTGTTTGAAGAGGCAGATAAAGCAGAATGAAAAACAGGGTAATTTACCCAGACTGCAGGACTGTCACTGCACAAAGAGCTGGTCCAGGAGGAGAGCAAGGACAAAATTCTTGAGTGCACAAAGCAGCAGCTTGGGGCAAGCCTTGCAGCTGTCTCAGAAGGAATGTGCACTTTCCATAGGTATTAAAATCTGCTGAAACAGGTGAAAGAGGGAAATAAATACAGACTTAATTCATTGCAAGCTACATAGGCTAAGAATATAGGAAAGTAAATGACTTAGCACAGGGGAAGTTTGAGGCAATAGGTCATGCAAAAAGGGATGAAAAGGTCACAGCAATTATGTATAGCCTTTTGGATAAAATAATCCACTGCAGAGTGTCTGGATGTACTTCCAGCAATGTTAAAATGTTGCTTCCAGCTACTGGATGACAGCACATCCTGAATTTATAAGTATTCATTGTCAGGATGTATGCCTGCATTTTGGGAAACTTTGCTTTAGAACATGCTACAGTACCATTACTCCACACCCTGTCCCTTCTCCCAGGGGATCACCACCAACATATAAAAAACAGCTTTAAGGAAGGCAGGTCCATATTAATTCTTAAAGAACTATAAACAGACAATCAGATCAGGCTTTCCAGCAGATACTCTGCTGGAGTGACCTGGAAAGGATCTGATTCCAGCTAACAGAGGCATCAAAGTTTCCAAGTTTGGTTCTTTAGGAGCAGACTATAACCACAACATGACAAGACAGACAGACAAGGGTAAACCATTTCAAGCCCACTGTATACCATGCTTCTGTGTTACCAGTTTTAGTCTTAGGATAGTTGTTGATTTTTATTTTGCTCTTATTCCAGTCCTATTCATGCTTGCATTTGTTCAATGCAAATGTGTGCTGACCAGTTTTCTCCAAACTGTCAATAAAGTGCTAATTTTTTCTACCTGCATTTGCTCTCGTTTCCACTCAATCTTGAGACTCAATCTTTTTCATCTCAGATGATGTGAAGCTTGGAGAAGCTTCTGGCTGCCTCATTCTCTGGAGAACAAAGCAGCAGGACAGAAGGCAAGTGAGTAGCAACATAAAGATCTGTGCAGCCCCAAGAGGCACATCTGCCTCCTTTTGGTGGAGCAGTGGGAGACTGTCACTGAGAGCAGCACAGCATGGAGAAACACACAGGACAAACAGTGATGCAGGATGTGTTAGGCTGGCACAAGATGAGATGCACTGAAGGAGGGGAACTCAAGACATATTAGAACACCAAGAACTAAACTTAAATGCCTTCCCTGCTCTGTTGGCTTCTTTTTTTCGTACACTACTATGCCACTTTTTAAAAGAGATGTCATGAAAAATATCAGTGAATCTAATCTAACCTTCTTTATGTTCTAAACATAAAGAGAATACTTTCCATGATCTTACACACTGTTGTTCAGAAAAGAAGAGAAAAGAAGCTGCATAAATGAATTACTTTGCAGTCCTTATTAAAAGAAAATACATTTAGAAATGATCACGTGATGCAGAGGTAAAGTCACCTACAAAACACGACAGATTAGCATCACCCACTGATTGTTGATCCTGGTGGCACTAGAGGCAAACTGGGAAGGGCTTTAGGGCAACTTTGTACTCACAGATTGTAGGAATGAAGAAAGAGTTGAAAGCAGAAACAAAGAATTAAAAGATAGATAGTAAAGCAAATTCCTCCTCTCTCATTTTACAAATTTCATCTACTATGGTGCAAATCCAGAGCATTGATTCAAATACTATTTTACTGGATTTCCATTTGTTTTGCCTAGACCCCTACATTAATCCAAACAATAAGGGCCTTTAAAGCATTCATAAATAACCTGCTGCTGCTGCTGCTGGCACCTAGGAGCCAAGTGCAGCAATGTTAAGCAACAACAAATTTCATAGTTCAAGAGGCACAGTTAAGGAAAAAGGTTGCTCAGAAAATCACTCTCATTTAGCACAAAGATCCTTAAAAATTGCATGAAATCAGTCAAGTAACTATAGAAACCAATTTCTTCAGCTCTGTATCACACATCTCACACCTCAATTGTCTTTATTATCGTCTGCTGTCAGATCCTTAATCAGAAATGTGAACAGGCTTGATGATTTATTCAGCAGGGACAAGAATCTGTAGGTCAAGTGAAAAATTTCACACACACATACACACACACATCTTCAACCTTAGGTACTTTCATTTCATTCTGTTCCCAGTAGCTCTGGGGGCAACTCCAGTGAGATCCAATATTAAGGCTCAATTAAAATAAGCTCCAATTAGTGGAGCTTTTTTCTCTCGGGCTAGAAAAGTCAGGAAATGGATATTGGGAAATGTAAAAAGTCAGCTACTGAGAGGAGGCTGCAGACATAAATGAACTTATTTGTTGATTTCTACAGTTGCTATGCAGAGGCCTCTGGGAGTAAAAGCTTAACCAGTCTAAGCTATAAACTAAAACCCCTGCAGCTAAACATGAACTGTGTGAAACAAGGGCTCCATTCCAGAACAGAAAACTGCTGGGCCCAGAAAATTAAAAGCCAGAGGCGTTTTCCATTTAAAACTAAATCCCAGTACCGCCTCCCAGCCAAAGAATTATAAGCAGTATCAGATTTACAAAACGAACAATTACCCTGGAAAAATGTAGCCTATTGTACAGTCCCAGATGCTAAATCTCAAAGTTTCTTTTTTTTTTTTTTTTTTTTAATCCCACATTATATTCCTACCAAGTGTACTGCTGCAGTTTACAAAGGAGTGTTTCGAGACAGGACTGAAACTGCAAAAATAAAATGTTAAAAAAAGAGAGCTCATAATTCATTGACCTCATTTGAAGCACTGCCCTTGCCTGTGGCAGTTCCTGTCCTTCCCCAAGGCCTCTGCAAATGGTATGCAGCAGCAAAATAAACCCTGACCTAATTGCCAGGACAGAGCTGCCAACCTTCTCTCAACACACAAAGGCAAGCATGGTAACTGGAAACTCCTACCTCTTTTGCCTTCTGCTTTAACCGCAGTTGCTCTGGATCTTCTTTATTGGAACGGCTCTACCAAAGGAAGAGGAAAAAGATTGAATAGAAATTACTGGCGTCCAAACACCATCCTATCTGTTAAATATTTAATAAATGACAGTTTTCTCTGGTGATTGAAAGATTTAGCTCCAGGGGTGAATGCCTCAATCCAGACTGGCTTCCATCCCCCTCCGCGCACATACGTGCGCACCCCTCCTCATCTGGGCCGGCTGCCTCTGCTCTAGCCAGAGGCAAGATTAAGCTGAAAATGATGCTAACACTGTCAGTCAGGTCCAGTCTAGGCATGATGTTGTTCATGTCAGCAGCAGACACTTAAAAAGGACAGGAAGTATAGGAAAGAAAGGGAGTTGTATTCATGTAAGCACAACAGAGTTTGTTCAACTCTAGATTAGGCTTCCACCCAAGCAGCTCCAGAATTTGGCTTGAAACAAAACCAAAAAAAAGAATCAACAGAAGATGGTCAAGTCACAGCTGATGAAGCAACATCTACTGTCGTAGGTTTTTTCCCCTTCTTCTTCTTGAGGCGAGGGAAGAGAGAAGGCACTTATTCTGTACTAGCAACAGCTCCATCAGGGGTTCATGGAGCTGCGGTACCAGCTCCAAGGCTAGTCCTCTGAACTTGACTACAGAAAAAAAATACTGCTGCAGAGGTGGTGGATCTTACCAGGCTTCTGTTTCAGAGGCAAAAAGAGACACAGGAAGGACATTTATACATTTTTACTTCATTTTGACCAGTAGAAATAATCTCAAAAGGGGTTCACCCCACCACACATTTCAAAGAAACACTTGTGGACTTTTAAAAAATGTAAATAGGTTAAATCCTTTTCTGTATAGCCTCAATTGTCCTAAACATTACGGATTTTCAGTGACAGAATTAATGGCTACTGTATTCAAAGCAGAAGTAGGAGATACCTGAAGATGGTCACCAATCTAGAGGACATGCCTACTTCCTTGGAAACCTGGAGTCTTACCTTGGCTGCTCGAAGCAACATTTCACGTTCCTCTTCATCTTTTCTCTGCTTTTCCAGGTGATCGAGCTTCTCAAGAAATCTCAGTTGTGCTCTGGTGTCACTACTTACGATGTACTTATCACTCCCCTGAAAAAAGAAGTTTGTTATAGACAACCAGGAGCTAATAAACCTAATGGGAACAATCTGAGAAGAACAACACTATTTTTCAAAGGTGAAAAGTGTGGGTTGTTTTATGAAGACTTCAGGTGGTAGGTAGTCATTTACACATCTCCTCTCCACTGAGGTGTGTTTGTGCTAGTAAGAGGTTATTGAACAAGTGACATTAACAACATCCAGTCTATACTGACTATAGTAACATAAGTCTTCCCTAACCTTAGACTAAAGACTAAAAAAATTTTGTTTTAAACCACCAACTTCATATCCAGTAAACATGTCAAGAGAAGAAAAAGGAATTGTAAAGCAGCAGGGCATAATATCTTTTCTCCTTTGAAGAGAAAAAAAATTATAATTTGACATTTTAAATTTCTAGTGCTTTGTGTTCTGATTTCAGCCATTTAATGCAGGAGTTGAAACAAGCATCACTTGATATTTCCAAAAAGATTTATTGTATTGGAAGGGTGGTCTAGAACCAGTTACAATGAATTTAAGGGGTAAAGAAGGTGAAATATATTATATACTGTTTATTATAGCTTTAAGAATACATATTTTTGCCTCAGTGAATCTTTCAAGTCCCAGGATAGTTTATGTTGAAAGGTAACCTAGGGAAGTCATCTGGTCCAGCCACCTGTACAAAGTTGGGCCAGTGAATACTAATGATTAATATTAATCCAACAATCACTGGACACACAGGCGTTGAAACAGGACTGAGGTCCTTTTGGTCTAAAGAACAGCAATCAGTAGTTTATTTTATATTCTATTTTCTCCTCCACTGGAAAGCCTGAGTTGACATTTACTTTAGCCCAGAGAGGCAGAGAAAGAGAAGATCCAAAACATGGTCAACTGGCAATGAAAAGCTTGGTTTTACTACTCTGCTCTTCCAAAGACAGACTTCTTGAGCCGTGCATTGGCCAGACGGCATTTAGGCAACACAAGATAAGGAGATTACTCTAGATGAGGCATGTCTGTGCCACCTGCTTGTACCACTTTTTAGTGCACATCCTACAGTTGTCTTCTTTCTCTGTTATTTTGTAAACTTGGGGTTTTTTCCCTGAGAAATTTATCCTGGGGCTTTGATCAGCCAAAAACACTAGGTACTTCCAGCAACTCTTTGTTTTATTTTACCCCAATCTCACATTGCAATGAAACAACTCTGACATTACAACTATTATAAAAGAAGCACAGGATATTTTACAGCTGTATTTTAGGCAAGGTTATATGTTAAGTATATGGACTATCCATGACTTCAGTTGCTCAATTTTTAGTTTGCAAGGATTCTATACTCAGACTCTTCTTCTCACACCCAATTGTGCGCTATGAAAAGACGGAAGGAAAGTAGAACTTTTCTTGTGGAGCACTGTTGTCTCCTAATCTGACTTTTACCAACTGAGTCAGAGCATGAAATCAATCCCTTTTCTAGTATTATGTTTGGTCCTTTTCAGTAAGCCATCTCATTTCACGTATTACCAACTGTGGCTCAAAACACATCATATGCTGCAACCAGAGACTTCCCCAAGCAGCGTCTGTGGCTCTGCAAAGAAGTCCAACAAACCTTTTCCCTTCCTCTTCCGTCACTGCTCAAGTCTTTTCTAACCACTCCCCACAGAGCATACGCTATTTCTGAGTCACTCTCAGTACATCAGTACAACTTGTTTTGAAGCAGCAGTTTATAATAATCCACCACCATGCCACAATCCTTTTAAAAGGACAAAGAAGAAAGCTGTAGTACCAGAAGATTATTTTTTCCAAAGTTTAGAAGTGTTTCGCTTTACAATAGCCAGATATTTACACATTTTAAGACAAATCCATGACCCTATACGAACCAGCAATGTAACTCTCTCAACCAGAAGCTCCCCAATGCACTACCATGAGCTTATATGGGATAAGAGGTGCATCCATAACAGTGTTTCAGCTCATCATCTGTTTTAAGATAGCTTATTTCAGGAATTTTTAAAAGAGGAACAGCTGCAGTTATATTTTGTCCTACTCAATAAACCTCTCAGTGGTCATTTAGCAGGGAATTGCTGAGACAGAAAACATTACATTGTACCCCTGTTCATGACTTGTAGCCAGTGCTGTTGTGATGAAACATTATCACCCACATCCTACGACCCTACAGATAACGCAGTTTAGTGTTGTGGCATTTCAGGGTTACTGCATGAGGGGAAAATGTTTTCATGGAGCACCATTTATAGCTCAGCACCACACCATGCCTCTTGGAGCCATGAGCTCAGGGGCTCCAACCATAGGAGCATGGCAGCTGTTTCACACTGGGATGAATCCACGTAAAAACTCTTTCCCTTTATGGTCTTCCAAAGGCTGTATATGAGCACTGCAACAAGAGCTGCATCACAGAGAGCAGCTCCTAACCATCTGAAGGCTATTCCTACTTCACATAAAGAGACCACCATCATAGTTTTATCTCAATTAAGTCAGTGACTTCCAATTATCATTTTTTTCTTAAATTCAGCAAAACAAGGACAAAAGTTGACAAGTCTACACGATGGCATAGCATGAAGCTTTTACTCTGCCAATTCACTCTCTCTGCAGGGCTATCTATCAGATGAAAGCTGCTAGGCATGAGCTGAGCAAACTGGGAAGAAGAATTTCCTGAGTATGATCCCATTAATTACTGGCCTTTTTACATCAACTCCTACCCTACCAACAGTTACTTTGGTTTCACCACAACTACCCCTATTACTGTCTTTTTGTAATGAAGACAAGCCAGTACAAAGCCTTATGGAACAACCACCTAACCCTCCTGGAAAGACTCTGGGAATTTATCTGACATAGATGTAGCCCACATTGTGCAGGGGTACCAATCAAAAGCCATGAGGAAAAAGGACAGGGGGTAAGCACCAGGGCAGAGAGACTACAGGGCTGTATAAATACCTATATTAATACGTAACAGGACTCCTGCACCCTGCAGTGTTCCCTTCTTGAACTTAAGACTTCTAAAAGCCTGTCAGCATCTCTCACAATAACATTTCTCATAAAGGTAATCCTGTAGGAGGACACTCCTCTGTCACATAATACCATCTTCCTAACAAAAGAGGGTATCTGTACCTCTAAGATTACTGTGCCCATTACCTTTGATTTTTTTGTTTGTTCTGCTTTTGAGAAAAGAGGAAAAGAAAGCCAGCTTATTGCAATCTTATAATCTTATCATTGCTTCTGGCAATTCAATCACACAAAAACCTATCTGTTTTTCTATTGCTTTAGTTCAATGAGAAAGAAACTAGCCCTATCCAGCCTACTGTCCAAAACCATTTCCTTCTGTTCTTGGTGTCTGCAAGACACTAAGTCCTACTGGCTACTCAGAACTTCAGCTTCCTCCTCACTTTTGCTCAAAAGCTCAGTTGTACCTCCCACTTTGGAGAAAACAACATACAATATGTGCAGATTTCTGAAGTCTTTTCATACAAAACTCTGTACTTGTTCTGTATTGATTTTCTTTTCTATTACATCTTCTTCTGGCAAGGAACAGAATACTCCAATTGCTCCAGAAAATACCGTAAATACTCAGAAGTTTCCAAATACTTGCTCCTCTTTACTATTACTGCTCCAGTGCTGAAAAGCCTATAAAAAGTGTTCAGTACTAAAATAACTCCTATTACATCAGTTGGTTGCTCTTGTTAAATTTCATTAAGTATAAAGTTCTTGTAAAAAACTCAACCTGAACAAACAGGAAACTAAGAGTTGACAGATACGTTTCTTCTCACTTCTTTTTTTTTTAAAACAGCTTCACATTGAAAGATGTAAGGATTTGTATCTTGTTACTCAATGACAAAAGAAAAAAAGAAAGAGCTGGTTTGGCCAGTAAATTATTGCTTCCCATTTGCACCATACAAACATCTTAAGGGATACTAGCTCACTGGGACACAGTATACTTTATATTGAATGAAGCTAAAAAAAGACTTAAGATGAAAAGGGCCTCTGCCTTCAAGGAGCACCTTCTAAAAGTAAAATAATCAATTCAGTTTCCCAAGGCTTTTTACTGAGCCAGTACTGACTGCAATACCCCAACAGTAAGTGCGTAAGGAAAACACAAACCCCTAAATCAACCCACCATCAAGAGCATTCAAAGTCAGCTTTCCATTTACCATGTAAGGGACTTTGTATAACTTCCACCACTGCTATGGAAGAAAAGAAACACATGCCTTTAGTCTTATGTTGGGTTTTAAGAGCACCTGTCCAACAAGTCAAATGGAACAGTTGTATGCTGGGCTAGATGCAGCTAAAACCAGCCTTTGGTAGATACTGGGAACACAAATGTTGCCTGTGATGTGCCCACACTTGGAAGAGGTTTACCTTCAAGGCTACAAAGCAAGAAAACTTTGTGCAGAACTTGCTAATGATTTGCTTTACCTTGTGGGTTGATACTCTGTGCCGAGCAATTACAGTCAGTTTTTCTAGGAGCCCTCGTAATCTCTCCTGTGTGGCGTGGGAGATCAAGTTCACAACATCAGAGTTAAGTTCCATAATGTCATGCCTTTTACCTGTGGAAGCAGAGAAAATCCATTACATGTTTTAGTAGTAGCTGATAATTGAAATAATTAGCACAGCAGGTATTCTGTTCCCCCTGGAAGTCATACCCATTATGAATAAAGGTTTGGAGATTATGATTTTCCTGGTAAAGTCACAACTTCAAAGATCTTAGACATTACATTAATAAAACTTAGCCTGGAGCTTCAGAAAATATAGACATTGTTTCACTTAGCCTCCAGAACCACTCTCCTTGCAAGGTCATTTATAGGACAAAGTTAATAAGAACACAAATCAAGCTTCATGTTCAGGGAGGGGGAGAAGCAGTAGCTGCAGAAATTAGTGCCATATTCTGTTAATTCCAGTAATTAAAAAAATACAGAATTACATTTTGCCCTGCTTGACACCGTGCTTGTTAACAACTCATGACATTTATTTGACGAGCAGGAACGGGTTTTGCAGCGGACTCCAGGCACACAAGACCCTCCAAACTGCCTTGACCGACCGAGACGGGGCAGACAGAGCCAACCAACCCACAGGAGCGCTCGGACAGCGCAGATTCCAGTCCAGCCGGGGTCATCCTGCCACCACCTTCAGCCTTTCCTCTCGGGCTGCCGCTGAATCTCCGCGTCTCAGCAGCTGTGACCGAGGCTGGTGACAGCTCCAGGCAAGGCTGTGCCGGCCCTGCACCCAGAGCTGGGGCATCACCTCTGCGACCTTCCCACGGCTGCAGGCTGCCGACGGAGAAGCCTTCCCGTGCTTGACACCATCCA
This sequence comes from Dicaeum eximium, assembly GCA_013396995.1. Taxonomy (NCBI): domain Eukaryota; kingdom Metazoa; phylum Chordata; class Aves; order Passeriformes; family Dicaeidae; genus Dicaeum; species Dicaeum eximium. Next base: position 1,155,938 of record VWZP01001398.1, on the reverse strand, counting down.
TCACTCAGCGCGGCTCCATCCAGACACCTGCGCGGCAGCGGCTTTTCCCTGGTAGGCACGGCAGGCAGCACTTCCACATGCCCCATACGTTGTACCTGTCAGAAGCACTTTTCCTTGCCCTACGCTGCATTTACAGCAGCTGTAATACTTTATGATGCAATATACAGCATGCCTTCAAAACCCATTTCAGTATTTACTGCTAAGTGAAGTGTTAAGAACGGATAAACGGCGCACTGTAAAAAAACTAATCACCTATTTCATTTGCTTTCACTACTGTAACTGAAAATTAATGACAATCTCACAAGACAGGGAGAACCTAGAATGTTTTCCCAGACACAATCAAAGCATTCCCCTGTTTGATCAGTAAGCACTGGCCTATAACTTAACTGAGTGCAAAGCTCATTTTGCTCAAGCACTTTTCAATACTTCCTCTGCAGCTTCTCACTAGACTATCCCATGACTGAAACACCAACTTGAAGACAAAATGAAATGCCCCCAGACCTCAAGACCTCCCTACACACACACATGCACACACGTTTCTTAATCCAAAGATGGCTCAGTTCAAAAGCAGACGTTAACTTTCTGAATTGCTCTACTCTCTGGCAGCATTCCTTTCCTTGCAAACAAGCACTTACCATTTATGACATGAATTATTGATATTGCTATTATTACTTTGGAACAACTACCACTCTAGCTATGAAACAGCCAGGCTATTTTCCATCTTTCAATACACTGTCTTTACATACACAACCAGCAAATTATTCTAGAAATACTCTGTTTTTGCAGAGCTCTTTATTTTTCCCTATATCTACTTCCCACGAATGACTGATTAATCTACTGAATTTTGAGAACATCTTCTTGGCACCAGGTCTGATGTGCCTTTTCCCTTCACCACTAGTAACACAAGCATTTGCTGTGCCCCATACAGCTCGAGATGACACATCTGGCTCACCGGGGCAAGAGCACCAAGGTCACAGGTAGCACTTGCAGGTTACGTGCTTGTCACAGGCTAGCTGCTCATTCTGGACTAAGAACCAGTTGTGTGTGGAAACGGAAAGACTTTGTGAACATGTGGTTAAGCCACTGTGACAGAATTGTGACTGCACATTCAGGCTTTCCTGGATGCTCAGCTGTAAAACTCAGTGCTCCAGTACAGCAAGTACCAGGCAGAGGGCACAAGCAAGAGCTGAGCAACGTGCACTGAGTTTGCTGTCAGCAGCAGTGGGACCAGCCAGTGTGCTGCTACATAAATGCATGCTCCCTGCTCTGACATAATACCACATTGCTAAGCAACACTTATTATTTTTGCTCAAAAGGTAACAGCTGAAAAAATATCTACAAACTTCCTGTAACACAGGCATTCAACATACATTCCACAGTACTATTCCCTATACAGACAAACAGCCTCGACATGTCTTGTATTACATCAAAAAAAGTTTTTTTCTGTGGAGGGAGTCATAAACAAAGCTCTGCTCTGTGTGTATTGGAAGTTTGAAACTTCTTCCTAATGTTAGTCGATAGAGTACATATACTTGAACAAGCTGAGGAATGCAAAAACTGTTAGGGAAGTCTGTGTAATGCATCAAGTTAGAAGCTGCTGAGACAGAAAAGCACATTTAAATGTTTTGACACTAGCACCTTTTGATAGTTGATAAGGGTTGCATTAGGTTTAAGACTAAGAAAGTTGCTCACTTCTCCCATGTTAAAGTGGCATCAGTTTCTTTTTTTCTGGTTGTGCTTCAGACTGTTGCCGTGTAAAGAAAACTTTAAAGTTCAGTTGTTTCCTAGAAGGGGAAGTGAAAACTCAGTATTGTTTCGTGGAAACACGTGAATTGAAATGGTAGATGATAACAGTTCCAGGTCCTTCTTCAAAGATTGGAGGTTAGCTGATGAAAGAAGCAAGGAAACACTACATCCACACATATCTGCTATGTGTGCTTTGTTCTCACCTATGCTCAAGATCTTACTCTGAAGAGCTTCCGAAGACAGAAACGGTTCATCTGCACAAGAGTGAATCACTGTACCAATGAGCTCAGAGTTTGCTGCCAAAATGCAGGCATTCTCCTCAATGAGATTAACCCCAGCCATAGAAGTCACATCATTTAGGTCATCTTCATCTCTACGAAAGAGGAGACCAACATTTTATGCTTTGTTCAGAACAGACACAGAGAATAAGTCTCAACTATCAACAAGCAGCCACATTCACATATCCTATATAAAACAGATGTTTAGCATGGGTGTGGACAAGGAACTCCTAAAAGCTCTCACACTTCTGCAAGGTGCCTCTGAAACAATAATTTGGCTAATGCCTCAGTTGCTAGGCATGCAAATCCTTTATATGAAACTGAAATTTTGAGCCAGTTTGGAAACCTAGGACTAAGTTAAACCCAGATTAAGAGTTCCCACAACCCCTAACCTTACACCACCACTCTCGCAGCCTGAAATTTGTTCTAAAACTAATTCACCAGGTAGAACCAAGTGTGGAATGAAGTTGAATGTTGACTCATTGGACTATAAACAGGCCCATTTTCTAACCAAGATGCATATCTTGCAAACTGAGGCTTAAAGCACAGGCTTATTAGCACAGACATGATCTTCAGTTTTCTTTAGCAAGTTCCCTTAAAACACAGGATACAAACACTCCTTGATTACATACTAGAACCAATCCAGACCTTGTACTTTGGATCAGCCCTACCACACTTATGTACATAGCAGGGAAGATGCTACTGCTTCTGAAGCACAATGCCAGAGCTCTAGCTGGATTCTCATGTAGCAGCTTTGGACTATATGTCCAAAATAAAAACTCATTAGGGTGAACATCACTCAGACTAGCTATAGTAGCACTGAATGAATCTTATATGGAAAACATTTTTGTGCTACTTTGGCAATGAAACAGCCCAAGTTTTTATCAAATGAGTTCAAACCATCAAGAGAAAGTATTTTTACTTCACAATGTGACAAAGGCCCTAATGGTGGCTTCAGGGATTTAGGACCAATCCAAAACAGACATCTGTAGTATTAGGACAGAGAAGTAAAATCACTCTGTCTGAACGTCTTTCTGTTTAGAAAGCACAGAAAACAAAACCAACATACACACCCCTCTTGAAAAGTCTTCTCTGGCAAGGTTTGATAAAGTTCACCTTCAGAAAACAGTGTGGGGCCTCAATAACTTTTGAACAAGGGGTTAGCCAGAAATTTGTTCTAAGGTGAAATTATATTTCTTGGAGGCTATCTTTTGACTGACTAGAGGCAGAAGCTAAAGTTATTAGAACATGAGATGCGGCTGAGGTTAAGCAATACTCTAAAGACACAAGAAAATGTTAGGATATTTTTCTTAAAACTATACATGCATTTTCTCCTTTGGGTTTCACTGTATTTCTATAGCATAGTTCTTCTGCAAACTTCCAGTGAGAGACCTGGCCAGAAAAGGAGTCCAGCCTTGAGTCCAGCCTTCATCTATCCCTCCTTCCATTCATGTGCCCTCTTTGCTAGCAGTTCCCGTGTGTGTGTGTGTGTGTACAGGGAAAAGGAGACCCAAAAGATTCTCAAACCAGCTCCAGCTCTTTATGTCTAACTAGACACAATAGCTTCCCAACCAGGCTTGTGCCCCAAATCCACCATGCTAATAAAAGTGTTAAATCCCAGCACTGTCAGAACAGTTAGATGTCCACAGCTACAATTTAAAGACAACAGTGCCAGAATAGCTTCCCTCCTCCAACTCCTTCTCAACCAGCAACTGAGCAGCTCCAAGTGTATACTAAGGCTCTATCAGCCTAACAGAGACCCTGAACTTTGAACAAGCGTGTCAATTCATCCTCACGGGATGATAATTGAGTGCTAACTGATCTTCACAAGTACATTAAACTTTCCTCTTCTTGAGGAAGTGATGTAGTGACCACTACAGAGAAGTCTTGGCTGATGGCAGAGACAAGAATGCCACTGAAGCACAGCAACTGCCACAGATCTGCTGACAAAAATCAGCACAACCAGCATCAGGAACACACATCACAAGCTATCGATGCTGGAACCTTACATTACTCCAGTGGAACTGTTTATGGAATCCCAGGAAGGATGCTTGCATCCCAGGTACAATTGCATAGCATGCAGTTTCAGGAAATAATTTTTGCTTTTAATCTGGCCACATACTCAAAACACTCAAGCAAAAAACAGATAAACTTCTACAGTGCACATCGATTCATTTTTCTACATAGAGATGTTTCATTTCTTTATAACCTGCCCTTACCAGGTTACTATTTTCTTGATTATTTCCATGCACACAGTGTCTCTGGCTGCGTACAAGCATACAGGAGTTTACATACAAGCAGCCATCTCTACCTGTATTGCTCTTCAGTACCAATTCTAACTTTTTCACTGTGAGACATAAGTTTGCATTAAGTTAAGCCTTGATGAAATATATGAAAACACTGTTGCACTTATTTTACTTAACCCAAAGAAATTACCACTATATTCCTTAGAAAAGTGCTCACTAAAGATTAATGGAAGCCTCAGAAGCCATGGTAAATTCATACTTTTTACTACTCTTTTTTTCTGTGTTCAAACTAACTTCAATCATTTTAAGTAAGGTATCATGTACTTTGAATAAGCCGTAGATATCATTCTACTAAGGTGATAAATTTAAAATATTACAGAGTGTACACAAAGGTGTTTCTGATGGATATTGATTTGCTTTCACTTTCAGCAATCCCTCTGTAAAGCCCCTTTTCTGCACCACTTCCTTTAATGCTCTTTACATTTGATAATGTCACACTCAGAAATGAACAGGAAAAACTCAGCCAGCTGTTATAAGCCTCCAGTGATTTAAGCTTACCAGGACAAGGTGGAAAACAGAAGTCAAGAGTTCTCAGAAATACACCACATGAAGTCAGGTTTGACTTTTATACTGGATGTTCACTGCAAAGGAAGCCCAAGCAACGCCGATGCACCTCACACCTATGAATTTGCCTGCTGCCTGAAAAGTGAGTCTGTGGCACCCTCTGGTGTCTGACAACCGCACTCGTGTTCTGAATCCCCCTAGCTTCACTTCATTTTATCCAGGAGTCAAAGGGAAAACTAGAAACACACACTGAGCCCAAACCTCTGTGCACCATCCCTAGTGGTGCACAACTACCCTGGGACAACTACCCAGGCCAGAACAATTCCAGCCAAGCCAGAAAGCTTCATGTGCTTTGGAGAACAACTCTATTAAACAGAATAAATTCAAAACAAGTATTTGAAGATGAAATGCGTGATTTTTTTCCCCAGAGTGCGCTAGCACATACTTTACAGAAATGTGTAGATCAGTTTACAAAAACCTTGATTTTCTAAAAACAGACTATCTCTTGACATGCCATGGTGCAATGTCCATGCTTAACTGCAACATTTAGAAGGTTGGAATGCTTTGTGTTTTGTTGGGTTTTTTTCTGTTTGTTTGCTTGGGGGGCAGGAAATCACCATTCTTTCTACTGCTTATCTCAGGCAACCCAAACCAGCGTCAAAGAGCAGACATGGTCAAATTGCAGCTAATTAGGTACAGCTTAGTGAGCAGAATGTCCTCAAATCCTAACCTAGCCTAATCACACGATGGCAGAGGGAGTCAGGCTCAATCACACACTGCAATGAGAGCGCACAGTAAGAGCATTCTCGTTAGTGGCACATGTACAATCACACCAATTACAAGACATACTCTCTGCTTGTAACAAACTTCATCACAAAACCTGAAAACAGGCAATGGTGCCTCTCTCTGCCTCACACATGATCAGCAGCTGATTGATCATAGGTAAGAAAGTTTGATTACAGCGGTGAATAGAACACCAAGGGTGTATCCAAAGACAAATTCTTCAGAGACAAGAGACTCTACAAAGAAAATTTAGGGTGAGTTAAAGATTTCCTATCTAAATTCTCATGGACTTATGCTACTTTGAAGACCACAATCCAAAAGCAAGAAGAGAAATCTCTATTGAATCACATTACAAATGCAGTTTTTTTCCTACACTATGAATTTAACAATTTAGGGAACCACTTCCAAGAATTCAAATTTGTCATGAAAGACAGCTAATATATTCCATTTGGAAGAGCACAGATTTTTTTTTTTTGTATGAGTTTGTTTATTGTTGCTTTTTTAATTATGATATTTATGAAGGGGTTTTTTTTTAACATCACTACCCAAAATTACATCCCACATTACATTCTAAACTAAATTTCATAGGACCTTGAGGCAGATGAACAGAGCTATTGCTTTAACATGAGTTTCATTTCAGCTTCTGGCAATCATAGCTTTTAAGTGTTCACTGTATGTTACTGTAAACAGCAGCAGCTTTCTGTCTATACCAACTCATTCAAAGCTGCAGCTTTCAAGAGATGGTAAGTCAACTGGTCAACAAGACAGAGGTGTCATGTCTGCTTTTTTCCCTTGGAAGAGCAATGTCAAACTGGCCCTGAAGTGGTAAGACTAATAATGCTTATGGCAGTCTGTACCTCTGTTCCAATATCACACTTCATTGCCGTAAAAATAATTTCTGCTTTTGAAAAGTTAATCAGTCGCCTGAACTAAAAGCTTTAAGCACTCTTGCAATCTAAAGGCCTAGAGAATATGTTAGAAACCATGATTACAGATGTAGTCAAAGACTTTCACCTGTACAGAAACAAGTTTCACAGAAACAAGCTTGTAAGAGGAGCTAATAAAAGATTCTGAAATGCAGCACAGAGCTTTAGACAGGTTACAAGCCAGTCCAAGTAACAGTTCAATGCTATCAGACTATATGCAAAAAACAGAGGTTCTATCTGCTTTAATCCTGTTGAGAGACTTTACGACAAGACAACTAGATTAGTAATTGTATTCATAGGATGGAAAACATGTTAGTGAAAAACTGACACAAAACCCAACCTCACCAGGACAGTTTTCTTACACTAAGAATAATTAACATCTGTGTAGAAGTTTCAAGGTTACCCATCGCCCATGGATAATGTGATGTGAAAACCATGTATCAGAAAAAAGCTTCTGAAGAAAGTTGCTATTATTTGGGCTCCATTCCCACCTCTATACCTGTTTCTTCCATTTGTTCTTTTCTATACTTCTGATAGTGTTCATTTGTACCTGAAGGATGTTGTTCCATTCTCTTTCACTTTCTGAACAGGAGATGCTTGAAGTGACAGAATTTTATTTCTTGGCAAGGTAATTTGCTTCAGAATGGAACCTAAAACAAAACAAAGAACATGCTGTAGTAGAAAGCAAAATGCTAAGGCAACTGTTTAGTCAGTGCATTCTTTTAGCTAAGGCTACTACAGACTCAGTAACAACTAACTGGGACCATCTGAAAACCCGACTCTCTAGAATCTTACAAGCTCTGTATGGCCCAAAGCCTCACACACTCTCAGCAAACACCCTCCATCTGTGCTGGCTAGGGAAATGTTTCAGTGAAAACTGAATGGCTGAGACAAACTCTTATTGTGCATCAACCTGAACCTGTTGAAGGAAAAAGAAAGGTCTCATGAAACAACTCTCAAAATCATCAGCTTAGAGGAAGTTCCCTGCAAGGAGCTCAGTCACAGTATTTTAACAAGTACGAATATTTGACTGATGTGCTCTTAACAAGTGCCAGAAGTAGATGTGACACTGATTTTCTCGTCAGAGCTCCAGACAGTAAAGATGTTCAACTTAATGCACAGAGCTGGTTGCTCCAAACAGACAGCCACCTTCTTGCATTCCTACAATCTACCAACAGCCTGCACATAGTTCTATACCTCAGCAGTCCTCCCCCTTCTCCATGAAAGAGGTTCCTGCACTTTACCTGCAGGAAACTGGCTGGTTTGAACAAGTGTATTCAGCGGCATCTTCTTCTCAGCAGGTGTCTGTAGGGTGAGCACTGAGGGCTGTGGGAGCGTGGATACTTGCTTGACAATGGCTCCCGATGGTTGTTGGACTACCTGGAAGTGGAATATCCAATATCAACAGTGAGAAGAGCTAAAAATACAGAGAAGTAAACCGTATCAAATGTTTCCATTTAGCCAGAAGCACCACTGGGCAGATATGCTTGCCTAGTTTTCAGTTTAAAGCAAACAGGATGCTCAGAAACAACCTTTTTTTTTTTAAACTTCATGTCAAGAAATCTTAACAAGTGGTAGTGAGCTTTACGCTCATTCAGTGGACTCTAACAGACACTTTACTCCTATTCTCTACTGATAACTCTATTAGACAAGTTTCACTAGTTATCACACAAGCCATTACACTGAGAGGCTTTCCTCTATGTAAGTCTTGCTCAGCAGGCTAACAATTAAAGAGTGAGTCTGCCTGCCAGTAGCTTCAAAAGGGTAGGTATCACAAACACCTAGTCAAAAAGGGAGAATACCAAAACAACTGAAGTCTTGCACAAAATACTTCACCTGCTAAGAATTAAAGAGTACATGCTATAAAATTACTCATGTGTTTTTGGAATTGCAACATCAATTGTAAATTGAGATGCTGAGTTTCAAAGTGTTAAGCTAAAATACACTAAACAGTTGCCAGAAACATGAAGTACTAAATAGCAACACCTGTAGCAAGTAAAGCCTCTACACAAAGATATCAGTACACAGCTGAAGGGTAAAAAGGAAGGCAGTTCATAGTTTTGTTTAAAGAGACTCTTCAAAGAAACAAAACCAGACAGCAGGATGTCATCACAACACAGACCTACAGGCACAGCCCATAAATACTAATCCTTCCTCTTCAGGGGCAGCTATTAAAATGCAAGAAAGTAATAAAATTGCAGCATCCCTAAAAATCTCACTTCTAAGCCTCCTAGCTAGCAGCTTTGATACATCTTTAAAAAAGTTCTTGATTACAGGCAGTAGAAAGATGTTACTTCACCAAAGCATAAAATCAACATCTTCAGACTGAATCCTATTTTTTTAGCAGCAAAAAACAAACAAATAAAATGTCAGGGTCAAGAAGCCATTTTTCTCCTCTACATCTTTTATTCTTACTTCAGAAAGTCTAAAGAGTGCTTGTACAGCAAGACTGCACATATGCAATTAAAGAATTGACATTTACAATACTTCAGAAATTAGGCTCTCTCCTGTCACCTAACTTTTCCTCTATTAATAAATGTCATCAACATAAGCATCACACATTCACAAGAAGAGGTACTTTGTGTATCAAAGAGTTAAGATACCCTCTCAACCATCTCCATATTGGTAGCACTAAGGCTTGGCATAGCAGCAGTAATAGAATAACTGATCTGAAATTGGTATCTGAAAACTTGACAGACACTTAACATTAAAATCCAGAGGAGGAAAGAACTACAGGAATACAGGGACAGACTGTGGACAGAGATGAGGCTCACATATGCAGCACTTCCCCATGGATCAGAACAGATGCTCATGTTTACTTCTATGTGTTTTTCTCAAAGCTCAGTTTGATCTCTCAGAAAGATCCAGCTCCCAAAACTGCACATTGTGAGTAGCTTTAGCAGCATCTTTTGCGAGTTCAGGTAATTAATGAGGAGCCAACCAGCTTGGACACACTACTCACAGGCTCCACTAGCACTACACACACCTAGAGATCCTCCTTATCACCAACAAGAACGATGCTTCATCTTCAGCACGCAAAACCCTGGAGCAGCACAGGAGGAAACATAAGCATTCCAGACTGAGGTACAGCAGACAAAAGAACAGAGACAGAAATGTTACAACAGTGGTCTAAGTGGAGACTGGGATGTAAGTCAAGTAACCAAGGAGGCAACATTGCCAAGACACAGAGAGGATGCGTTGGCAGTAGAGCTCATTTTCTGTTTGCCATTCTAGCTCTAGACTAACAAAAGCTGGGAGTCCTTGGGAGTTGCAATGGGAGAGAACAACAATACTGGAAATTTCAACAAGGATCCAATGCCAGAATTAAGTACTACATTACCAACACCAGTAATATCTCTGAGAAGGATTTATTGTCTCTTTTCTTCAGGTTAGCAGCAAGAAATAATAAAGAAAAGGGACTGTTCCTTTGTGCCCTACTAAGCAGGCTGACACAGACATCAGAATAAAATTACTGATGTTCTTAAGTTAAAAAAAATGCAACACAACATTCAGCTGACAACAAAGAGACAGCTGCCTGAAAGAGACTTTGATTAGCCTCACTGAACCTGTTTTACATTCATAAAACAAAGTTTGGAGATCAGCAGAGGGATGCTGAGGTATCCTCACACACAAGCAGTATTGCTTCATGAAGGAAGCCTCACTAATTGAATGCAAAAGCAATAACCAGGACAAAAAAAAAAAAATGGAGAAGATTGTTCATGAAAACTCAGCTCCGAGGGGACTTGACACTAACAGCTCACTAAGAACAAGCAGTTGCAACAGCATGAACACTTCACTCCTTGGTTCAATCATTAATAATCTCCAGGCAGTGTCTCTCTGTAACTGTGGGGACTGCACCATAAACCCCTAGCTGGTTATGCCTGACATGAAGCTGTAATCCCCCAGCAGCTTTCTCACCAAGGGATGCCAGCATCTGTAACAAGAGACAAAGCAATACTAGAGCAAGACTAGAGCAAGACAAACTTTATTTCCAAGATGAAACTTCAAATGAGGTGGTGTTAAGAAAGTCACAAGAGAAAATCCTTCAAAATGTGAACCTCTCACAGCACAGGAGTGCAATCAATCCCAACAGCACCCCTGAAGAACAGGTTTCTCAGGGTCCACACAGATTTTTTATAATAATGCTACAGAAATGAAAAGTTTCGTGTTGCATCACTCCAGTCACAAATTTCATATTAAAATACAGCAGTGCTGCATTCTTGAGCACCATCAACATTATAATGGTGCTGGCACGTGAAAGTTCAAATTCTCTCAAGCACAAGAGGCCAAAATTAGAAAGGGGCATGCAGAGGGAGTGTATGGCATCAGACATCCCTGCAGGCTGAAAAGGGAAAAAATTGCTGGCAGCATTGTATAGACAGATTTGCACAGCTGGCAGTGTGCTTCCTTTTTCAGCTGGCAGTAGGACCCTTCTGTTTAGGGAGGGCAGGTCCAGATTTGTTTTCTTATGGGAGAAAATAGACTCTCTGCCCTTTCAAGAAAAGGCATCAGGGAAGCCATAGGAGATGCAGCCACTTCTACTGACTTGCCCTTTGTGCTAATAAGTTTTCTGAACAAACACCAGGCTCCTGATATGGCTAAGCTGTGAAGCAGTCAACTCAGTCCTTCAACTGTATCTGAGAAGAGCAAGTATTTTAATCACTGTGCCTGGGATCTACCCAAATGAGGATAAAGACACATTTTATATGCAATTCAATATATGTAAGGCACAGCAAAGAAAAACAATTGCAGCAGACTGCCACAGTGCAGCAGTGTAGAGGCAGAAGCCATTTCTTGAGTTCACCAATATCAAATTCAAGAAGTGTTTTGACTCCCCTGTGTGGAGCTAAGCTTCCTTGCCTATTTGTACAGATGGCCAACCTTTCCCCTGGATTACAAGACTTGCTGTGTAGCCAACAAACTGCTCTCCTGCCCTTATACTACCTAAGAAATTTTCCTTTTCTTCTGGCTGGAATTTCAAATTTAGTCCTCGAAGACAATATGAGTACCAACTCCTTTTCCAATTTGACTTTAGCTACTACTAGCCAAAATTGTCAGTGCATATGCTTAATAACTCTTCTTTGGAGTTTTTGGGTTGAGGGTATTTTGCCTCCTCTTTTTTTTTTTAACAAATCCACTCAGAAAAAGGACTCCCCATCCACCCCATACAGTTGAGTGTTTTGTTCTTTTTAAGCAAGTCTGGAAAGGTGAAAAGCTCATGCTTATGGTAGCTTATGCTACCATAGCATTAACTCTTTATTTAGGATGTAGGCTTCTTGTATTACATCTACCTTATGCCCTTTGAAAGGAAGGAAACTAAAAAAGCAAAACATTTTAGGGGTCTGTACACTGTTAGATCAAGTATACATAATATCCAAGCTAAAAAGAAGACTCACACAGTAGGATGTCCTACAGTATCTTTGGAAAGTAAATCTAGTTTCACAGGAAGTCTAATGGTTTTCCCACTTTTTAAAGAAAAATAATCTTTACAAGGAATTCCTTTGTAAGAATTCAGTTCTTTATCTGCCAAAGGGAGACTAATTCTCTCAAAATACTTGAGAGAATTACTTACAGGTAGACCAGCTAGACACCATGCTACTTGGTATCTTAAACACCTATACGCCAAACCTAATTTATTTCACAAAGTTGCTCTTTTGGGTGTACCCGTGATCCTGATCCACAGTTTCTTGGTATTTAATATTAACGTTAGCAAGAAGTTAACCTGTGCCAAGAATAAAAAACGTTAACACATTGCTTTTGAGGGTATTGTTTTAATAAGACAGTTATTCCTCCTGGAATTTGTTAGCTAATGAGGCCTGATAGAAAAAACTCACTTTTGGACGACTTCGTAATTAACATGTCTTAGCAAACGTGGAGGTCAGAACTCAGCTCAGAAAAGCTCCTTGAGGTAGCACGTACATTTCAGATAACATATCACTGAACACCATGGAGCCACCTGAGCCTGCCAAGTGCCCAGGGCAGGAACTGCCAGGGGACAGAGACTGGCATCCCCGGTGGCTAGCTGAGGCACAGCCCTAACAGGGCATCCGAGGGCATCCAAGGATTACAACTCATGTAAGTATCCCACCAGCAGTTTCTGCTTCTGACACCTGCATTTCCTACCTTTTCTTCCAGGTGCCAACCTAGCCTGGCTGTGTGCCTAGTGGGGGCTGGACCTCGTATCCCCCTGCGTCTCAAGATGGATGTTCAGTCTGGTGAAATGGTGGTCGACACGTCTTGCAAGAGACCAAGCTGACAGCTTGGCTTTAGATTCACCTTTCCAGCAAGGGCTCAGTATTTCTAAACTAGGACAAACATAACTGGTGAACTCAAGACAGACTAGCTCCATATATTAAAAGAAAAAATAAAAGAAGAACCAGAGGTCCAAGTTGGTATCCTCTTTACTAAACGGCAAGAGTCAAACTAAAGGAGCCTGGTTAGTTACAGAGAAGCAGAGAATCCATCTTACCAGCTGTTTCACTTTAACCACCTGCTGAGCACCCACTGACCGCGCAACGATGGAGCCGGGCTGCGAGATTTTAATACCAATTGGGGTTCCAATGACTGGTTTCAGAGGCTGGAGAGGGCTTGCTGCTGAAGACGCCACCGTAGAGACCAGCACTGGCTTTGCAGACTGCATGGAGGGCGTTGGCACCGCAGAGGTGCAGACCGGCTTGCCAGGCTGGACCGCGGTCGGCCCGGACGCCGCGGCCGTGGTGAGGACGGAAGCTGCAGGTCCGAGCGACGCTGTCACCGCGGCCGGGGAGGGAACGGCCTTCACGGCCTGCAGAGAAGCTGCTGCCGACGTGCTGGCAAGGACTGGTGTGATAACCAGAGGGGCTGTCACTGCTACAGAGGCAGGCACGGGTTTTACAGCTGGAAGAGCAGTTGTTGCTACAGCTGAGGTTGCCGCTCCTGTCGAAGGAGCTGCTACTGCAGAGGTACCAGTCGAAACCAATTCTTGGGCTGGAGCTGGCTGCTCCATACACTGCTGGATAAAGCTCTGAGGATTAGGCATTAGTTGCCGTAAGGCAAGCAAGCTTTTCTGAAAGAAAAATGGAAAAAAACAGTGGATGTAGTAGCAGCAGAGTAGTAGCATAATAATAACACATTTGTAACTGAATCTTCTTCCTCATTTTCCAATTAAATTTTTCATGAGACAATAAATGGCACACAGGTTTTGCTAAATTTCAGGCACCCTTAAATTGATGACAATCTTTTTCAGTGAACATGACAAGAAACACCAACACCACCTGAGCAAAGGTCAATAATCACCACAGCTACACTACACATAGTAAATCCCATCTATGGGGAAACTCACGTGTAACTTTGTTCTTCTGTTTAGATTTTTCAATTTGGAATTTATGTTTCAGAGTAAGATGATTTTAACTGCTTTATTACCTCAAAGAATTTTGTTTTGCCAAAAACCCCTGCTATATTGGAACAGCTGTGTTTATTTCATGGAGCCTGACAGGGAGCTACGAACTATCCAATAAAGTCAGAAACAAGCTCTGAAGACAAGAATACTTTTATACCAATGCAGCTGTATCTACACTAGGGGGGGATACCACTTTAATAATGTCTTTAGAGCTGCAGCAACACAACTTCAGCCAGCTACTCCTCTGCAACAGGAGAACAAAAGTAAAGGAATCTGGCAAAATCTCATTTTTACTACAGCTGTGTTTGAGAAGGTTAATGGACAGAATAATCTTCAAACTCTCTACAGATTTTTCTCCTTCACTGTTTATAATCTGCTGTGGCTCTGGACCAGGGGAAATAATCAGCTCTGCAGCTACCTGTATATTCTTGAAAACCCTTGTATTTTTTCCTCCTCTCTTAACAGTTGCTAAAGTTTGTAAGAGCTCCTAACACAGTGCTGTCACTTTGGACTTCATGCAAAAAGAGCATGTCTCACATGCTATCATACCAAGTAATCATACTGTGTGCACAACCGGACCTTTTGCAGCCCATCTGTTTTTTAATATTCATTTCTTTTTCTTTTAAAAAGCTGCTTAGCTTCTGATGCAATTTATGTACCAAAAGCATCCAGCAGACTTGAAAATCAAGCAGGCTTCACAGCCAAAGCCACTGTACTTTTTCCACCTCTTGGAACAGACAAAACGAAACACATGCACAACTTCATCAAAAACCTGCAGCTCAAAGATAAGAGCTGACTCCAGAGAGTCCTCCCTAAAATTCCACTTCACTAGCTAAAAGCAGATTGGCAAAAAGCTGTATCACATTTCTTTCCAGACTCAAGCTGCAAACATTTCCCCCACAAACAAGGCCAGCACTGATCCTCTTAGCACCTTCAAGAAGTGCTCCTGAAGTCATCCTCCATTTGGCACTCAGTCCTGTCACAGCTGCTCGGAGTTACAGATCAACCTAATTGTGTGTATCAACTGCATATCCTTACAGTGTTTCAGGAAAAAGCAATCTGTGTGCGAGATGTTCTAAAGGACTGGCAACACTGCAAAGTCTGCTAACTCTGACCATGTCTGAACAACACTTCTGAAGTCACAGTATATCTTTGTTAATAGAGCACGCAACAGGGAGAGAGCACCATGCCAAGGATTATGTGGTATGGACACTGCCCAAACCAGAGAAGCCAAGATGATGCCAGTACCTGGCACTGCACTGCAGAAGAAACACAGAAGGGCTCTGCTGCGACAGGTCAGGGTCTGACCCACACTGATGAACCCAACTCAACCCCTGCAGAATTGCCCTGAGTTCTCTGCACCAAATGTGGCAGCTCTTCACATCATTGGATGGCTTCTTGTAAATGCTGAGCGCTTCTGTGAGTGCCAGTCACACTGACTCCGTACTCACAGCCTGGTCCTTCTGCAGCCAGAGCCACACTGGATGCAGAAAACCCATTCTCAGAGCTGTTTATTTTTCTGGCTTTTGCATGGGCATTTAAGAAGCCTCCAGGAAATTAAACAGGTAATAAATGGCCAACTGGAAAATTTTATGTATCACAGAATCATCAAGGTTGGAAGAGACCTTATACCTTTAAGATCATCAAGTCCAACCATCAGCCCTGCACTACCACTGTATCCCCTAAACCACTAAATCTCATCACCCAGCACCAGATCCAGGTACTATTAAACACCTCCAGGGATGCTGACTGCACCACCTCCCTGGGCAACCTATTCCAATGCCTGACCATCCTAACAGTGAACTTTTTTTTTTCTAATATCAAATCTGAATCTCCCATCTCAGCTTAAGGTCCTGCAGAGATGACTGCAGTCTTTTAGACTCATGGCAAACTTGCTAGCAAGGCATTTAAGAGTTGCCAATGTAAGAAAAATTTTTATCCCATATTTGAGCAGATTAACACCAGCCATCTAGAGCAATATCAACATTATCACATGCATTGTTATATGGCCTGTCAAATACCAAGGAAAAGGGCAAACTCCAGAAAAATTCTGTCCCAGCTTTACCACTTAACTATTCTTCCTTTATTCTACATCATGCCTATAATGAATGTATGGATCTAAAAGCATAGTGTACATTGAAATTTAGTAAATTTAATGTAGTTTTCCATGTTTTCACTGAGATTTAATGCTTGCTGTATAATTAACTTTTACTTTGTTAATAACATTCTATAATATGATTAAAAGTCTCAAGGAAGCACTTTTTCCTTTATATGATTATTTGCTTGAACAGAAATAGAGTCCCTGGGATTCTTTTCCTAAGCTACAGTAGTCTTGTCAGACCCTTTCTGGAGAAAGGGGTAGAGATTTTTTCTGCCTCCAGCTAAACATAAACCAGCAGAAGATGAATAGCTTTATGCAGATTCTTTGATCTTTAACATGGCATAAGCTGTGCATTGCCACTGTTGTCAGCCTCTGAGTCAGAATTGCTACAATTTTGATGAGAAAGTAGGAGGTCATCTTGACATAGCTGCTCTACTCTAAATTAGACCCACAGCTTCCAAAACATTGGTCTCCACTAACACCTAGACGGCAATTACTCTACAACATTAGGAACACAGCATAAATTACTCCTCAAAAATTCCCCTTCCCCCTAAGAATTGCCTTTCCAAGCACAACAGTCACACAGAGCTATGCTAAGCACCATTCTTCAACTGACCTGAACAAATACCTATTTGAATGCCCCAGCTCTTTTCTTTTCTGGTCCTCCTCCCTTCCCTCTTTAAATACTACATATCCATAATCAGACACTTACCTTGAGAAAAGGAACTAAATATGGTTGTGGAGAGGACTTAAGCTCTATGTACAGCTTTTTTGTAAATTCTTCTGGTTCAATTTTTGCTTCCTAAGAGGAAAATATAATTACAATAGTAAGTATAATTACAATAGTAAGTATATAATTACAATAGTAGTATTATAACTGAATCCACCCCACTTTTTCTCCAAGATGTGTCAAAAGGTCATGGAAACTTCTACTATCATGGCATTGTTCAATTTCAGTACTCAAAAATGCTTTTTTCCTGCTTTATTTAAAAAAGAAAAAAAGGGGAGTTAGGAGAGAATAATGTTGTAATGTTCATATAGTATTATTCAAGTTGTTTATGGTTTCTTCAGCTACAGGCAGTTAACACACTTAGGGATAGGTGCTCACACCCAGTCACTGAAGCTAAGGGATAGAAAAAAGTTCATAAGCAACACTGATCCTTTTGAGTATCTCATTGTTAAGTAGATGTATTTTAAGTCAATTACCAGTACTTCTTTCAGTAAAGGTAGTTTATCTGCATAAAAATAAACTTAGAGGCATCCAAGACAATTCCAGAGAAATGCATACACAGCATAATGCAACATTTAACACAGTCTTTCAAAAGCAATCAAAACACTTCTGCATACCCCCACAGTAACAATCCTCTGAATTGCAGAGTACTGTTTCCTTTCTTAATGTATTCCACCCTGTCCTAACACAAACACCTGACTCAAAGACTTGGGAGGGTTAGAAAGCTGCAGCAAACTTGTACGCAGGGCTAAGCTTGCTTCACTTGTACGCAGGGCTAAGCCCCAGGCCCTGCTGCCCTTCCTCACCCTCCCAGCATCATCAAGAACATTACCTCCTCCAAAAAGGTATAAACACACAAAGAGCAGCATCAACCTCTATTTCTGCTGAGAAATTAGTCCTCTCACCCATATTCACCTCTGTAGCAACTGTTCCAAGTTGCTACATAACCAGAACAGGGATTTTAAAGACTGTGTATTTGCAGACAAACAGAGCTTCCAGCAGCTCTCCTGTTTAGCCACTTGATCTGTGGCCTGTTAGATCTCACTGAGATGCAGACGTGGGTCACCGAGGTCTCACTGATACAGACGCAAGTGGTTTGGCACACTAAGCCTAGTGCATACAGAGTTCTTGACACCCACTTCATGAAATGCTGGCTTAAGGATCATTTTGCTGCCTGCTGCAATTCACTCATTTCTCTCATACACATTTAAATCATACACATAACAAATGGCAGATTTTTAAACTATGACAAAAAGCAAACAAGTGTGCAGTTGACAATGTATTAATGTCTCTTAACAACTGCTCTTAAAAAAACCCCTAAACAACAAGTAATGTAAGCACAAAAAAAGAACAACTCTATTTTTCCCACAGAAGGAAGGTGTATAGTCCATCAGGGACAGAGGCAAAGGAATCAAATTTTTGCAAGGCTGCATCTTCAAACAATCTGCTCTCTGAAATTACACCTGTCTACATCACACCTTCCTAGACTGAAAAGCCCTTTGGTATCACTAGCAAAGCCACCCCCCTCCACCAGCACACAGCCTTCTGCTACGGTGGAACAACAACACAGCAGCAGCGGTCAAATGCCGTGACAAGAAGTGGCAGGAGAAATCGTTACCAGGAAAACCCAGCTGTGCTGGGATACGGCACCAAGCACCATACGGAAGCCACCTGCAAAGAGAGAGAGGTTGGCAGCCACCACATTGTTTGCTCCATCCTACTGCTTTAAGCTATTGATAATGTCATTCTTGTTGCATTGCTCAGTTCTGTCTTGGAGTAAAGCAGTTGTATGGACTTAGCACCGCATTGCAACCTCCACATCAGATTCTTGCTACTGAGGACTCAAAACTACACTAACACGAAAAAAAAAACCCAGAAGCTGCATTAACACTACCAGCTCCTCCTGCTATCAGTTACCTGTATGCATAAAATGAAACAGAAATGTGAGGGAGGAAAATAACACAGCATGGGATTCAGTTAAAAATAAGATTTATAATATAAGACATAACGAGGGTCAGATGTACCCAGCCACAAATCCAACTGTTGAGCTGTTAAAATCAACAAAATAACAGGAAAAAAACTATGATAAAGTAAATGTCAAAAATCTATACACAAATGATGCAGACTTTGTTTGGGAAAAAAAAGTCTCACCAGTAGGTTTTGCACCAGATTCTTCACATTCTGCCCCATCCCAGGGGCTTGAGGTCCACTGGACGCCAATTTTACTAGCGTAGCAAGAAAATTCTTGCATTTCTTCACATTCTCTAGCATCTCCTAGTGTGGAAATAAAGAGAAGACTGTTAGATGTTGCACTGTCTCTTCAACCTCTGATGAACATACAGAATGTTAATTTTTAATTAAAAACTTTTTTTTCCTTACTGTGGAAGCGCTGGTCTGTGCTACTGTTGTGCCCTCTGCTTTCACAGAGACTGCCTTTTGGGAGATAGCTTGTGCAGGTGGTCCTGTAACTGGAAGTTTTACAGGTGTTCCAGTACTCAAAGGCTTTACAGCAGTAACTGTAGTAACACTAGCTGTTGCAGCTGCTGGCTGAAGAGAAAAATTAACACTTTTTAACCAAGGAACAACGTGATGAACATACTGGATTCTGCTAGCATATAAGGTAGCAACTTCCCTCCACGCTGCTATTTTGAAATACAAAGAAACAATTCTTTTCCTTGTTTTTAGATTAATTTGCTTTGAGAGGCTCCATTTAACATCGTAAGTGACAGCCACAGCTATAGTTCTATTTACAAATCAAGGGTGGGGGGAAGAAATTACAGAGGCAAATGCAGAACAAAGCACTGCCTGCAACTTTGAAGAAAGAGAGGAAAGCAAAATTGTCTTGAAGAAACCAATGTATTAACTTTGCCAGGCTGCTATAGACTAAATTAATGGATTTTGGACAATGCTAAGCCAGGTGATACTATTCTGAAGACAAGCAGAACCATAAGTGATTATTTATCTTCCAGTCTTGCCCTGAAGCTCCTCTCCCAACTGCAACACCCCTTGCTTTTCCTATCACACACAGAGTAGGCAAAGGACATCATGTCCATGTTGGAAGAATGCAAGTGCCAGCAGAAGCAGCCAGCTCAGCAAATGGACCTAACAAGTTCTTCTTGCCTTTTCCTCATGGGCAGCAATTTGGATCTCCTTCTCCTCTGCCCTGACAGAAATTCTTACAAAATTCAGTTATTTTGAGACCTCTTTTTAGAAGCTCATTATAATTTACCAACAGATTCAGAAGCTCCAGCAACAGGAGAGTAATTAAGGTTTAGGAAAAAATACCTGCCTTCTTTGCAAACTTGGCGAAATCTAAAACCCACTAAACTGAAGTATTTCTACTTCAGATTTTAAAGAGAACAAACAAACCATACCCAAAAAACCACCACAGTTTATTTGATACAACAGAATACAATGTGAATAAAAGAACCTGTCCAGGCAAAAAAAACAGTACTTTTGATTTTTCAACTTAAAAACTGAAAAGCCAAAAGGAACCCACAGGTAGAGTTCCAGGCTAACATTTGAAATCTAAAGTTGGGTGTTATCTTTCCTCCAAGCCTGTGAAGAGGAAGGGAAAGTCTGGTTTTGTAGACCAAATTCTAGGTCCAGATCTGCACAATATAATGGGTTTCAGTGACTCAACACATTTAAGCACCATAGCTTAGTCGAACAGGCACAACTAATACTTGCTAATTGTGTCAATCCTAACACAGACAGGAGTCTAACCTACCCAACCATGGATAAAAGAAAAACTAATGGAAAGTGGGACAGACATCATGTAGAATAGCAGTCTTTCAGGATAGGGAAAATTAATGATCAAACATTTAAAGCTAAAGCAAAACCATAACGCTTCTGTCATATATTTACAATTTTTTTTTTCTGGGTGAGTGTCCTCCCCTCCCCAAGCTGCTGCCAGGTTGACATGAAAGCAGCAGGCAGCTACCAGAAAGCTTTCTAGCTCAGGCTCCCGCTGTTGGCAACACTTTAATAGCTCTCTGCAGGATCTTTGCCACCACCACCGCCTCTTCCAAGGATGAGGCTCAACAGCTCTGAGACCACAGGGAGGCAAACTGGGCACAAGAATCCCACAAACAGATGGGCAGCAGGAAGACGGAAGGGGACACAGTGCAGATCTGCCAAGCTGCAATGCCCTGGGCTTTTAAAAGTCGAAAACAGGAGCTGATCTCTTGCAAATTCCAGCATGCTTACACATCAAGACTAGAACAGCATTTTATCAGCTGAGGGAGGAAACAACAGGAAGTCTGCTGGACCCTTTTCCCAGGAAAATGAATATATGGGAATTAATTTCTGTCATCTACCGTCAACCTTTTTTGCTACTGACAATTCTCATTCTCACTTTGAGCAACAGAGAAACAGTTACCACAAAAAATGGCATTAATCCTGCATATTTTGAAGTCAGTTCAAGAGAAGAAGTGCTCTGCATCTAAATGAAAGTGCCCCAGCATGATGCTAATTAGACACTTTGCAGCTTTGTTACCCCATCTGGGAAACAGGTAAAAAATAAGAATGTGCAGGTAGTTTTGTCTAACCTCAGAGCTTAAACATTCAGGAATGTCAAAAAAGGGAAATATTTTTGTTGATGAGGAGAATAATCCTGCAGTCAGTACCAACAGAGTTTAGCAGAGAGTGTTCCAAGGTGTATTTCACACAAGACTGAAGATGCACAATCAAGCCAAGGATTATTTCCTTTCCACCACTTTCTGTGATGACAACACTCCTGCCCTGTGACCTCAAAAAATTGTCGAGACTAAGATCAGGAACTTATTTTAAGACTGATGAATGAATTGCTGCCAAGGAAATCAGACTCAAGGGCTCTGCCATCCTGTCCCCAGATGGTTCCATCAACTTTCTGCACTGACTCCCTTTTCAGCACTCTTCTCTTGTCCACCCCAGGGTGAGGAGACCGGTGACGGCAAGATGTATCTACATTTCATCTATTTACTCTTCACTGTACAAGAGCTCATACAGAGGGCTTTGCAATCCTCTGCAAAACAGGGGGGCTTCAAGGAAGCCACTCCAAACAAAACAGCTCTATTAATTTTTCCTAGAGTCATCATTCCTGCTGTTTAAATCCAGCCCTACAGCTCATTACAAGTGTTCCAGTTTCTACAGTGGGGGAGAAAAAACACAGCTTACAAAATATACTCCATGTCTAGTTCTTTAAATATCTTAGAAGAAGACAAGTTCAATAGACTACATCAAAACTGAATAAAGTACAGAAAAACCAAGCAAAAGGCAGACATAAGTTTAAAAAAGAGAAGTTAATAGCATGATGAATCTCAAGTGTTTATCCACATGAGAGTGTGAGGATGCATGAGACTTCATCCATCAGATGATGAATGACCTTCATCTCTTTTCCCCAGTGCAAGGGTAGTATAGAAGATGACTATTGTTTTTTTATCCTCAAGACCTCTATGCAGAGATCACAAGCACAGGGTTTGCAAGCTAGTATTCCAAAATAAAAGTAAGAAATATCTATTACTGTATTTAGACACAAAGCATACTGTTTCCATTCTAAGCAAAATAGAAAACGTATTAAGAGAGGCCTCTGGGTTTTCCACTTTAGCCTCAAAATCATCCATCTGTAGTGAGAGAGAAGTGAAAACGAGCACAGAGTATGAGTAGTTCTCAGTTGCTGATACAGAAGAACAGCAGAAGGATGAACTTGTTAGTCAGATTGTTACCACTGCCAGCAAACACATCCCCCAGTCCTTTAAACACCCTCAGGGTCAAGAACATACATCCAAGCATGTTTTTTTGAATGACGGATCCTGCTCATTTACTGAGTGTTTTGTCAACAGGTACAGCTTAGTCTCCTTCAAACTCTTGTCATAAAATACAGGTACAAGCCAGACTTCTTCACGATTTCTCCTCCAGATTATGAAAACAGAACATATTATCTGCAGAAAAATGTAGTTTTCTTTTCATTCCATACACCTATCCAGAAGTCTGGTCTCCAAGAACAGAGGATGAACCATATGTAGGAAAAATCTCATACTCTGCAGGAGAGAAAAGCCTCTTCAGAAGAGGATTCCAACATTTTTCTCTAGAAAAAGCAAAATAAGACCTAGGAAATAAGACAAAAATACTACCTAAAAATAATGAGGCATTTTCAACCACTGCCTATTTACAGTTGTACCTGTGGAACCCATCCACCACACTCAATTAGAGAACAGGTCTTCAGCTATGACCTTCCTTCGGTTTATAATGAGGGGGAAAAAAATCATATACATAGAAAACAGCTTGATTGGTGCAGACAGCTCATTTTCCCCTCAACATCATCTCAGGTATACCTTTTTCCCCACTAAGGAATCAGGGAAACCCAACAGGAGCACATCTCCCAGAAAACATTTAGCAAGAGATTGAAGGAGCTCTGTCACAGCATACATAAGCACTGGAAATGGCTCTCTGAACTATTTATTTTATTCATTGTTCATGTGCTTTCTACTGTAGTGAGATAAGATTATCTGACAAACACTGACAGAAGCCTAATTAAATTATGCATTTAAAAAACAGATGTGGGAAATAATTTGTTATGAGGACAAAGGTTACCAAGCTTACTGAAAACCAGATTACAGTTAGAAATAACAAGAAAGCATCCATTTTCCCTAGCTCTTTCTGCCACTTATTCCACCATACTATAAAGCTTGCGAAGTACCTGTATTTCAGCAGGTGTCTGAACAGTAGAAACCACAGCATTTGTTGTCTGAGATAACGTTTTCACAGGAGCAGCTGCTATTTTCTTTACTAACTGGGTGCCAGAATTCTTTGAAAAAATAAAAATAAAAAATAATTACACACGGGCAGAGAACAGTTGTCAGACAAGTCAATGACAAAACAGACATTGAAGTTGGGGTCAGATACAAACTGAGACACATCCTCTTACAGTAACAATACAGGCATCATTCACACAGTCCATATAGTCTAAACACTGCCCAACAAAGCTCTTTGTCTACCAGTTTAATATTCAATAACAGATTCAGAGACATTTAGAGATAATGCATAATCAGAATGAAATGGTTAAAGAAACACATAAATTGCTACTTTTATGTAGCTCCTTACTCTTGCGTGCTGACCACACTACAAGAGATAGAAGCAAAAAGCCAGCAGAGTTCAGGAAGTAGGAACATCCTAGGGACATGGGAAAGGTCTTCAGCTTTACTCAGCTTTGGAGAAATATCCCAACAGAGGATAACAAGGTTTTAGATACTAGCAGTAACCATTTAGGTAGTCTTGTCTGGCTTTTTTTTTCCTTAAAATGGTTTACATCATCATCAGAGAGGAGTTCACTAATTTGACCTTTACCATATGTAACAGCTCACAGGTTTTTTCCCAAGCAAGAAAGCAAAGCACACAGTGATGTTTATCGGTGCAAAACCAAACACCATCACCCCATTCAGAAAGGGCTCAAATGCCCATTTAACCCTCCACAACTTATTTGCAAACCCTGTTATAACTACATAACATACAGCTACACCAAACTGAAGTTATGAGAGAAGTTACCTGCACAGCACATATTCTGACTGCAGGTGTGCTGGTCGGCACAGATGGGCTCACACTTGCGTTACTTTGTGTCTGGTTCT
Organism: Dicaeum eximium; assembly: GCA_013396995.1. NCBI lineage: Eukaryota > Metazoa > Chordata > Aves > Passeriformes > Dicaeidae > Dicaeum > Dicaeum eximium. The sequence continues at coordinate 1,131,582 of VWZP01001398.1, read as the reverse complement.
GTGCTCGTGTTATTGACTGCTGAGATACCAGCATTAGGTGGCCATTACTGCTTCTGATAAGAACAGTTCCTGTTGGAAAAAAAACCACATTCAGACTGTGAAATTAAGTTATATTATGGCTTTCCTCTGTTTCTGTGGAAGAAATAACTAGACCACATCAATAATGTAATATTTACTTCATTACTCCAAGGAACAGCTGCCAAGAAATATAAGAATTAAGTGCACATCAGCTTTACTATGCACCTTATGACAAAAATAATTCCTAAATTCAAGAGAAAAACTTAACCACTGGCCACACTGAAACACTGTGTGCATACAAGATGCAAACTGCAAAGCAGTTTTGAGTCAAGAAGATATTTTGAATATTAAAAAGGCAGACACACAAAATATACACACATTCTGGGATTACTTTAACACTAATTTTGAGCAGTTCTTCAACCTGCAAAATTCATCACCACTATCACACATGGCTGCCTCTTCAGTTTCTGAATATTTAGGCACATACTTAGAGGTGAAAACACAGCTTAGAGAAAACTGCAGTGGGAACTGAAGCCTGATTAGTATGATCTCACCTACCTGTATCAACACCATCCTCCCCAGTCAAGAGGGCAGTGGTCTCCCACGAAAATCAAGGTCCAAAATCAAATCATAGAGATATTTTAAGCTGTCCCTCTGTCAAGGGTGTGTCCAAAAGCATTGAGACCCAGGGTTTTACTACAGCAGTTTGAAGCCGAATAGGGAGATTCCAGTGGGAAAGAATTAAAAACAAAAAAGAAAGGGGAAAAAAAGACAATTCAGCTACCAAAGCCTCCTCCCTACTCTCCTAAGAGCTCATCTCTGAAAAAGTCAGAGGATTCAAAATAATCATAAATACAAAATGCCAGCTGGGTATTTGGTCTGTACCATGTCAGCTCCTTCAAGGGAGCTACAGAAGATCCTACCTTTGTGGTGTCTCACCTCCTTTGCCTCCAACAGCAGCTGCTGCAAAGTCCATCACTGAAAACACCATCCTCCAACACTCTCTCCCTTAACACCAATCTTTCAAATAAAAGGAAGAAGGAGGTACAGGAGAATCCAGACACGTAAACAAGACTACCTCAATGTTTCTGGAGGATTGCATTAAACTTTCTTGCAAGTTATCCAGTATCTGAAACCCAGATCTTCTATCCACACTTATGATCTTTCCTAGTGTAAAACAAGACTGCAATGGAAGTATTTTTATTACTTGGTTAGTCTGAAAGCTGTCAAAATACCACCATACACTACAGCCTAAAACACTGCTTCTGTCTGAGTTTAAATGCATACAACAGAAAAAGCCACAAGCTTGACGAGTTGGGTTTTGTTGGGTATGTTTTGGGGTTTCTTTTTAAAAAAAACTATAACCACATGCTTAGAAACAGCTTTTCATCCTCCACATCTAAAAGCATAAGAGGATATTGCAAGACAACACAAAACCTGGCATAAAATTCTGTAACATCAACATATTGCCATTTACATAGCAGACACAAACTGAGAACTGCAAGAGCAGCATCTACATGATCCCCTCCTTCCTCAAGCAGCTTTTACTACATGGGGCAGATGCACAAGGCAGTTGTATATTCAGAAAAACACTGTTAACTCCATCTGACAACTCAGCTTTCTCCTCCTCCACTGATGACTTGACTATAATTATATTGAGGTACAGATGGATCATTTAATTTAATCAATGAATAACTAGAATTATAGAAAACATATTAGATTTCTCATTTTCTTTTCACGCCATCTTATTTAGACAGTGATTCATGGCAAACAATTTATCATCAGCCAGAAAAAGGGCATTTTTTTCCTTGTTCACACCACATGCTTATGCAGATCTCACTGAAAGAGAGGAAGCTGACCACATTTTGCTAGCAATAGCATTTCTCTCTGCTCTAGGTCTACATTCAGAATGGCAGAAGTATTGCTACCAGAGATTTTAGGCTTTTCAATATAAGCCTGGTTTAAAACATCACTGACAGCTCTACTACTTTGTGAAGGCACATATAAACTTATAATTTCATTCCTTTAGAGGTTTGGAATGCATAAGAGTTACTTTTCATGTACTTGGATATTTTGTCACTACTTATTACATTTGTCTGTTCAGTCAAATTATCAGAAGTGCATTTTCTACTTCTGCATTTGAGAAACCACATTGATACCAGTCAACTTGATTACAGGGCTGGGACTGATTTTGCACTATTGTTCTACATTTTCAGCTGGCATTCACCAGCGATGGAGACCCTGCTGGAAAAGAATCCCATCCTCCAGCCACCTGAATGGGATGAGCTTCCAGCACAATCTACTTGCTTGACAGGAAATTACCTCAAGAGCAACAGAGCTAAAAAGTTTATGCAAATATGATGCATCTCATATGTTAATTCATTAACATCTCCAAAAAAGAAAAGGTAAACAAGTAATAACAAGGTAATCAAAGTGACCCTTTACATTTGAGCAGGACAGGAATCAACCCAAAAAGGATGTAACCCAAAAGATAAAGCAACTTTCCCCCTAGCAATAGGATTAGGCAAGACAAGGACATCCATACTGAATTAAAATAACTTGGTGAGAGCATACACAGAAGAAGTCACCTAAGGCCACTCCAGGGGTCATAGCCTTGATTGGAACATTCAACTATTATAATGCCTGTTCCTTGCCTATAAACCAGAGTAAGAAATTGTTCCACTTGGAACAAACAATCATTTCCCTATCTTTGTTCCATTTGGCAGAATTTTTAATAAAGCATGGTTACCTTTTTATGGCAGCAGCAGCTTTTTGTGACACTGGTAAAATTATAACTACAAACCAGTATTATGGTAATCTACTAACTCCTGCTTCTGTAGGCTTAATGCTATTGATGCCTGATGCACAGATAGAGCTGAAGGCAAATTTGAAACAGCTGTTAGAGCCACAGTTCCATACACTGAAGAGCCACATCTTGTCCAAGCACAAGAGACAGCTCTGGGCAGTTACAACCTAATGTCACAAAGGGACAGTAAACTGACACATGAATTGCCTCAAACACTTTGAAAGCTGTTGAGAACAGCACTTATTTTTTACCTCTGGTTGCCACAATTTAATTACAGTTTTTCACAACTTTTATACTCCCTTTATGCCTGGAAACAAAAGCAATAACCCCATACTGCAGCCAATAGCACAGACTCCAAGAGGCAGCACAGGAGGTCTCTTATGCAGGAAGAAGAGGTTCCATGGCTCTCAAAACCAATGCCTGAATTCTCATACACTTTATACAGCTGCACAAGTGTGAAATGAGGGAACAGCAGGTGATGGCAACCTTGAGGCTCTCAACAGAAAGGTCACATAAACAGACTCATGCAGCTACCAAGATGCTACTATCAGAAATGAAGATAAGTGCAAGAATCCACATTCTTCACTTGGTGGGGGGGAAAGATAGTAATTCTTATCAAGGGCTGTTTTCACATTCACTAGAAGGCAAATACTAACAAAATAAATGTGAAAACAGATCATTTCTTGCAGTCACTGCAACTCCACAAGAAAATGGGGGGAAGGAAGAGACAACACACAAAACAACACGGGACCCCTGAACAGCTGAAGCATGAAGTTTCAGCTAACACCTCTCAGCACTGCATTTAAAAACAGAAAAGGTACTGGCAATCTGAGCATTTACTACCAATGGTAGTAAATTAAGAGCAACGAAGCATCCTCATAATACTAGAGATGGCCTCTTTTGGGCTGCACTTGCAAGAACATTGTTCAGTAGTTTTACTGGAGTTGTTTCAGAGAACAGGAATGACTTTCTCACTATTCATGCACTTTGATAGTAAGAGCAAGGCACAATCCCTTTGGGGCTACAAAGCTGTTTCTATTTTCAAACCAAAGTAGCCAGTTGCTATCAGGGATTATTTCTTACATGCTTCACTGGAGGACTCAGATGTCCCTTGCAGATCAAAAAAAAAAAAAACAACAACCCCTATTTGCGATGAATTGAGACTTCTGTCCTTAGACATTCTGCTGTCCTGCCAAAAACATACTTTGCAGTTATTTGGTTTTCCTACACTGGCAGAGAAGGTAGTTAGAACACCATCAGCTGTTTCAGCCATTTGTTCTCTGCACACCTTTCTTCAGCTGCAGCCCTGTGAAGAGGGCTGGAGTGGACGTACCTGACAACCAAAACCCAACTCAGTTTCCTCCAAAGCTACACAGAAGGAGCCATGCTATACCCTCTTATCTTGAAGAGGTCTCATGGAGATCTACACCCAGTGCCCTGCCTTCTCCTGGAACCAGGGCTGCAGGCACCCTGCCTTCAAGAGAAGCACCTGGCAACAGTCCTGCAAAGCTCCAGCAGCCACCACTGAGATCAGCCCCTACCTAAACATGCCAGCACTGTGAGCAATGGAAAATCGGAGGCCTTCTAATGAAATCTCATTTCATTTCACAAACTTGAGATCCCTCTGCTACAAATTTTCACTGTCCAACACCATTGGTGAAGGAAACCCAGCTTTATTCTGAACTTGGTATAGCACCCAACCCAGGAACCAAGAAACACAGGCTAGCAGGAGGAGCAGCTTCCAGATATCTCTGCATTTTAACTAGAAAGCACCAAAACCTCACTGGAGCAAGCAGCTGTGGGATAACGGCAGAGATCTGTTTATGCCACTGTATGTAATGCCACCTGCATGGGCTTCAGTGTATTTCAGGGAATAATGTTAAGGAAACCACAATGCTGTTAACATGAACCTGTGCTGCCAACTGCAGCTCTAGGCTTCATCCCGCAGCACTGAACACCAATGAATGCGAAAAGCATCCCACCATAAGGGCAACTTCCACGATCTAAGACAAGCCTCAGACATTTCTGAAGAGGAACTTCACCCAGGAATTTCCTGAGATGGACCAGCTGGCATTTGTGCTCCAGTGGAGATGCACCTCATGCTGTTACTACAGGTGAAGCTGAAGTTGTCAAGTGAAGCCACCACTTGGATTACAAGGTTTCTAACCCAACCAAACAGCTCTTGGGAACTGCTGGCTAGGGAATAACGTGAGGAAATGAAAAGAAGTCTTTTGCTGCTAAAATAAAATACAAGCAAGAACTAACCACAATGAAACCAAGCTCATTCAAGAGAATGCAAGTCACAAAAACTGCATTCAAAGAAGGGTAAATTGAGCTTATTTCAAAACAAGGCGTGCCTGCATCAGGTATGTTGTCAACCTTATTAAAATACACTTCAACACAATTATAAATACAAGGCTAAATGGGGACTTCCAGGTCTCAAATCAGTAACTAAACAACAAAAATGTTTTAAAAAACAGTGATGTGTCAGAGCTCACTGTTCCTAAACAAATCTCATTCTTCCACTGAGCTACTCAAAACAAAGTAATAGCTTTTAAGGCAGTTATTTCAAGCTAAGGTCAAGCTGTCAAGCTTTAAGGGGATGTTTTAATAGGAAAATAAGTGGCAATTAAAAAGGAATATTGGTTTTAAGTTTCTTTTACTATTTAGGATTGTTCAAAATTTGGAAAACAACATAGCAAACACTACTGATCCATGCAACAAGTTTGAATACAGTTTTTCTCTAAAGCTATCCTTCAGGAAAAAAAGCCTGTTTTTTCCTCTTCAATTACATTTATTGAGCCCCACAGAATAGGCCACTTAAAAGTTTTTAAAAACACATTACAGGACTGAATAAGACAGACCAAAAAAGGGCATTATTAGAGATGTAGACTGCTGCGGCAGTGATTGTATCAAGGAGCTGAAAAAGAGTGCTAAAGAGGCACAAAGTGTTAATGAAACACTGTGAAAGACAGTAACTTAACTGCAACATGATTTACATAATCCTTCTAATATGAAGGGGCTCTAATGTTTTCAGATGAAGTAGGGTCTGTAATGCATGCAGGAGAACGACTCACTCCCTATGAACATCACTCAAACTTGAGTTTTCCTAGACGTCTACTGCAAATTTCTGTAGTGGAGGTGAAGAAAAAAGGACAACAGCCCAGTTTGGAGGAAACATCTAGCTGTGCTTTTCACTGTTTCAGGAATGAAGCTACAACAGTGATCCAGAGGCTACACCAAGTTACCTCATCACAGGCTCTCAATAATGATCTCTAACTTCTATTTTTAATTGCAATTGACTTCAGACAACAGATCTTTCGTGAAGTCAAAAAGATTGCCTGTTTTAGATTTTTCTTGGGAAAAACACCTGTGATTGTTCTCATATTTCCCAGATAAGCAGGGCAGAGGGCTCATCTACACTATATGGGGTCAAGATAAGTCATTCAGCATCTACACTACACCCACAGAACATTTTACTCCACACAACAAATGATTCCAACCTTTGGAAGTTGATTCTAGCTGATATAAGAAGAATTCAGCAATGTCCAACCCACAATCAAGCATTGCTACTGCAGCAACCAGCAATCCAGGCCCTCAATCAATTAATTCCATTCACATTTTGTTTCACAAACTAAATAATTATGTATCTCAGAAATCACCCTCTGTGCTCTTCCCTTTTGTTCCAAGGAAGCTTCTAAACTAATGGGTGTTTATAGCAATGCCTCAGGACCAGTGACTAGCATGTAGATATTGCAGAGTCACAATGAAATGTCAGATTTTGAATTCCAATGAAAGACACCTTGTTTTGCCCATGGATATGGAAATCATTAATTTCCATGTCAGGAGAAAAATTCAAAGGGCATAATCCCGAAATTATTTCATGCTACAACAGAACACAGTCTATACACAATGTTATACCTGTTAAGTTCTTTAAAGATGTTAATGGCATCTTTGCCAACTGTACAAACTGCACTGCACATTCATGTAGACTCTGGACTACAGCTTTCAAGGCTGATGTCTGACATCTCACCCTTCAAAGCCAGTGACCAGATTTCCTCACAGACATCACTGTGAGGCTGACAGCACAGTCCCACCAGCATTAACATTTCCCAGACTGTCTGGGTTGCTGTGAGCAGTGTTTTAAACAACCACCAGGTACACACTAACAGCTCGAGGGGTTTACAATCCCAGCAAAGGCTGCTGCCTCCAGTAACTCCAACCCTTCTCTGCCTAAGCACCTTTCTGTGCTAACAGCAGGCACCAGCCTCTGAGATACCCAGTACAGACACAGGCTTTCCAAGTGTAGAGAGCCAGGATTGGGATGATGCTATCTCTTCTAGGCAGGATGGAGCAGACTCTGGTACCCTACTGCTTAAGAGTCTGGAATGGACACCACGCATCTTTCTCAAGAGTGTAAACAAAGTCCCCTTTCCGTCCCTTTCTCCAGGAACTACACAGAAAGTGCTAAAACTGCAAAAATCTGAAGCCAAGTTTCACACACTGCTCAGCCAACAAGTCTTATCCAAGCTGTTGGAGACTAGCTGCTCACCAATGCAGTTCAGTGCCCAGATGGATCTCTGTTTAACAGTCTAGCAACTGGGACCCACAGTTTTCACATTTTCTGATGCCTTTTCACAGACTACAGGCCCACAGTTCAGCATTAAAAGAGTTCTCCTCGACTGCACATACAGTTGAGCTTCTTTCCTTGAGAATACATTTATATCTACACAATTTTACAGTTCTAGTAGAACTCTTAAGCAAAAGTATAACTGTACCAGTTGCAAGGGTAGTCTACTTTTTTTTTTTTTTTTTGGTAACAAGCAATAGATGTCCATTCCACCCATCTAAAGAAAATCTGGACATTGCATTGGTACTTGGAGGGGATGCAAACAACCAATAGGTTTTCTGGGCATAGTTACAAGATGGCACTACTGTTTCTATTCGGATTCAGAGTGTATCTATTACACTTGAATCCCAAGAGGTGCTGTTTTTGTTGTGTGTAGGCATCAGGGATTCCCAGCCAACACTGTCTACCACAAGGCAGAGCCTTATTTGATATTGTGACAGCATCTAGCTCTTGTCCTTAGGCCACACCTTTCAGCAACTGGGATCATTTCCCACCAGCATTTCCCCATCGCATCTTTGTGGTTTGCAACTTTGCACCTTGAGGCTTGGTTGCCTTCCTATCTGAGTAATCAGACAGTTCTAGGATTGTCTACAGATAAGATGATCTGACTTGAGCATTCTCCAGGACCCAAATTACCTCATACAGGAGCTTCAAATATTTGCTGGGGACTCAGCTGATGGCAGTGAAATAGTACCTCAAAAGAGCAAAGCAACACTTCCTTACTCTCAAGACAATTCCTACTACACTGAAAGAAGCATTGAGCCTCTACACCACATCCTCTTGCGTACTTGTAGTATTCACTGGAGTGAAAGTCTCCAAATAGCAAGTTATATGCTTGGCATGCTGCAGCCATATATATACAGCAGGCAGCTTTCTAAGGACCAGAAGGTATCCCAACACCCTGCACTTACCATTTCTGTAACAGCCATTCAGCTGGTACAGAGCAATCTGAAGCTGAAATGTTGAACCACAAATCTTAACTTTAAACCAAGAGTTGCTGAAAACATCATCGGTGTCTCGGCAGTGTTTTATCAAAGGACAAGATCAGTCCCCTTTAAATCCCTGTCTACTTTAAGTAAGGAGAGAGTCAAGTCAGTCAATTCTGATTAATTTTACAATGGGACATTTGTTTCCTCATTGCTCACTTGGGGACCAGAAGAAAGTTGAATTCCACTTCTGAAAGTGCAAATTCACTCCTTGGCTGGACGGTTTTCTCTTGAAAACAAGGGATCAACACCGAATTTTAACACTCATCATCACCTTGCCCTAAGTGTGATGGAACAAACAAAAATTATTGCAGAAGACAGCAAAATATTCATGGGAAGTACAAACTTCTGTCTACACAGATATTGTGGAAACTGTCACCAGAACTGTGTGATATTTGTCAAGTGCCTAGTATGCAAGCCATGTATAAAGGTGTTCTGAGTGCACTTACCCCCTTCAACAGAGAGCACTGGCTGCCCCACTGAGATGCTGGTAATGCAGCACCCATCAGTCAGCTGGACCTGGCTTCCAGGGCTCCAAGGTGGCAACTGCCACTGGGCAAGCTGCCAGGGAAAGTCTTTAGCTGCTCTGCCAACCAGGGCATGCTGTTTCACCCAGTTGTTAATCTGGCCTGGACATCCACCCAAGGACCTCTGATTTCCCAGGCAACTCCTAGGTGCAGCCAATACTAATGAAATCATCTCCTCTGCCTCCATCAAACTGGAAGTGTGCACTGGCAGAAGTCTGAAAACACAAGCTATGAAAATTAAGTGTTACCTACCATCAGACTGTTCTTACAGCACAGTAAGATCACTGAGCTGCACCAGTTCTCCAGCCTTAACAGACCCTAGATTTGCTCATTAGCAACACAGATTTTCCATCTATTGCCGTTTTACCCCACTTCAGTTGCAAGCAGAGACTATTTCCTCAAGACACTGGTGGAAAAGATCTGTCAGTGGACTTTGTTCTACAGGTGATCCAGATGGCAGAGCAGACCTTAATCCTGACAATTTGAATAGTAAGACACTTAAAAACATCTATGGTGATATTTTCAATTTTGCAAATTATACCTGGTTTTCTTCTGACATTATTTCAGAAAAGTAGCTTCATGCAAAGAGAATTCTAAAAAAAGTATTTGCCTTTTGCTTTTGTCTAAATGGGTAAGGCTGTACTAATTATTCATCTTTGATAGTTATCAGAAGTATTGCAATTGACATCAAAATTCGCATACACATATATCTGTAAATACAATCCTGCCCACCAGGCACAGCACAGACTCCAGTCAAGTGGCATAACTAATACCTGGTTCTCTAAAATGACTTAAACCTGGTATGGTAACTACTCAAAATAATAACACGAGCTTACCTAGATTTTATTAGCATCTTTGGGAAAAAGAATACTGTAACATAATTAGTGTTTCTTCCAGCTGTCACTTGTGTGTGGATGATGCTGTTCTTACTGCTACAAGCTGAAAGGTCCTTTACAGACTGCAAAAACAACACAAGTCAGGCTCATGTTCTCCCTCTTCTAAGGATTAAAAAAAGTTTACTATTCACCAAACTGTATCTGTAATTCTTTGCAATACACGACTGTAAAATCTAAACAGCATTTAACATTAATTTTACTTAGCATCATATTTCCGTGCTTCAGTATTCAGAATGCATCGGGTTTTTTTTCTGTGTGTTGGAAAACCATAAATATAGACATTAACTTTACATCTTCTGCCAAGATTTAAATCTTAATTCCCGCATGGCTGTGCATTTAATCATATGAAGGCATTATTTTGCTAGACACACTCAGTCCTGAAAGCAAAATCAAGTCCTACAGTGCAGCTGAAATTTCAGCTGGTTACAGCACAAAACATTTCCTCACTATTATCTAAGTTTGACTTAGCTCTTCAAGCCCACCAAAGCTTTGTTCACCCTTCCTGAGGAAAAGAAAAAAAAAGTTGATCAGTGTCACCTCAAGTGAAGAGAGAAGTTTATAGAGAATCCATCCCCAGAAGCCTGGTAAACAGAGGCCATTATTGGGATACAAAAAGTTACAAGCGCCGATTATTTAGCCCCTACTGGTCTAAGCACAAGGACTATGCTCAGACTTCATAGGATTATCAACATCTAGAAACTGCACACTTTAAAGGAATTTCTACGGTTTTCTGCCTGTTGAAACAAGAAATCTTTAGATAGCCTACTCCTACTCAAACATAATATGAATTCAGAAGTATTTTAAAATCAGCCTTTCCTCCTATTCTAAAGCAACGGTTCGGATACAAGTATGAAAATATCACATTACTCATATGGTTTTACCACTGAAAAACAACAACAAGGTCATGACAAGGGAGATTCACAGCACTCTGCATGCAAGAAGGTCAGCTTCGAAAGTAGAAGGCAGCAGCATCCAGGTGTTTATCAGCCCTTCCTCTTCAGGTTACCTACCTTAGATCCTACAGACAATTAGGAGAAACTCGACAAGACCAGGCTCCATACCAGCCCACTGCAGTTTTGGAATACCCACACCTTGCCCTCCTTCCCACCCACAGGAGTCTGTATGCTGCCTGCCTGCTTCATGCCACACAGCCCAGCCACCTGACACACACAGTGGCTATGCTTTCTAAAGTTACCCACTACCAGCCTAGATAAGCTGCAGGCAGTGGACACACACACAAAACATCCAAGCAGAGACAGACAACTGAGCTGCAAACAGAAACCAAAAAGCTGTACTTGCTGCTGTTCCACCACACCTCTCTAAGTCATGTGCAAAGGAAACCTTACAGGGAGACCATGCCTTGCACACATCACTAGTGAAATTACAGCACTCTCAGGGCAACTCCTCTTTGCTGACACCGTGCTTGCTCAGGCCCACTGGTGTTGGCAGTAATGGAAAGCATAAAACAGAAATACACACAGCAGAGGCAACCTATGCTACAGTGGAGAGTGATGGCAGCTGCTGCTACAGCCCTGTAGCCAGCAGCAGTGGCATGAGGTAAGGTTTTCAAAGAGTTTTCCTGCCCTAAGCAGATTGAAGGTAGCAATGGAGGATCCCTGGCATCCGGTTCAGTTCTGTATTTTGTCATCCCATCAGCAGAGAAGCAGATTTATCTACTAATTGTTCTTTCAATACCTGCTTGTAATGAGCATTCCAGGGCTAGAGATAGACTGAAAGTACAGACACAGAAGTGACAAAAACCTAAGGTCAAGAAAAGTTAACAAAACCCAGAAACAACATTCTTTTTGTTGTTTTTATGCTCTTTTTCTACCCTCCACTTCTCCAAAGTAGTGTGGGGCCCAAAGACACTAAGGTGAACTAAAGACATTTGTCACAGCCCTTGTCCCTCCTTCCCCTTCCCAATCATTTCCTCCTTTTTAATAGCACAGCCCATCCATTTCTCCCCCCCATTAAGCTCAGGTTAACCAAGGACACAATTTCTTGTTAAGCAGATGGTCCATGACATGAGACTTTTGCAGGTTTGTACACATCAGCACAGGCCACACGGAGCTCAGGACTGAGGCAGCACTGCACTCTGCAGACACAGACTGCTACGTGAAAAGCTTTCTGAAATGCTGCTAGCCCTCTTGCTCTTGTCAACAAAGCGGGCAACCGAGGAAAAGTCCCTTTGGTAGATCAAATTCCCTTCATTTGGGGGGACACAGCCCAACCATTGAGTCTAAGAGCTGATGGTATGCACAGACAAAGAAGACCAAACCCAAACCCTGAAGTCAGACCAGATGGAGTCCTACTGAGTGCTAAAGCCTTCAGTGGTGGTCAGCCAGGCATGGACTGGAGCAAGAGGATGGCCTTGGGTACCAGCAGCACTGCTCTGACAGCTGGCTGCTCCGCTGACAACCAGCACCGGGTAGAAGAAATCATAGGAAAGTGATGAAAATCATGAGCAAGTCTGAGTACTTCAAGACCAAGAGAACTTGTGAAGCTCAGTGGTCCTTCCTGAGCAACCAGACAAAAAGAGGTGCTTGGCAGATGGGCAGTCTGTGCTCAGAGACATGAGGAGTCAGTCATTATCCAGTCATCTGCTTTCCCCAACTCCTGGCTTTATTCTGAGCAACAGGAAGGGGGAGGTAGAGATGGAAGAGAAAGAACAAATCGTAAATCCCAGATTTCCATGAACCTTTGCTGCCCTCCAAGTCACAGAGGCAAACACATCTCTGCTGGTGCCTTCCCTCCTCAGACCGCAGTGCCGTGGAAGCAATGCCCACTCTGGGGCACGAGCAGCTCATGAGTAACGCAGCATGACCAGTAAGGGCAGTGCCGTCCAGCCTTCCTCAGAACAAGCCACCTCAAATCCTTCCCTTTGAAACTCAAGGGAAGAGTGTTTCCTGTATGCATTTTTCTTAACAGGAGCCATAAAATATGAATGCCATGATTTTAAACCAAAGTGCTTTCTCCCTTCTGTATTTTATCCTGTATGGCCAGATTTGACAGTTTATTTGAAATAAAAAAAAAAACTTTTCAAGCCTAGGAATTTGGTGGTTTAATCCACTTCCTTTTTTAAATGCTGATAGCACTTGTAGCTTTAATGCTATTCATCTTGCATTTTTTATTATTAATTAAAAATTGAATCCACCTAGAAAACAGAGGTAAAATACTAACACTTTTCCAAGACAGAATGCATTCTTATATAACCTTGCAACAATTACATAGACAAGTTTCCCTGAAACATTGATCCATTTGAAATCTGACGTCTAGTTTCTTCTGAAGCACTCAAGTCCATACAGTTATTTTTATTTACAATGCTGCAGAGTACCAGCATCTCTGAACTTCTGTTACAAAGACTGCATTATCCCAGGAGCAAGGAAAACAAGCTGATGCAACTGAAGGGTAATACTACTTTTGTGACATCTGCGTCCTACCACAACACAAGTCAGATGACATTCAACAGTATACCTGGATGCAATCAAACTTAAGCCACTACAAAAACCTGTAAGTTTTGCTAACTTGTAGTTCCCAAACCACAGACAACTCACATGAGCATCCACTTTCACAGAAATGTGTTTAACTGAATGTCAATATATTCCAGAAAACCAAAATATTAGCTACAAAACCCGAAAACCTGGGAAGCCCTGCTACAAGTAGTTAATATATTTCCATTATGGTTCATTTCAGAGGAAAGTTGGCAAGCACTTAAACTCATCCTTGACTGCTGACTACCCAGACATTACAGCATCATGAGTGCTGGGAAATCTACAGTGAAACTGACTGACTAAAGACTTTTTTAATTAGCATCATATATTTCCTTGGGAGGTGCATGTCTTTGATAAAGACATTGGGATTAAAAAAAAAAAGAGAAAAGAAGAAAAAAGCAAATACACACTACCAGCACAGGGATTACTGTAAAGCCAGTCATCCTTTTCAGCAATATCCAACCTGAAAGTAATTGCAACAGATGCTCCAACAACACAACTGTCCTGGCAGGAAATAATTACAGCATGAAACAGCAATGAAGACATATCTTGGGGTCTCCGCAGAGCAAAACCAAAACCAGTGGAAACAAAGTCACTTTTTTTTTTTTTTTAAAGCACTTAAATACAGCCCAAAAGGGAGAAGTGGGAAGTTCAGAACCAACAGCACCTTCTTCCTCTTAAGAGAAAGTGCAGGTGGAAGCCCTGGCTAATCCTCTGTTCCTATCCAAAGTATTAAGATGTCTGTACCAGCACTGTGCAATTCCTACATTAATATTTTCACTGCTGCTATAGGAAGCACATCTGTAAGGGCAGTATCTCTCTGAACCCTTATGTTTCCCACAGAGGGTTTATAGAAAAAAAAGGTTTTAAGGAGCAACACGTAATGAACTTTCAACTCTGCCCTCCTTAGGCACGGCAGTATTTTGTTCCATGAGCAGTCGCATCGGCCTGGTTGTGCCAGTGACAAGAATTCCCGCGGGAGCGCCCGGCGGAGGGGAGTGCGGGCAGCCCGACCCGCTCCGTAAGGTAGGGAGGGAATCGCTGTGCAGTCGCCAACCCACGCTCACAGCCCCTCCCCGAGGTACTCCTTCATCCAAGTTCCACTACAGCCTCCAGCAGTCTTGTTCAAGTCACATATAAGGGTAACTTGGCCGCTGAGTTTTTGGTTACTTCTGCTGCTCTTCGTGCTATCCAGCGAAGTAAGAAGTTGCCTTTATCCAGAGGCTTCCAGATCCATCCTGCAGACAGGCTGTAAGCATCCCCAGCGCTACCCGACCGAACCCAGTCACGCCGCCAATGCCCTGCAAGGCACACGCACACGCCGGCTCACAGAAGTTTGGGGCAGACAACCGGCCCGAAACACACACCGCCACCACCATCGCCACCACCCCCGCCGCCCTGCCCGTCCTTCGCCACGGCTCGCCTCCAGCAGCAAGGGCAGCGCGGCGGGCTCCGTCCTGCCCACCGGCCGCCGGCAGCGACGACCGCCACACGCCGGGTAAGTCGCGACACGGGACGTGCCCGCAGCTGGGGCAGCCCGGGAGGGATCACTCACCTGGGGGCAGCTGCAAGTTGGCCGGCAACTGGAGGGTGGCCGTGGGCGGCCCCTTGGGCGCCACCGGCCGCGGGACGCTGNCGGCCGCGTCGCGCAGAGCCCCGCGGCGCCCCGCAGCATCGCGGGCGGGGGGCGCTCAGGCGGTGGCCCGGCCGGCGGCTCGCCCGCAGAAACACATGGCAGCGCCGCTCCTCCGGCTCCCGGGCGCCGCGCACGTGGGCCTGGCCGGCCCGGCCTCCCCTGCCGGCGGCGGGAGCGAGGGAGGGAGGGGAAGGGAGGAGGGAAGAAGGGCGGTCCAACGCCGCCAGCGCGTCCTACTGCGGCGGCGCCCAGCCCGGCCCCACCGCCTCTTGGAGCCCGCCCGTGTTTATGGAGCCATGCGGACTCCAGCGCCCGTGCCGCGTTGAATTTGACGGCAGCAGAGAGAGTCCGGGCGGCCGGAGGGGGACGCGCCCGCAGCCCCGGGATGGCGGTGAGGCGGGGGGGGCACGGCAGAGCCGCGGAGCTGCTCCTCCCGCCTGCCGGCCTCCGGCCCGCCCACCTGCGCCACACCGCCCCCGGCTCTACCTGGGCTGCAGGTGGCCTTGGGGCTCCCGGTCAAAACAAGAGCAGCCCGGCGAGTGTGAGAGTTCGTCGTGTCGTGACGGGAACTTGCTGACAGGCCGAGACGGCGAAAGCAGCACGGATCTGTGAGGATGAAGGGGACAACGCTGTCCCGTTTGACCTTCATGCCCGGAGCTCCACTTGAAGAAAGGCTGAGGGAGGACGTAGAACTCGGTCCCCCTTGTAAAGCAAGTGTGGTCCTGACAGAATACACACAACGCAGCTCGAAAAACAAATTCTAGAATGTAATGGAAAGTTTTGCACGTGTGATAGGGAACTCAGTATGACCTTCAGTAATCCTGCTTTGAGGTCGTTGTATATCACAGCCAAGTCTGGGTTTAATTTCAATACATTCTGAAGCATGTTGATGTACGTGCTTTATTTTATGCATAAAACTTAAGGGATATTGCTTATAACTACCCAAATTGAGCACAACATAAGCAATTACAAAATACAGGGCGTGTTGTATGGTTCATTAAAGTGGTACAAAAAGCTCAAGAGTCCAAAAAAATATTAGGAGAAAAAAAAATTACTCTTGTATTAAACTTCTCTTGCAATTATGTTTTTCAGATAGAAATGCAGACAAGAAACGGCCTCTTTTTGGCCATTTCGAGTAACAACTTTGCTTGATTCCACAGCGTCAGTGCTTTATATTGCTGTCAGCAGCAACAGAAACAGAAGAGAAATTGCTCACCTCTTGCCATGCCTACTCTATTCCAGAACAAATCAGCCCAAAATCTCAAAGAGGTGGCAGCAGCAATGGTCACAGTCTCGAAGTGTCAGAAGCTAGGAAGATGGTGAAAAAGAAGAGGTGGTAACAAGAGAGAGCATCCTCTGTACCTTATACAGCTCTGCCAAGTCTGACTAAATTACATCACTTCTTATGCATATAAATCTGAGTTACACACATAAAGTAACAACCAGGGTACAGTGAGTTACTTCCTACATATCAAAGGATGCACAGAGACCAGGAGAGAGGGTTGCTTCAGTTTCAGCAAAGACCAGCAGTGACTGATGGCTGAAGAGAAGAGGATGCAAAGCAAGGCATCATGTTTATTATTCTGGGACTTCAGGAGGAATGAAGCTGACTTCTTACTTAAAGCCAAGTTTTTTTCTTCTTGCAGCCATTGAACATTAGAGGGAATCTCTGAGACCCCCATGCAAATGCTCAGGAGTGAAAGGATATCTGAAAGAGGCAAAAAGAAACAGCTAAAGACAACAGAAGTGTATGCACCAAAGCTGCAAAGCACAGCAGTGTGTGAAAATAGGAAGTAGAAAATACAGCATAGTGAGAGAAAGAAATACACTAATCAAGCAGCAAAGGAAGCAATATGAAATGTATTACAAGAAAAGGCATAGCCCAATTACAATAAAGAGGAAAAAAAAAACATATCCAGAAGATTTAGAAATATGCATATCTTTAAAAAAATTAAAAGTTAAAGTGCCATAAGTGTCTTCTCCAAACAAAGCAGAGGCACCCATCATAGTATGAAATTGCACAGGAAATAAAAGGAAGAGTCCTTTTCTGACACTGGAAACATGTGTTATCATAAAGGCCCAGTACACACTCTTTATTAGCAAAGCTAAGGGAAATACAAAAAGTCATCAGAATAAAAAGGAACAAAGAATCTGGAACTTGAAAGCTGTTTTCATAACTGAAGAGGTTACAGCACATGTAAGGAAGTTACTTTTGTCATTACCTGGAGTTTTAGGGTTTCTAAAAATCACTATTCTCTTGTGTAAAAAAAACCCAAAAAACAACAAACCCCCCCCCCCCCCCCAGAAAAACTCTGAATTAAGTAATTACTTTTGTCTACACTCTTTTTTACCCTGAGACCTTGTTTGGGGGATACTGCTAAACATGGTAACTGCTTTTCAGTCAGCTGAAGGTGCATCTAACCATGTAACTGTTCCTTCCACGAACACCCAGCCTTGGCAAACTGACCTGTTCTACTGCTTCAAATAACCCACGAATGCATGCATCTGACATTCATATGTAAGTCTCTTCTTTACCTTCCAGGCACAGGAAAGCATTATAGGAAACAGCAGCTCAGATTTCCTTTCCAGGAGCTATTAGGTTAGATAGATACTGCCTGTAGCTTGCTCTGCATAACCTGTTTCCAGCAAGCTGAGACCTTCACAGCGTGCGTTGAATCAGTCTGTGCTGTTCTAAGATTTCTGGAGGCTTTCAAGTAGCATATTTAAAACAAACCACCCTCCATAAAGCCACTCGCCCTCCAAAACTTCTGTCCACACGGCAGGTTTTAACTCTTCCAAAGATGGACCTTATTAAGTCCTTAGGTCTTAAGCCAGTTTCACATACAACAATGGTTTCAGCTTCCTATAATCCTATAGATCTATCTAGTATGCTTCAAGGGTTTTTAATCTGTCCATGATTCTTTTTACAGAAGTTTTATATTGTCTTAGTTGGAAATTCAGGAATAGAATACATGAGCAAAAACACTAAGTAATGGGAGTCAAAGTTGTAAATGTGTATCTATTTACTAATGGAAACCAAGTAAAATCACAGATGGCTATTTAATACCAGCTGTAAACACATCTGCATTTTGGTTGCAATTTCAGTAGATTATTTTAGTTTGATTGTTTATAGTCAGAGATACAGTCTGCCCTGTTTTTTGTCTTGACTGATGATCTTTTTATGGAGGTGCCTCTTTCGGATATTCAGGTCACAATGTATATACAGATTTGCATAAGTCAAAGCCATTGTTCCATGAGGTACAATACCCTGCAGCTTCAAAACCTTACAAAACATTCAGAAGTACAACAGGAGGGTATAATAAAAGAATTGGGCATATGCTTTTATACTGTTATATGACATAAAACTTGGTTTACTATACTGAGCCACTAATAGCAAGAGAGCTAACAGTGAGGCATGTGAAGTCCCAGCAGAGGAATTCCTGCCTGGCTGTGCACCTGCAGTGCCAGCTGATTTGAGGAACCCTAAGCTACATCACAGAGTCATAGAAACATTTATGTTGGATAAGACCACCAAGATCATCAAGTCCAACCATTACCCTGCACTACCAAGTCCATCACTAAACCTTGTCCCTCAGTACCACACATGCAGATCATTTCAATACCTCCAGGGATTGTAACTTAACCACTTCCCTGGGCAGTTCCAATGCTCAGCAGCCCTTTCAGTGAAGGAATTTTTCCTAATCTCCAATCTAAGCTTCCCCTGGCACAATCTGAGGCCATTTCCTCTTGTCCTATCACTTGTTACTTGGGAGACCAACTCCCACCTGGCTACAGCCTCCTTTCCAGTAGTTGTAGTGAGTAATAAGGGCATCCCTCAGCATCCTCTTCTCCTAGCACCTCCCATAGCCATTCCCCAAACAACTTGTGCTCCAGACCCTTCCCCAGCTCTGTTGCCCTTCTCTGGACACGCTCCAACACTTCCATGTCCTTCTTGCTGTGAGGGGCCCAGAACCAAACACAGGATTTGAGGTGCAGCCTCACCAGTCGCAAGTACAGGGGGACAATCACTGTCCTGGTCCTGCTGGCCACACTACTCCTGATACAGGCCAGGGTGCCATTGGCCTTCTTGGCCACCTGGGCACAGCTGGCTCATGTTCAGCTGGAAGAGACCTGGTGAGGTGGGAAGGTCTGAAATGCACCTCACAAGCTTGGCTCTAAACAAAATGAACAAAGGAGAAAGAAGGGAGGAATGGACACAAGCAGTAGCCACGAGGAGCTGAAAATATACAGTAACAGGAAACAGATACAGTAAAAATGCCTCTACAAAAGAGATCCACAGTATTAAAGCTTAGCCATTGGGCACAAATATATTCTCAACTGAATACAGAATAAAAGCAATTGATTTCAGACTTAATATGTTAAGAATTACAGAACTATACATACTATGAAATTTTACTAGATACTAATGGCTATCCAGTAAAACTCACTAAAAGAAAATAGTTTTATCACTGACACTGCAGTGGCCTATAATAATACAGCATTATGTAAAGTGATGTTGCTATTTTATTTATTTATTGATACTGCTCATGAAAAATGTACAGTATTGCAACACTTAGTAAATGAAACAGAACACAAATAAGATCTTTACTGGACTCATAGTACCACTGAGCAGTAATTAGCCTATTTGCAAAAATTACAATAAAAAAGGAGGAAAAAAGAGGTTCTGATAGATTTTACATATCCTGTACCACCACTAACCCAGGCCAATCAGCTTCTGGAAAACACGTCAGTAATTTTTTGTGGCAAATATATGTGCGAGGGAAAAAAAGCCTCTTTTTACATGGCTCAAGCATATTGGAAGTAGCACAACTCTAGCTCCATCATGTTTCAGGAAAAGTACAAAACTCAGCTTAGAAACAAGTTCATTCAGCAACTCTCTGCACTGTGGACAATTACTGCCTCTTAGAGCTTCAAAAATATTATGCTGTCATAATTGTTCTGTTACTTAGTAGTTTTCCCTTCTCTGCTTCTGTAGCTTGCATTTCAGTATTTCTGGCATTAAAAATCTGAGTAAAACAAAATTATTAATGCCATGAATTTCCAACAGTGATGCTCCAATCTATTTTTCCTTTATCCTCACAGTATCACATTGTAGAAAACTGTTGCTGGAGTGGTGTGTTAAATTTCCACCTCCCTGTGCTTGCATATCGTCTTAGATTAAGCAGGTGCATGTTTTTTAGCTGAACTGCTGGTCTTCCACTGGGAATTCATAATTTGATTCACCCTTAATACACAAAGAGCATAAAAGCATAGAAAGCTAATGATTTCTGAACCTGGAACTGCAATCTTGTTTCCTTGTTTTCATTCCATGGATAATTTAAAGAAACTGGTTTACTTGATCAAAAAGTGCCTGCAAAGAATACCTGGATTTATCTTTTTTTCCTTTTGGTCATTAATAAAAAGATTGAGATTTTTTCCCCTTCCTTTTCCTTCCTTCACACTGTTCTCCTATTTCAGGGGGGAAAAGGGGTATTTTAAACTTTCAACAAAAACTGAAAAATTAGTCTAATTTCAAAAGCATTAATGCAAAGCAAATAGTTTGCCCTATTTAAACATTTGGGAAAATGCATTTACATGTTATTCCCTCTCCTATTTTTTCTGTGCTGTTTCCAAAACATCCAAGTCACAGTCACTTACTGTACTATCATACTGGGAGAGAGGAAATACGTACTGAATTTCAAAGTACACACTCATTAAAATTTGTTATTCAAGCTGAATACCTAGAGACAGGCAATACCCTATGGTGCTCCCTCACCCTCATTGTAAAAAAAAATAAAAACTATTTTTAAAAGTCTGTTGTTCAACATAACTTCCTGTGTTTCAGTTTGAGCCCATTAGCTCCGGTCTTGTCACTGAACACCACTGGCGCTGTCCTCTTTGTACCCTCCCATCAGATATTTATCAACATTGACTTTATCTCCCTGAGCCTTCTCTTCTCCAGGCTGAGCAGTCCCAACACTCTCAACCTTTCCTCATAGGTGATGTGCTCCACTCCTTTCATCATCCTTGGGGCCCTTTGCTGGACTCTCTCCAGTACATCCATGTCTCTCTTGTACTGGGGAGCCCAGAACACAACACAGCACTCCAGGTGTGGCCTCACCAGTGCTGAGCAGAGAGGAAAGTTTGTTTTCCTTTAACCTGCTGGCAGTACTTCATAAAGGTGTATTACAATAACTATTACGAAAAATGAGAATATTGCATTCTGGTAATATATTAATGCAAAGTTTTTTATACACTATATAGCCGTATCTTCCACTTGTGATGGAAACAGAAGCTATTAAGCTACAAAGGGACAACAATGTGTCAGAAACACTGTGGTAAGGATCACTACAGGATAAAACACTGCTATAATTTTAATCATTTTCAAAGACAATGATAATGTATTATACAACCCACACAAGTAGCATGTTGCCATACACCTTCCTACACTGCTTCCTGCATGAAATGTTCCCAACAGTGTCTTACACTATTATAAATCAGCAGCAACCATTATAGCTCCCAGCACTATCAATCTACAGAGACACTACAAAAGTCACCTAATATTGTACCACCAGATGTTAGGGGAGATTTCATACATCAAGTTGAAGGCACAGGTGTCACCTGGAATAATTTTTGTGAGAAGATATTGCATGCCATTTATATAATTGTTTTCTATAGAGTCATTAATACATACCTGGGATAGCTGATTTCTCCTCATTATAGCAAGTTCAATGTTTTTTCCAACAGATTTCACAGCATACAATGAAATCATTAAAACAAGTATATTTACCAAGTATTTTGCATCTTCATGAAGGAAAGAGGCACAGGCTTTCCTTGAAGCTTTTAGCATGCACTTAGTACTGGATGACTTCTTAGATAATTTGATGGTGTCCTTTGAGCTCCTGGAGCAACTTCGGGGTATTTCTGTTCCAAAAACTCTTACCCAGTTTTAACATTGCCACCAATTGCAGATGACAGAAAGAAGTTGCCAGTCTCACCAAAGACACATGAACTTACCTGCTTAAATTGATCTTATAAAGGCTCATGTCCATTTTGCAAAGGGACTCCCTCCCAGTCACTATGCCACATGCAGTGCACAACTTTTTTGTCTGCCAGGTCAACCATTTCTCCTTGCAGATTGTAGTTAGACTCTGCCAATGTTCCAGTACTTCATCTTAGGATATCTAGGAACATAAATACATGAGAGCAGCAGTTCTCAATTATTTTTATGCCACGTCTCTTTCTTTACAACTTTTTCTAGCAACTCTTGTTTGCCAAAACCTCTTCTGATCAACAACTATGGAAAGCACAAAAAACTTCAATCCTTTTAACACTGTGAGCAACAATTGAAGGAATTCAAATTCTGTCCATGGTAGAAGCATTCCGAGTAAGCTGGGATGTAGACTATTTCCCATGTAGATTTATATTCAGCATTTTAGGAATGCCATGGCTGAATTAGGCAGGGTATTTTGCAAAAAAACCAAGAAGCTCCATTTGAAAGAACTGCCAAAGTTTGGTACATACTTCTTTACGTCAGAGAAGAAAAAAAAAGGCATGCACAGGGTTTCTCTCAAATGGAATTCCAAACTTTTTCCAATTTCACTGACATCTAAATCACTATCAACTTCCTAGTGAATTGAAGATAGTCCACATGGTCTCATGTGCAAGACTTCTAGTGCTGTGTTTCTTTTCTACATTATCTAGAAAATAATATTTGTAGTGGTTCAATGATTATCTTTCCCTCCCTGAAGGGTAATAATAAAAAAATTATTCTAATGTAATACCACAAAAAAAAACCCCAGTAGCATTTGTTCATTTAGAGGAGATGAAGAAGGTGGGCAGAAGCTTCACCTTGGTTTACTGAAGAGCTGATTATGACCATTTTCACCTGTGCCATGACTTTGTCAATAAATGGTATCCCTGGTGGTCCAATTACCAACACACATTCATCAGTCCTCAAGACAAGGATCATCCATCAGTGTTTTCTTGAAATTAAAATGAGAATGGCAAGAAAGGTGTTCTGCACTGTTTATACTGAAAAAAAAAGTATATTCAGAGGATGGAAAAACCACAGGGGGGCAAGGGCTTACTCTCTTTTGGGAATCAAGCTGAGAATGTGAACAGTAATTAACTACACTCTTGAGGCAAAAACTAGGGAATAAGAGGCAAGTGCAGGCAGGTCCCAGGAGGACAGGAAGCCAGGAAGGTATGATGGGCACATCAGAATATAGAACAGAAGACTGTGAAGTTAGACACCACCACTTGTATTGGTAACTCTGCTACTCTATGCTCACCTTGGGAAAAATAAAACCACACAAACAAACATTAAATACTTAAGAAAAGAGAAAAGAAGGAATTAGGACTCATTACCTTTTGTCCATAACCTCCAAGTTAGGAGCCCAAATCTCCAAGCAAAAAGCAATTGAGAGGGAGATAATGGCAACAGCAGGAATGTCTACTAGCTCGCATATTATCAAAAAGCAACTTTCCCCACCAAGGTTCTTAAGTAGAGACAACACAAAGTGCATACTTACTTACCAGTTCTAGCAACTAATTCAAAGTATCAATAATATTACGAAGTTAAAGAAAATTGGAAAAAACATCAAATTGATAAAACTAGCATTTACAGTATCAACACAGTAATGAGAAGTACTTATGTAACAAAACTACCCACTTAGAAATAAAGATAGGTCAATACAGAAGTGATTATCACAGTTCAACCTTGAAATTTTTTTATTTCATTGGTGGACAAAAGCAGAGAGATTCATAAAATAAGCAGAACATGTATAAAATTAGTGGAAGCCTTTAAAGGATCTGTATGTCCTTCAGTCCTTTGCCTCAAAGCCAGTGTGATACTTGATTTAGCCTTCACCAAAGCACATACTCTTATAGGTCTGGGGGAGTTTTACTTCTACAGAAAAATTGTTGCAATTTACTCATAACCAAAGTATGGAAGCAATCACAAAATGTGCTGATGCACTATTTTCCTCCCTCCTCTTCTCCTACTAAGCCTTACCAAAGGGAACTAATTAAAACTTAGCAGTGAAGGTGGACACCACTCCTGCTGTGCATTGGGGAAACAAATCCAGTGCAGCAACTTCCAGCTGCCTGAGCTGTGCCTATGCCAGAACAGAAAGGTCAGACACTGGAGCATGCTCATCTCTATTTCTTCAATGGTCTCTGGCACACATCAGGGACCAGCTGCCAGGGCACAGCTGGTCCATTCTGGAGACAAGGAGACTCTGGTTTGAACATGGTCTCGAGAACAAAACATGGTCTTCAGCAGTTTTGTTCACTAGTGAAGAGGCACCCCATCAGTTTTCAGAATCCACTAAGCACAAACTCAGCAATGAAATTACTCCACTGGATTACAAATACTTAATGGACTGAGTACAAAGTATGGACAACACCAGCTGCTCTCAGGTGTGACTGTTCCTTCAGCCAGAGGATTTCCTCAAAAGCTTCCATACCTCTTCATGATACTGACACTTTTAAGCAGAAACCTAAATGTGTCACACTACTTATCTACTAGAGTTGCAATGCAGTGTGTGAGGTATTCTACTGTGGCTGGACCCTCAAGAGTCAGTCTATGGTGCTTTAAATCAGTATTGTGGCACCAGCAGTCAGGTCTGCATTATCACAATGATAAAGTCCTCACAAAGAGTCCTTCATTAACTAACAACAAGTCATTTTTCAAGAAAGAGAAACCATTTGCAACATTTTTTTTAAAAGTCAAAAACTGCTAAGAGAGCAATGGAGGTGAAAACAGAGACAAATTTAAAACCGGACACAGAAGTAATTTTATTCTGAGAAATAGCAATTTTAAGTAAATTTCAGGCCATAACACTTTTTAAGTTTACAGAAAGTTAACTTGTGTAATTAAATATGGATTTAGCCACTCCAAAAACACATATGAAAAGCACCTTCTTCCCTAGGTACAACATATCATGGTTTTGGTATTGTACCACTCCCACCAACCACAGACCAGTACCAGGAAATGGGGGTTGCCAGCAGCATAGTAGTGTGTAAGAAGAGAGGGCTGCTGAGGTACATCCTTTTTCCCCTACATTACAAGATACTGTAGAAAATCCAAAGCACAGTACCACATTACAACATTCCTGATGGTAAAGCCAGTTGAGTAAGTCCCTTACTTCCCAATTTCCTAGTAAATTATTCACTCTGTGGTATAGTTCTTCATTCCCCCATTCTCCCACAAATTCACCTGCTTGTGAGGCCAGTGAAAACATGCAGTTTCCAAAGGTAAGAGATAATTATTTTAAGTTTGATCATTCTGATGAGCTTTTTACTACAAAAAAATGAAAATGTATTTGATCACTTGGACTCCACTTCTTGGGGAGCAGTTCCACATTCAGCATCAGCCTATCTAAGAGCCCACTGTTATGAAAGAAGAGGTTCTCCTCTCTCCTGCCCCTCACTGCATATTTTGATTCTCTCCCTATTTTAAGATGAGCAGTTCTACAGATGTTAGGTTAGTCCTATGTGTGCATCCAGCTCAAAACTAAATTTTTTTGACAAGCTGAATTTTGTTTTCATCCCTTCTGAAGGCACATAAAGAGGATACTTTCACCTCCTGATAGCATAACCTAAATGGAGATTGCCACAAAATACAGCAGATCTGTTCTTCCCAACCACTTCCACAGACATTCCTGCAGCTTTCCTTGAACTGGATTTAATAATCACACAGCTTTGTGGCAACTCAGCAAAAAAGAACTCACTTTGCATCAGATCAGTGAATTTAGCACTATTATCTTCAGTAGCAGCCTGCATGCACAGTTGGTTAGGTGTAATATCAAATTCCACCCTCAGTGGGTGACATTAATGGTCTGGCCCCCAAAAAAGGACAGTTACATCTCCTCCCCCAACTTCTTCCTTCACTCCCCCTTTCCCTCACAGGTATGGGATTCATATGGCTGCCCACTGAATCAATGCAACAAGCAAGTGAAGATTTTTTTTTCTGGGAGGTTGGTGAGCCAAGTCATCCCACAAGGGCTCCAAAGCAGCATCAGAAGGGCACCAGGGAGATGATGACAGTGCTTACGACAGAGCAGGACAGAGCAGAGGCAGGAGGAAGAGGTGCCACCACCCAGTAGCACACACTAATGTGGGAGTTTAGACTGATCTAAGTCAGTGCTGTCACTTTGCTCTTTGAATTGCTTCCTCTTCTTCTGAGTCTGCTGGCTCTCATCTGGTCTGGGTGAGACATTGCAAAAAACCTTTTCTGGTTTTCCTGGCTTATCTCTCTCTGCCCTGCAGGGCTTCAGCCTGGTTTACCACACCCCAGCTAGGCAGCACAGAAGTGACAGTGGGAGAGCACAGCCTGGTAGGGTAAGACCTTTGCCTTGAGGTGCCAGGTAGCAATGACCAGTTGGTTTAGGGGTCCCATGGAACTATACAGGGGGATGATATGTATGCTCTAGGCAGTTCTGCTGAGCTTCTGTCCAGTTTTGCCTTCATTCTGTCCTCATCTGAAGAAAAATATTCCTTGGGGAGGCAAATGTTCTAAAAAGCTGGCTTATATATATTTGGAAGAGGGATCTCTTTTATGAGATGGACTTGTCAAGAGGCAGCATCTAGGGCAGTGGAGGAGGACAGCAGCAGAGATTTAAGCCCAAAGTTGTGTTCCAAGTCTCGAGAAATATTTCCAATATCATCCTCATTTGTTTTGATGAACTTTATCTGTAGGTTACTGCCTATTGCCATTGGAATTAGTAAAGAGCAACTTCTGCTCTCCAAGTGGCTTGTTCCTAATAATGAGATGCAAACAGACACCTAAAAGATGATTTAAAAAAAAAAAGTACCACTAATTTTGCAAAGTCAAAATTATTCCCACTGGCCCCGTAAGAATCCCTTGCCATATTCAAAACGTGGAAGCCTTCATGTCCTTGTACCAATCTCCCAAACCATAGTGTCCATCCTCACAATATTCTTCATAAATTCATAGTCATTCCATTATCTTCATATATTCAAACTTCTTAAATTCAATTTTAAAGGTCTGCTATGTACCATATACTTGCAAGGCAACATATTGTGGTGCAATAACTGGTAACAATACCTGCAAAAGCCAAATAGGTGTGATCCACACATTCTCCTCACAGTTCTTTCCTCTTGAAGCTTGGTAACATTTTTGTTTTCATCTACCCAACACACTGAATCCAGCCCTCAAATTCCATCCTGTTAAGTAAGGATAAATTTTTCATATCCCAAATATTTATTTATGTTATGCAGAGGAGATGTTGTAATAATGTATTTTCACAAGGACATTGGCAAACAGTTATCTGGAGGCTGTGTCATCCTCCTCAAATTAGAAATAATAATAATAATGTCTGACACCTGTTGAGAAGGAAAAATTCTAAGGTATATTAAACATCATAGCAAAAAGTTTTGAAGTTGCAAAAGTTGTGGTTTACAAAAACAGTACAGATAGGCAACCCCCTGGACAAAATGCTTATAACCAAGTAGAAAAGCAAGGAAATAAGGTGGTTATAGACATGAAAGCCCAGGCAGATAGCATGTCAGCACAGATCAATGTGGTCAGTAGAATTGTCAGTATATTCACTGTTTATAGGTGCAGTCATGGCTACCATCTTCTAAAAGTTAACTGCTGACAAAGAAGGGTAATGCTGCTCCACTCTTCTGCCTTGTGAATCATCTTCCCTTGCTTTGATATTGAAACTCATCTACTCCCAGTCTGTGAAACAGATCAAGCAGAGAAGCGCTTTTAAAGAAAGGCAATTGGTTTTCTGCCAATTAAACTTCCTTAAACATCTCACTACATGATCAGACAAGTAAAAGTAATGGCACAGGAGACAGAGTGGGAACAAAAGCGTGTGTAGAGGGGAGTGAAGGGAAAACATGAATTTTGGTAACAGCTTGCTGTGAGGTTTACTTAGCTGTAAGGTAATACCAAACTGCAACTTAAATGCTCTCACTGGTTTCATAAGTATGTTGGTGGGGATGAGGTTTAAAGGCAGATGCACTACAGAGATTTATGAGAAGCTCCTTTTATAGAGAAAGAGAGAAAGAAAAGAAAGGAGGGAGGGAAGAAGGAAGGAGGGAAGGAAGGAGGGAAGGAGGGAAGGAAGGAAGGAAGGAAGGAAGGAAGGAAGGAAGGAAGGTAGGAAGGAAGGAAGGAAGGAAGGAAGGAAGGAAGGAAGGAACCCTGTTTCTTTCTCAGTTGTTTGAAACTCAGCACTTCCCCTCATAAAACCTTTCTCTTAGAAGATGCAAATAAATGAAAAAAGAAAAGAAAATGGACCAGCACTGTGTCAGATCTGACAATGGACTGAAGAAATTAAATGATCAGTGATAAACAAGGATTTTGAGCTGAACATCTCAAGCATGATTGAAATACAACATAAGCAACCCTTCCCTTGCTTAGTCAGCCTTCCTCAAAGATGGTCTCCTACTAACACTAACGAATTGATGTAAAAGAGGGCTTACAGGAACACACATAGTCCTTTCCTTGCAGAAATTTATCTTCTTATCCAGCACTCAAGAAAGAAAAGCTCTTTTAGTACGCTACATACAAAATTAATCCCTTTCTTACAATAAATGTTCTCCTTATCATTTACCTAAGACCAGAGCTTTGGAATATCACAACCAACATCAAACTTTACACTTTCTGGGACTATTTTATATAAAGCACATACAGGGTAAAACATTACATATATAAATGTATAACACTATGGTATTTTAAAAGGCATAAGCTGGTCATTTAGGAAGAATAACAGACTGATTTCATATGTTTAATATAAAATGTTTGCTCTTTTCAAATGTCCAATGTAACAGGTACATACAATTTATTAATCAATTTTACATGTTCCAGAGCTCATAAAACTTCCATGTTAAATTACACAAATGAAAGTTTTCATTACAATTTCATGTTACATTGCAAATCTATTAAAATTTTGTCCTCTGTTCTAGCCTTTTAATTAATTACTTTGCTTACAAAAATTTGGTCTGAACCAATAAATATCAATAAACATAGGAGGTTTAAGCTGCTTCTCTTCCCCAGATTTGACCCCTCTCTCTTCCACTTGGCTCTCCTTGTAATAATTTTGGGTGAATTTAGGTTTTTTTGTTTCCTTTCTTCAGAGAGCAAAGTTACTTCAATTCTTCTTTCATGGGTTAAAATTTTTTTTCCTTGACCATATCTAATCAACTTTCCAAGTTGATGCTGACCAAGTACTATGAGGAATTCTGAGAAAGATGAAGAAAAATAAAATCCATGCTTAGTATTTTCAATCGATACATAAATATTGAATCCTACAAAAGATAATTATTCCAAACTGAATTATTCTCACTAGCTGAATCAGCAGGGTAAAATGATGCATCATGGATGGCAGAATCAAAGGCACACTTGGAATGACTAAGAAAGAATAGAGCATTTAGAAAATGTCATAATGAATATATTTGAGCAGTAGTGCCTTATTCCTTCAAAAGTATATATACACTAATAGCTAGACTGTGCATGCATTTAGAAAATGACACACAAGTGCATTTTTTCATTACCAGAAGACTAGTAGTATTTAATAATGAAGGTTATAGTCTAGGAAAAAACTTTCTTCTTCCTACAGAATCAACATAAAAGAGGCATAAATATTATTATGGCCCACACTCCCATCAGCAAGGCTTCTAGTTAGTCTTTTAACTTAGAATTTTTCTTACTGGTACCAAGAACAAACTCAACTTGATTTTCAGACTGACTTAATAGTAAGATATAGTGCTATTTTACTTGGAAAAGAATATATTTCAATTATGGGATAACACTTTTTAAAAGTATCTTTTTGTATGAGAGACATGCTTTAAAATTTCATGCTGAATAAAAGGAAAAGAGAGTAGTAAAAAGCATTGCTACATCCTTAAAAGAAATACCAGAAATCAACATAGTTACTATTTTTTCTATGTTTTCTCCTGTTTTTCACAGTAGACCTTCTCTGCCTTGGGATCCTCTTCTTACAGACTGTACTCAGACAAAGCATCTTCCTTCTTCTCGTTTTTGCTCCTTCTTGAAAAGAAACATACATGCATAGATGCAAGGAGTCTGCATGGATGAACATGAGCAAGGAGCTCCTGATAAAACCCAAACATAAAATGCAGCATACCAGAGGTGGAAGCAAAGACAGGCAATCTAGAGGAATAATACAGAAATACTGTCTGAGCAGAGAGGAGTATTTTAATATGTCATAGGCAAGCTGATGAATTACAGACTAAAGAAGTGTACAGTGAGGTGTACTGAACATTAGCTGAACCATCAGTCTCATGGTGCTGGGATCAGGAGCATGGAGTCCAGCTGGGGCCAGTCAACAGTGATACATCTCAGGAGTCACTGCTGAGTGGGGGCCAGTGCTGTTCCACTTCTTCATTTTGGACCCTCAGCAAGTTCACAGATGTTCCAAGAGTGAGAGCTGTTGATACACCTTCGATCTTGGATGACCTCAGTGGATTGAAGAAATAGTCAGACATGAACCATATGAAGTTCAACAAATGGGAGAGCAAAGTCCTGTACCTGGGGAGAACCAAACCCATGCAGCAGCTCATGCTGAGAGGAGACTTTGCAAAAAGTACCTGAGAGTCCTGGTGGACAAGGTGGTTGTAAGCCAGCAGCGTGCCCTTGCCACAAAGGGCAAGAGCATCTTGGGCAGCACTGGAAAGAGCTCTGCCAGCAGAATGAGGGGGGTCTTCTTTACCTCATGGGATCAGACTCTCTGAAAGGAACTCACACTCAACATAATCTGCACTTCTATTTTCCCTCAGGAAGTTGGTTGGAATTATGACAAGGTGGAAGTACTGCCCTCTAGCTGTTCAGTCATCTCCTCTGTCCTTCATGGTCATGAGTCTTCAGAAGGCAGATGCTGGAAATGATGCAGATGGTGCAGAAGTGAGAGTCCCCAGAAGAACAGTATGACTCTCCACTGCAAATGTGTTGCCTTTTACCAGATATGAAAGTTCAGTGATCTTCCAGATCATTACTGCCTTTTCTTCAGTATGGCTTGGCAGTGCCTTCTCATGTTTGTCTTTCCTGCTTTGCTTTCAACATTCAAAAACTGAAGTTAGTGAACTGTAGCACTTTGCTTCTGTGCCCTAAAATAAAATATTAACCTCTAAGAATACTTGAGGAATTTTCAGCTCTAAGGAGGCTTAGATTAGATGTTCTGCTATTTTTTATTTGTAGCATATGTACCTAGTAGCTGGAGATTCCCTTTTGAAGAATAAAATCAGGACATGGAAAGATTTTCTCACCGCAGATATTGCACTTACTCCCATTAGTCCAAACTGCTGAACCTGCGGTGAGCTTTTTTATTCTAAATATTTATATTTGTAGACTAAAATGACAGGTAGTAGAATAAAATTTCGCATCCAAATTATTTTTTTCCAGGTTTCTTATTGCTCTTCTGGAATATGGCAGAACCACCAATATCTTTGTAGCTTGCAGTGCTGTTTGAGTACTTCATTTTATACTGGAACATATAGGCTTGCATTTCAGGTGCTACTTTTTTTTACTATTCCATACAATAGCCAGTGGAGAATAGAAATCACAAAGTTCTACAGGGGGAAAAAAAACCAAACCAAAAAACAAGCAAGCAAACAAACAAACAAACAAACAGGCAGAAAGCTGACAGAATAACTTCAAGACAAATTTATTCTGTTAGCATCATCCCTTTTAGGAAGCAAAAAGCACCATTTACCCTCAAAACCACTCTGATATTGTTGTGTATTTTGATAAAAAGTTGCTGGGTTTTAAATAAACAGAATTTGAACATCAACCATTTGCATAGGCAGACTTTCAGGTGCAAGCTTCATTTTGCTACCAGATGAATTAACAGAGACTAAGCATGTAGAAAACCCCAAAAAAGTTATGAGATCACCAAGTTCAGTTGGTAAAGAAATACTACACCAAAAATGGCTTTTTTTCCTTTTGCCATCTTCCTTTTTCATTGACCGAAAGACCCTTCTTCCTGGGCTCTGCTACCTGATGGTATCGTTGATGTTACAAACCACAGAATAAACACCCCCATTTCTTTTTTCAAATTTCAAGATGAATAAGTAGTCTACGCTGAAAAAGAGGCTCAAATTCACCACTGTCCTATCTATTAGCAGTAGATCCTGAGCTATCATCCTTACTATAGCAAAGAAAGTGGGTGGGTTGCTGTCAGTTGGAGTGAGTGCACAAAATCAGGTGCTCTCACCAAAAATGATGTTAAAAGCTTTACCTAAGAAACACCTGGCTCATAGGAAGGGTTCTTAACTTTCATACCAAGACCTACAGTCATGAAGGTTTTTAAGCAAGTGGTACTACCATAAAATTCTTTGCTGTCCCTTTCTTACATATATAGCTTCATAAATACTACATTTAAATTTTTAAAATTTGAAATGTACATTTTAAAATGTTAATGAATCAGCATTCTGTATTTTCCTTCTTGTGGATGGAAATGTCCATGATTCTGTGGAAATTCAGATAATAGAAGTGGCAGAAAACAACTTGTTACTAAGAAAGATGAGTCGGAAAGAGAGGAAATAGTCTTTCAGAAAAGGACTGATCCTCCTCTCTTTGAATTCTTGTCTCTCCAAAAAATATGACACACTCAAATGCACATCAACAAAAAAGAAAGACTACACTGACAAAAGTTGGAATAGAGGTGGAAGCAAGATCTCATTGAAACATATTTGCATTTGAAACTCTTGATGATGACTGAGATTTATGCATCTAAATTACAATTACATAATGTTAAGGTTGTGAGTAACTCACAAGAGCAAAGAAATGTGCAATTAAAGGGAAAATATACCATATGTCCTTTGATATCTAGGCATATTGCAGTGCATTAAGGAAGTCATAAAAGAGACACCCTGTTGTGGTTATGTGTTCTGAGACATGTGGCACATTTCCATTGTAGCTATCTATTTCCCTGCTTGTATGCATCCGTGCCATTATTTAATTGTTGATTTTGAATGGGAATTTCCCTTTGCATGGTAAAAAAACCCCAGAGCTCCAGACTTGCTTTTTTCAATGTTTGTTTAGATTTGTTGCTATTTATGAATGTGGAAGTCGAAAATGTTAAACACATGAATGAAAAGACATCACAAATGCAAAAAAAAAAAAAAAAAAAATTTAATCCTCAGACAAAATGAGGCAAAGGAGATAATTTTAACGAATGTGAGTGATCTTGTATCTTCCCTCTAGAAACTGAGAGTTGAATTTCAAACACTCTTCTCCTGTATTTTGCATGGAAATACGAATGTACTAAAAAAATCACATATTTAGTTTGGACCATTTGGGGAAATAAAATGGGAAATTACTCCTTTCATTTTAAGGTTCCTCACCTGTGGCCTCCCACAAGCCTATTTCTTTTTCTCAACTTGCCAACCTGCAAATGTGGAAGAACAAAATGGAACGTTCAGATCCTAAGAGCAGTGTTTATGTGACTGGCATCTAACCCACAGTGTCTCAAACACTGTGATCACCAAGACACCCCAGTGCAAAATACTTTATACACAGTGATCACGTAAACAGAAAAACACTTTGTGGCATTCCCAGTGTTCAGTGTATTTCATGGGAACATGTCTGCTATGCCTGCAGCCTTGGGACACTTTCAGACACCTCACCAGTTCTCCAGGGATAAGTATACACTAAAAAAACCAGTCTTCATAATTCTGTTACTAACTGGGTAGGAGATGTTGGTTTTGATTACACACTGATTTGGCCATGGCCATCATGCATTCTTCATTCGTGGGGTTCTTTGCTGCTGTTTGTAGTAACCAAAAAGGTACCAATTTGAACACACAGGTACTACAACAGTTACTCTGAATTCACTCCAAGACCATGTAATAATAACCATAGATCACTATGAAGCATATCAACTTTAGAAAAATATAGTTTCTTCAAACCTTCCTATTTTATTTTTGGTTTCCTACAAGTATTATAGTAGTGATGATGATGATAAAGTGTGTAGCAGACAGAAAAAAATGGACCAAAATAGTCCAAAAAATGGACCACAGTGATGAGTGAAATGGTTAGAAACACAAAGTAATGGACATGCTGGCATTGCTCCATCTTAGCATAACCTACAGAGCAAGCACTGAGCCACAGACATTTCCTGGAGAACAGCAAGCCAGATCAGCATCACATCAACTCCGGGTCCTGTGTAATCTGAAGAGACAGGGCAGAAGAAATGTCATTCTGGTAACACAGAGCACCAGGCCCAGGTGGCGAGCCCCTGGGGAGCAGGATGCTGCAGGAATGCAACAACAGCTTGGAGCCAGCAGCCCGGGAACTGGTTGTCAAGGGAAAAAAGGCAGGGGGTGATGGGCAGTGGCAGCACAGCCTCGGAGAGCGGAGCAAGCACGAGTAATCGTCACGGGCTGGGGACAGGAGCCAGCCTAGCCCCAGTGTGAGGAGAGAGCACGCAGGGAAGCAGCTGCACAGCCGCGGGTGGCCACGGATGGCACCGACAGACGTGTGCTGTGACCAAAAGGGCTGGAGGGAAGAGCCAGGGCCTGCCACCAGCAACAGCTGAAAACAGAGCAAGTAAGGATCAGGATTCCCGGCTTGTGGCGCGGGCTGCGGTGTCCTGACTCCGGATGTGCCCAGGAAAAAGCAGGTTTAAAACGCTTTGGTTGGGGACTTCCAATGCCCCTGTACCAACTGCCCATGGCAACTCTTCATTCTTCCAAAAACTGTCTGAGACTTTGCAAACTTGTTCATGAGGCTCTTGTTCATGAGGCGACACCGAGATTCCCTCCAGTGGCTGCACAGAAACAAATCAAGGCTGGTTTCAGGACTTCCAGCGTCCGTAGTTTTATGTTAAATTTTGCAGCCGAGATTCTTCTTGCTCTGTTTCACTCCCAGGGCAGGGAACCTGCAGCCGCCCAACTCACCGGGGAAAGCCGCCCCAAGCCCCTGGGCAGCCTGTTCCAGTGCTCTGCCACCCTCCATGTAAAAAAGTCCTTCCTGATGTTGAAGTGGAAACTTCTTTAGTTTATGGCCATTGCTCCTTGTCGTGTCGCTGGGCACCACTCTCTTGGCACCCTCCTTTAACATGTTTACAGACATTAATGAATCGTCTCTTCTCTAGACTAACAGGCTCAGCTCCCGCAGTCTCTCTTTATGAGAGACGCTCCAGACCGCTCACAGCTTCTCTCCCGCTCCCAGCGCCTCCCTTCAGCCGCTCCCGTCCCGTCCTGTCCGCTCCGCCCCGCCCGCGCTGCCGCCACTGCGGGCTGCCCGGGTGCAACCAACTGCGCCGCTGGGCAGAGGGGGG